>OZ004632.1:8376089-8880603 GCA_963924495.1 Nemapogon koenigi | reverse complement strand
CACAAAATGACATGAGTAAATCAACGATATTTTCATAATTATTGTAAATATTAAATTTTGTCATTAGGATTTCTTATAGAACTCTTGAGGTGCTACCTGGAACTCCAATAAAATCTGCAAAATGTTGAAAAAAGTTTCTACCCTTATTATGAAAAATTGTAATAACTTTTGAAATATCGATTTTACAGCTTCGAGTAGTTAAACTTTGTGATAGAACTCGTGAGGTGCTATCCAGAACTCCAACAAAATCATTAAAATTGACAAATAATTTTCCACCCTTAGGGACATAGTCGTTTGTTCGTCAAAAATGTTTTGAAAAATCGTAATAACTTTTGAAATATCGATTTTACAGCTTCGAGTAGTAAAACTTTGTGATAGAGCTCGTGAGGTGCTATCCAGAACTCCAACACAATCATTAAAATTGTCAAATAATTTTCCACCCTTAGGGACATAGACGTTTGTTCGTCAAAAATGTTTTGAAAAATCGTAAAATCGTGTTTTGGAAAATTATTTGACAATTTTAATGATTTTGTTGGAGTTCTGGATAGCACCTCACGAGTTCTATCACAAAGTTTAACTACTCGAAGCTGTAAAATCGATAATTCAAAAGTTATTACGATTTTTCAAAACATTTTTGACGAACAAACGACTATGTCCCTAAGGGTGGAAAATTATTTGACAATTTTAATGATTTTGTTGGAGTTCTGGATAGCACCTCACGAGTTCTATCACAAAGTTTAACTACTCGAAGCTGTAAAATCGATAATTCAAAAGTTATTACGATTTTTCAAAACATTTTTGACGAACAAACGACTATGTCCCTAAGGGTGGAAAATTATTTGACAATTTTAATGATTTTGTTGGAGTTCTGGATAGCACCTCACGAGTTCTATCACAAAGTTTAACTACTCGAAGCTGTAAAATCGATAATTCAAAAGTTATTACGATTTTTCAAAACATTTTTGACGAACAAACGACTATGTCCCTAAGGGTGGAAAATTATTTGACAATTTTAATGATTTTAATGGAGTTCTGGATAGCACCTCACGAGTTCTATCACAAAGTTTAACTACTCGAAACTGTAAAATCGATAATTCAAAAGTTATTACGATTTTTCATAATAAGGGTAGAAACTTTTTTCAACATTTTGCAGATTTTATTGGAGTTCCAGGTAGCACCTCAAGAGTTCTATAAGAAATCCTAATGACAAAATTTAATATTTACAATAATTATGAAAATATCGTTGATTTACTCATGTCATTTTGTGAAGTTAGCACCCCAAAATTTCAGGCTAATTTGCTAGAACTTTTTTTTAAATTAATGAAGAACTCTAGAACTCTTAGGGGTGCATTCAGAACTCAAATAAAAAAAATGTTTTTTGAAAGATGGGGTGCCAACTTCACAGACTTCAAGCGGTCGTGTTTCTACAGGACGCCAAAAAACCACAAATTCCATATATTGGATTCAGCTCTGACACAATTATTATGTGATTCTGTTGTGTACCTATATAAATCTATCAATTTGAACATCAATCGATTAAATACTTACGTATTATTGCACTTTTTAATGTCAATTCTTCAAATGACTTTTTTCCCTTCTTTCCTCTAAAGCTGTATTTTGCCGCTAATTGATTTGTTAGACAATGTTTTAATATTTGATTGACGGACGCTACTATGGAATTTCCACAAAACGCGCTTATGTATTTGCACTGAAAAAAATTAAAAAAAAAATATATTGTCAAAAAAGTAACTAGTGTAAAAAATCTAATATTTGTTTTTTGTAACTAAAAGTGTGCGGCAAACTTCGTACTTACAAATTCTGAAAAATTTTTATCACTAGATAAATAACTCTCAATAATTGACAATTCTTCCTCTTCATGTAAAGGAAACTTTGCAGGTAAATCAATAGGTATTTTTTTACATTTTAGATCTTCCCATTCATTTTGTCCTCTTATATAATTTAAAATTTGATTATTTTGTTCCACTATTGTTGATAATAACTGTAGAGATTTGGCTTCAAAACCTGTAAACAATAAACAGCATACAAGAATGTCTCAGCAATAATAGTTTTAAAACTTGAAATTTTAATAGTAAAAAAATACAACATTGATAAAATACTATCCTTTACCAGAACCACACCCATTACATTGCCCATACCCCAACCGATGACGGCCTAAAATATTTTCATACTTCATATCTCTATTAGAAGTTTTTGACTGAGTTTTTATACATTTTTTTACCTGCTACATTTTGAACTTGTATTATAGGCGTACAAGAAGATCGGTCCAGGGATATGTCTTGGGAGTGTGAAGAATCTCCTGAAATAAATATTGGTAACTTAAAATTGGAACATGGCCAATGGAAGTTTTAAAATGACTTTTTCTAAGTCAATAGTTTTTGAAATATTCACTTCTAAAGTCGTAAATCATTTTTACTATACCTACAGTGAAAAAATCTAAAAATATTCAGATTGTAGAAGAACTTCAAAAACACTTTCTTTCAACAATAATTGTTTAGAACCCTAAAAATTGCATAGGTAGGTATACAAATATTACCTTCTATATTATTATTTTCAACTGGTAATATTGTCCTCATAGATTGATCTTCACATATGCCTTGTCTTCGGCTTAAAGATCTTGACAAATGGGTCACCTTATTGAAGTCAGAAGATCTTACTGAAATGTTATACACATCAGAGTTACATCCATAGAAAATATAGAAGTTATTAAGTTTTATAAATTCATTAAAATTTTGTATTGAAATAATGGGTTGCTTTCAAGTTTTCAATGATGAGCAAAGTTTGGTAGTCCAGATACTAATGTCAGAGATTTTTTTTAATGGATTCACTAATAGGAACTGATCCTAAACATTATTAGTTTCGGCACTTTCCCCCTCTGATTTGTAGTTTCCGAGATATAAAACAAAAAAAAATAAGGGGGGCGAAAAAGGGGGGGTTTAGGTTTTTTGATAACTGACGCTTCTCCGGCTTCTTCCCTCTCGAGTTTAAAAAAAATGTATGGGAGACGGGGGGGGGGGTACGGGGAAAGTGGAAAGGGGTAGAAATCAAATCCCAGTCCATAGGAAAAAAAAAAGAAAAAATGTATGAAAATTTGTATGAGAGTTTTTTTTTGTATGGGAGAATATATTTTTTTAATGGATTCACTAATAGAAACAGGTCCTGAACATTATTAGTTTCGGCACTTTCCCCCTCTGATTTGTAGTTTCCGAGATAAAAAACAAAATAAAATGTATGGGAGTTTTTTTTTGTATGGAAGAACATTTTTTTTTAATGGATTCGCTAATAGGAACAGATCCTAAACATTATTAGTTTCGACACCTACCCCATCCGATTTATACTTCTCGAGATTAAAAACAAAAAAAAATAAGGGGGGCGAAAAAGGGGGGTTTCGGATTTTTCTGGTACTCTGGGACCCCCTCTATACGATCCCACCAAAAGTTTCCCCCCATCACAACTCCTTCTGGGAGAACAATTCTGTCAGTCAGTCAGTCAGTGTTACCACTGCTTTATATAGTATAATAATAAAACTGTTTTGTGAAAAGAAGAGAAAAGCAATTATAATATTATGTCATAGTACTTGTAGGACCATGATTTGCGGTATCCTAAATTTAGGTCACGCCCCCGACGCGTTATTCCGTTGGTCGACCCAAAACGACCGTTGAGAGTCGCGTACGCAAAACGGCAAGCGCCGATCGATAGTTCATTTTTTATGTTTACACAGGTAACATGTTGTTATGAACTCGAGAAAACGGGAGCCCTATATCCTATTTTCGATGTACCTTATAGTTTAAGCTAGTGGTTTTCCTTTTGTGTTAGGTTTTATTGTTTATACCTGACTGTTATGTGGACTCTTTTTCTATTAAAGTGAATTATATGTGACAATATCGTAGTTTACAAACATCTTCTCACAAAATTGGCGCTCCAGCGAGAGGGCACGTTTAACGTAAACTTTTCTATTTACTTTTTTGTCATGGTGATAACGAGATCACATTCTAAAAGTGTACCCGAACTTAATATGTGTGAGTAAAGTGAAAACCGTTATGGGGGTGCAGGAGGCGCCCGCCGTTTTACAAAATGTGGACGCTGTTCCATAGCCGCCGTTCGAGGCGAGCTCAATTTCTGGTGAGGCTGGTAATTGTGAAGATCAGCCGAGATCCAGGTGGTCAAGTATGTTATCCAATTTAAATATCATTCCAAATTCATCGCGTGTAAAGGATACACAGATTGTTATGTCAGTTAACCCAGCTAATCAAGTCTTTAAGTTCGTCAAATACAAAGAATGTTCAAGTGTCAAATAATATGTCGGGGTGCACAGCCCGCTTTAATGGGAGCAGTGACGATGTACCTAAATACAAGTGGCAAGGATGCCGCTTGTCAACGCGTCGCCAGGTACCAGTCCTACCGAGGGCATGGACTACCGGCGTGAGTCTACCACGGGTAACCTGCGGGACGAGGTACGATCTTCTTTTTCTAATTCTAGTGACGAAAGTGTTGATAGTGAAAAAGTGTTTCAAAAATGTCCTGTTTGTAAGGTCATTCATTGCCTGTCTATAGTAAAAGTGTTTCTAATGTTTCAAATTTTAATCTAAATAATGATGTTTATGTTTCATGTAACGAAAATTTGTGTCAAAATCCAGCCGACAGTGGGTTGGATGTATATCCAAATACCTAATTTGTGTAATTTCAGTAATAACGATTGTTCACCGACCAATGTTTCGGACGGTGATTCTTTTTTGAGCATTCTGATGTTCTGGGTGATTCTAATAATGTATTTTGTAATAAAAATAATGTAATTAGTGGTAAGAATTTTATGTCGCGGGAAACGTGTATTTCGCGAAAAAGCTATATAATTTGTGGCATTTTTTTTACTACAAATTTACTAGGTCACACATTTGTAAGTGCCTTGTAGGTATATACTTACTTTTGAATATATCTAAAGCGGTTTCACTGCAGTCATCTTCAGATTCAGAAACAATAGTGTTAGTCTTAGGAGTTCTTTTTCTAGGTCCAGTATCATTGTCTGTAATATCACTTGTATTCTCAGCTTGTTTGGCTTTTTTACGAGCTTCTATCAAATTATCTATACAAATAAATAAAAATTAAATAAAACAAAAGAACAAATTACTTCTGGCATACACATTATACACAAACCTATATCCTGGCTAAAATTTGCTTTTTTAGCCTAATTTAAAATCTTACATGTTGTTGAATGTGAAGTTTAGCATAAAAACTTTAGGTCCAAAGTTCATAATGGCATGAATGCTCTCTGGTTTATATTTATTTGGTCATACCTATGCGTTGAGTGTTTAAATTTGTTTGGAGAAATCGAAGAACTGACATTTCCATACAATCCTACCAGGTAATCTCATAAATGTTTGTGGGTCAGTGTGTTTGGTCCTCAACCGCTGAACCTATTTCAATGATAGGTACTTGAAGGATAGCTAGTTTATGTCTTGAAAAACTTGGAGGCATGGAAGACCTGATGATGGACAAGATATGTATTTTACCTAAACTATTAGAGATAGACAAATGTTGGTTAAAAAAAATGGAAAATCTGGTGACTTGGAAGACCTGATGATGGACCCTAAGGTCCTGCCTAAGTATATTGCCTAGCTAGTGCCTACCTATACTACTAGAGGCTAGAGGTGAAACCGCGGGCAAAAGCTAGTAAGTACTACTTAAATAGTTCAATATAAAAAACCACTTACCAGTTTTAAAAAATGTTCTCTTTATATTAATGATGTGCCAATCATTTGATGGTTGCACGTGTCTTTGTAGAATTTTGTTAAATTGTCCAGTTAATTTGCACGGGGGCCAAAAAGCTTTCTGCTTATTTGATGTTAGCCAAGTCTCGCTTAATATTACTATGTCGCCGTTTGTGGACCCATCACATGCTTCTTCCGCTACTATAAAATTCAATTTTGGAGATTCTTCCTCTTTGTTTTCATACATTTTACCTACCTAATAAAATAAAGAAATTGGTTTAAATCGATTAAGTACTCAATAATAAATTGTCAAATAACAATACCTAATTTAGAAATATATATGAAACATACCTTTTATTATATCACAGATAACTTTATATAGGTACCTTTGCTTTATAGTGAGAGCTGAGATCTATCATTCCTTTAATCCAACTTTAATGAAACTAAAATCACAGATAAACTAATTAATTATACTAATCAATGGAAGATGGAAATGAATGTCTTGTCAATTTATCATAATCCCGCGCAAATGCACAAAATAGGCAACAAAACGGCGGCAATTTTATTCTGTTTTGATTCTGTCTCACTTACACGATAATGTATGTGAACGAATGAGAGACAAAATTCTGTTGGCTTTAATTGATTTGTATTTAGTCCACCAGATGTCGCGTTATCATTTTATTCTCAATTTCAATGGAAGGCAAAGGTTATAGTTGGCCCGGCCAAATTAATAAATTAAATATCATACATATACCTAGGTACGTATTTGTTTTTCTTCGCAGTTCTACCATGCGTTTCAAATAATAATTCTTACGAACGAGACAGACCGTGAGTGGACGACCTCAACTTTCAGAACTGACCAATGGATAAGTTAACCAAATCCTAGTAGCCTAGCCAACAAATCCTACTGTATATTCAGATTGTTACAATGTAGGTAGACAGTGAAAGAAAATAAACACATATTCATATTTTTATATACAAAATTAGTTCAATAACGTAATCACTGAAAATAATATTTGTTTTTAGGGTTGCGTAGCCAAATGGTGAAAACGGAGCTTATAAAAGTTTAACACGGACTTTTATCTCAGCCGTCTTTTGCTAAGGGGTAGGGGTTAGGGGTAAGGATAGTGCAGGCAAGCCAATGTTTGGGCAGGACAACGTCTGCCAGGTCCGCTAGTCTTATAATAATTTACCCAGAGATCCTAATGAACCGCCACAGAATTTTGGTGTTCAAACATAGAACTGGGTAATACTTAATTTTGGTGCTAACTTTTTGGCCGATTAATTCAGTTATACTGTGAATGCTCAGCTCCTAAACATGATAAATCCATGTTCAATACTCGTAAACCTTAGTCGTGAATCAACCTATCTAATAGTGAAAACCGCAACAAAAATAATTAATTAGTATTGGCGTGATAAAGCCACGGACATAATTTTTTTATTATCTGAATGATAAATATATAATTCATACTTCCGGACTCCGGTCACGTGACCCCAAACGGGAAGTACGTCACTTTCACTTAATTTTTAAAATAAATAACCACAGACTTTTTTTTTGGTTAATTTGTTCCTTTTCAGAATCAGGCAAAGGAACTGAGTCCATACAGCACAAGTCATCATGATTTTTTTCTTATAACCACAGACTACTAACTAAATTAGGTATATAATAACAACTGTCTGTCAATCTGTCACTGACAAATTATTTTCTTGTTATTTTATTGAATTTGAAAAATAAAATTTTAAATGAAAATACAAATATATATAATAATTTTATTAGGTAAGTACTTATAATAAATCTCAGCTATAATTTAGTCATTAAGTCATCACCCCTGGATTTATTTGCGTCAGTTTTAGACCAGTCACGGTTAAGGAAGTCATCTACTACGGCAGCTAAAGACAAGTGACATGTTAAGGAAATATATGACGTTTTACGTTTCGACAGTTTCTGACTAATGACGTGTTAAGGAAATCTGTGACGTCATCTACTACGTCATCTTTAGACCAGTGACTTGTTAAGGAAAACTGTGACGTCATCTACTACGTCATCTTTAGACCAATGACGTGTTAAGAAAATCTGTGACGTCATCTACTACGTCATCATTTAACCAATGACGTGTTAAGGAAAACTGTGACGTCATCTACTACGTCATCTTTAGACCAATGACGTGTTAAGGAAATCTGTGACGTCATCTACTACGTCATATTTAGACCAATGACGTGTTAAGGAAAACCGTGACGTCATCTACTACGTCATCTTTAGACCAATGACGTGTTAAGGAAAACTGTGACGTCATCTACGACGTCATCTTTCAACCAATGACGTGTTAAGGAAATCTGTGACGTCATCTACGACGTCATCTTTCAACCAATGACGTGTTAAGGAAATCTGTGACGTCATCTACGACGTCATCTTTCAACCAATGACGTGTTAAGGAAATCTGTGACGTCATCTACTACGTCATATTTAGACCAATGACATTATCCGTTAATTTATGACGTCTTTTGTCACGTTATTTTTCGACTAAAGACGTCATTTTTTCAATAATCACCAATAAAAGACGTCATAAATGACGTGGCTTGTTGATTGGGTTATTTTCTTGATATTTTATCTAATCTGTGACAATACAAATACAAAATGTTCTAATTATTTTATTAGGTATAATAAATCTTACAGCTATAATTTAAAAGTATTTTTAAAACATTGTCAACATCCCTATTGATTCAGAAATTAAAAATACTTTTTTGACATTTAGTGCTGAAGAAAAACTATATGAAAGCTATGTTCACACAATGTAAATCCTCGAGCCAAAGCTTGCTTTTACTAAAATAATTATTTGTTTCAGCCAAATTGGATGGCGTAAAGACATACATGCGTATGCGCCGAGTGCCACACCATCTTCAAGTTAAGGTTATAAAGTGGTTCGACTACTTATGGCTCACACAAAAGTGTCTAGACGAGGAAAGAGCGGTGTCCTGCCTGCCTGACAAATTGAAGGCAGAAATAGCTATTAATGTTCATCTTGACACTCTTAAAAGGTAATTTATTTTATATAGAAGGAACCTCTACCTACCGACTTTTAGAACCAATGACTAAGTTTGGTGGTAAGTAATCCAGTGTAGTCAGATCCAAGCTACGTTTTAAGTAGCTGGGTCCAAGATATTCAGGTTGTTATTAGTAGCATAAATCTATAGAAATACTCCACTCAGTTTTACCTTTAAATCTACGACATAGAACTGTGGCTACGAGAATATTTCTTCATTCCATTTTAATGCAGATTAAACCACTGGTAAAATGCTAGTTTTATAATATAATTTACATGAATTACATTGTCATTAATATAAGTTATTCAAGGTTGTAAGTCTAATACCTTCTTGTGTAATTAAAAAGAGAAACATTTAGCTTTAACTTTCATGAATTATGCAGGAGAGTTCGTTTACGATCCGTGAAGTCTGTCGACAAATGGATCATGCGACCTACGAATAAGAAAAAGTACATGCGACGCTATCTTTTCTTATATATATGTACTTGATAGTAGCTGAAAGTTAGAAATTATGTAGTTTTACCTTCCCTGATTATGGAATCGTTGACCTGCGTGGCCTGCAATGTATTTTTACATTCATAAAGATCATATTAATAAAGCTAGAATTGTAGCTTTTATAAAAAACTTTTTATTTGCACATAAATCAACTTGAAAACTAATATTTCACGAACAAATTGGTAGGTCAACGGTAACATAATTAGAAAAGCTATTGCTTTGCAGCTATTATTGTTTATACGAAGATTGGTTTCAGAGACATAAAAAACTGTTGAAGAATTTGCAATGAATTTTAAAACATGTACAAACCTATGATGAAAATTATAAGGACAAGAAACTAATGTGTATAGAAAATAATGTAAATAGCCCAAAGTAGTAAATAAATAAGTATGTTCTAATATGGCATAAAAGTCTGTCAGTGATTTTAAAATTCAATATCTACTAATATAATATGATGTGATTTATCTTCACTATTCCACATAATACTTAAAAATCAATAACTGTACCACATGCAGCTATAAAAAAGCGTTATGTAAAATAATTTTATAGTCTGCCCGAATGCTTATCCAGAATTTACTTCCGAAATGGCTGAAAGATTGAATGTAATGTTGTAAAAATAAAAACGTAATACATATTGGGACCTCAAACGGGTAGTAAAGAACACAGGTATCTGAAGTATTTATGCCGTTTTATATTTCTGCAGAGTGGAAATATTCCAGAACACGGAAGCGGGATTCTTATGCGAGCTGGTGCTTCGACTGCGACCTGTATTGTTTTCACCGGGAGATTATATTTGTAGAAAAGGTCATTATAATTTTCACTTTCACACTACTTTCTACACTAATATTATAAAGTTGTAAGTTTGGGGAGGTAATCGCAGAAACTACTCATCCGATTTCAAAAATTATTTCATAAATATTTAGAATGGACCTTCAGGGTGGACATGTATATCCATATGTATAATGGGGGATGAAAGTTAGTTAGTATAGGCTAGTCTATAATATATTCGCTATTCCATCCAAAACATAGGGCATCTATATATAAAATTCTCGTGTCAGAATGTTTGTAACCAAACTCCTCCGAAACGGCTTGACCTACCCCCACCCCCCCATTTTTTAATAGCGATTTTAGTATTTTTGTATGAATTTAACAATATCCAAAGTTAGTGGTAGTGGTAGTGGTAGGGGTAGGGGTAAAGGTAGGGGTAGTACAGGCAAGCCAACGTTTGGGCAAAACAGCGTCTACCGGGTTCGCTAGTTTAATCTTGTTTTCTAAAACTTTTGTAGATATTTGGTATACTTATACTTTATAAGCAGTTTGACGAGTTTAATAGACGGAAATTATGAATCGATCTAGATAATTGTCATCTCGGTGTTATTCATTTTCAGAGGCGTCTTTCAAGTGTTCTGTTTCCTTATACAGGATCATACAGCCGCGATTAATTGTATTTTCATTTCATAAATAATACAAAAATACTATTTGCACGCCAATGGCGTCTATCTATTCGGTAAACAAAGCTCGGTTGACCTCAGATACTACACTTTCTCCTGGCGAGTTTATATTTTGGAAACTTTCTGAAACATAGCATCATTTCACAGGAGAAGTTGGCAAGGAGATGTACATAGTGAGTCACGGCAAACTTCAGGTAGTAGGAGACAACGGAAAGACTGTTCTGGCAACATTAAAAGCGGGTTCTTATTTTGGCGAAATATCAATTTTGAACATGGGCACGGCAGGTAAACAACTTGGTAAATATCTGGGGCCCGAGACGCCACGCCATTACTACTATTTGTTAATTACGTGAAAAGTTTTGAAAAGCAAACCTTTCGAGGAGACGCTGCAATCAGGCCGAGGGAGCGGCCGCGATGCCTAGCAACAGGTTTTGGGACATCATTGTGGATCTACTGGGGCGGCTTGTCAGCGCTCTTAATTGGTGACGAACCGAATTATTTCTTGTTCACTTTTGATCGAACTTTGATCGTTATTAAAACTCAAATGTTTCCCAAGAACTTTAAACTAACTATATTATTAATTGGGCTTCAAACTTTGGAGAATTTCAATTTTGAACGCTGACTTGTTGCCTCTATTGTATGTCTGTGTTATATTTAGGTTAAACAATTCTTATTATAATGTGACAATTCATTTACTTAAACTTTTTGTGGCATTATAGCAGCAACCTTTTGACCCCTTTTTGTATGAAAATTGCTGATATTTTTCTATTTGCCATTCATGTCGCTTCAGTATTTTTATTATTAGCAAGTTTTAGACCGATTTGTAAATAATGATATTAGATTTAACACTTTTCACGATTATCACATATTTAATTTTTAACGGATTGAGTTACTTAGTATTGGGTGTTTTCATATATTCCGGATAACACGCTTCTCAAACAACGGTAAATATGATTGTAGTTAATGCTTTATGTTCCCTTGATTGCTTTCTCTGATATCTCCTTGGTTGTATGAAGGCAGTGTCCCCGATTGCTTTGCATCCTCCCTGACTACCTCGTATACATTTGGCGTGACTTCTTGGTGCATGTAACCCCAATCTATTCTTAAGTATATTTTTAAGACTTGTATTTTATTTTCTATTTCTTAAAGTAGTAAGCAAGGAAATCAATGTACCTATTTTTCAAGCTTCAATCGATTTAATACTTTTGATACTTTAACTATTTTTCCTAAAAGCTTTTTCTTGTATACCTAGTTAAGTATAATCCTGAGCTCAGAGTTGATGATATTTTCTAGAATTCCCAAGTTTTCAATACTATTTTCTTATTGTATCTAAACATTTAACCTTTTTGAATGTCATTTTTATATTAACTCCAAGTTTTGGCACCTTGCCTATTGTTATGTTCAAGTGTGTATTGAACCTTGATCTTACATTCAGTAAATTAATCCTGATTTGTATCTTTTTATTATAATCTTGACGATTCAGCTTTGGCATATAATATCCTAAATATACTTACAAATTTCATTGATTTGACTTAACCAATATATCTATTTGAGTTGCAAATAGTAAACGAAGCCAAAGCTAATCGTTCTCAAGATATCTTGAAACCAAATATGGTTGGCACGGAGTGTGTGGATGACACGTCGACAGGCAACCGTCGGACAGCATCAGTGCGGTCAGTGGGGTATTCGGACTTGTTCGTGTTGAGCAAGAAAGACATGTGGGACGTACTGAAGGAGTATCCGGCGGCGCGGGTCAGACTAGAAACCATCGCCGTTAAGAGAATTGAAAAATACAAAAAAGCACCGCTTGAGAAAGGTAACTAAAGTTTCTCAATAAATTGTTCAAATTTCTAAGTTAAATCCTATACAATTTTAAGATATAATAAAACTATTGACGATTTAAAACTTAATATAAACGTAACAAAACATTATTTAGGCATAAATAACATTACATTTTTTTGTCTGTCTGTCTGATTTCTTTGTTCAAAATAGACTCCGAAATGTCTAAATTAATTTTCTTAAAATTTTATATTACAGTCTTTGTTTCATCTTGATAAAGTAATAAATATTATATTGGCCACATAATGTCTTAGTTAAATCATATACAATTTTGGACTTTTAAAGATATAAAACTAAACATATAAAGATTTAGCAATGAATGTCAATTTATGAAAATTAATTGTTTCAATTACAAAAGTGTATTTCAAACAATATCAATATTATGCAATCACTAATATTTAAGTATAAATATTTTTTTAGGATTCTCGTCTCTTTGTCTGTCAGTCTCAATTTTTGTC
Source organism: Nemapogon koenigi (assembly GCA_963924495.1). NCBI lineage: Eukaryota > Metazoa > Arthropoda > Insecta > Lepidoptera > Tineidae > Nemapogon > Nemapogon koenigi. The sequence continues at coordinate 8,867,596 of OZ004632.1, read as the reverse complement.
CAAAATAGGCTCCGATTATATTATTTAACATCTTATCTTGGTTTCATCTTGATATCTTAAAGGATTTCGTAAATATAAAATATTATATTTCTCACATAAAATTTTTGTGATGTGATATCCAAACATTACGAGCAGCAACTAACAATAAAATTCAGTGTATAAATATAGAAAGTAAGTTTTAATATAATTATCTTGTTTGTTTCACAATGTATAGTAAAAGTACGCAGTTATTATCCACATTAAGTACCTAATATAAAACATTTAGTTAATCATTATTTATTTGACAAACATGAATTCGTATTTTAATGTTCTGTGATGTTGTTGTGACAAAAATGAAGAAAAGTAGTTTACGCTGGTTTGGACACGTTGAAAGAATGAAGGATGAAAGATTGACTACAAAGGTTTATATGGCTGAAGTGACAGGAAATGCTAGCAGAGGACGACCTAGATGTTCTTTTATTGAACATATACAAAATATGTTGATCGATGGAAATATTAAAAGTACACACAATCGCCGAGCATGTATGAAAGGTATGATGAATATAAAAGAAGCAAAAGAGATATGTCAGGATCGTAACAAATGGCATTCGATTGTCTCTGCCTACCCCTCTTGGGATGAAAGGCGTGATGATAGATAGATGTTCTGTGAATCGGTTGCAATTAGCCTAACTGGACACTTTTCTACACATTGTGAAACAGGCCCTTAGTTACTTATAGTTGAACATTGGAATATTTGAACTCTGTAAATATGTAATTTTTGTATCATTTAAGTTATATTATTGCCAGTGGCCATGGGTCGTTGCCAGTCCACGCCAGGTCTTGTAGAAACTAGTGGCCAGATACCCATAGAGGATATGAATTTACCACCAATTCCTATGCCACCTATTATGCATCTACCTACATACCGGGACCAGCTTTATAGGTAAGTTTCAAGTGATTTTCTTATTTAATTTGTACAAGTAAAAATATTCTAGAAGGTAATGAAGAAACTTAAGTTTCAAAGGACAAATATGACCAATTTTATTTCAAAATATTATAGACTAGCGTTCCATCCCCAGCTGCGCCCGTGGATATTTTCGAACAAAATAAAATATAGCACTCGGGGATATCGTAGCTTTCGTGAAAACATTTTTAGAATCGGTTCATAGTTTGAGAGATTACCGGTTATATCCAAACTTACAAACTTTACCTCTTTACAATATTAATATAGATTAGATTTATTTGAGTAGATGAAATAGTAATCCATAATTTGTATAGGGATAAACTATTCCAAATTTCTCTGTAAATAATCCACCTGTGGCACTGTAATTTATCATATAGTTACTTTTTCAATTTATATAAATGAAATAGCTGTTATTTTTCAATGGGTTTTATTGAATAGGAAATATAGCTGGTTAAACCTTTTCTCTTTCATAATCTATTATTTTGAATTTTTAATAAGCTACAAAAAAACGCAACACGTTTAATGAAGGGTAATGATATAACAGCGCTTTAATAAAATTAAGAGCTTTGTGATAGATTATGAAAGACAAAACGAGGCCAAAATTTAACCACCCATATAACCAACAATAAAACCCATTGAAAAAATAACAGCTATTAATTCACTTAGATGTATTGAATAAGTATGTAACTATATGCTAAATTACAGTGACACAAGTGGATTATTTACAGAGAAATTGGAAAAAGTTTATCCCAGAAAAATTATGGATATAGGAGCCTGTAGCTGTACTCAAAGAGTATATAATCACTTACTTAACTACAGTATCTATTATTTTATTAAAAAGTTCAGACATCGCTTTGCTTACTCTCCGAAATATAATAATACAATACGAGTGACGACTCAACCCAGTTTAACACCTACTGATTTATATTTTGTTTTATACAGTTCTTCAATAAGCCCTCATCGAGTGGCGTCACCAGTCGCATCTTGCGCTTCAAGTGCTCGAAGTAGCGCCGCAGGGGGTGGTAGTGTTACAATAGCGGCCGGCCTTATGATGGCCCCCCGTGTTCCATTAGATTCTCATGAAGTGCTGGAATGTGAAATAAAGCGCTTAAGAGAACGATTACACACGGTTGAGACGGAAAACGCTGCCATGTCCGCGAAACTTAGTCAGCAACAATGGGAGGTTGACCAAAGGTAAATTTTGTGTTATTTTTATTAATTCAATCAATCGAAATATAAGAAAGCTTAAAATAATAAAATACACATTACCATACACATACGTATACCTATAACGCAGTTAGCCAAACAATCTTTCATGAATTCGCTACGAGTGCTACGACATTTTAAAATTGTTTTATAATAATACTTATGCCATATTCTGACAAATAAATAATCATTTCATTTCATTTCATTTCATTTCATTTCACCATTAGTGGTGTCAATATTGTTGACATAGTTCAACTAAGTTAGTCTAATTTTAAAACAAATATTTAATTTTGATTTCTTTGTTTATTTTTCGTCATTAAATATGTAGAGATGACTTTGCTTTGGTAGACATAGTAAATACACATGAATGAACATGCTTTTAATAATAATGATAATTTGACCCGTTTTTTGTTATGAAAAATAGATATGAGTTTCTTTATAGGACAATCATCGACATTGGGCCTATAAGGAATGAAATAAATGACGCTACCGTTATTAGAGCTCTAAAATAAGCATAAGAAACTCGTAGCACTTGAGTTACGTAGCTTATGTCTATAATTCAAGAAGTTAACTATTGGTGCCCTATTTCAGACTGCAAGAGATCGAGATGCAGATCTGTGGCGGCAGCTCGCTCAGTTCTCAGGAAGAGAACGAGCGAAACCGGGAGAGCATCATATAACGGCGCGCCTCACTCGCCTCCTCGCTGCCGCCACGCGACTGCGGGCATCCCTTGTCAATCCACTATTGCCCGTTAAGAATCTCCACCGTTTTCTGAAGCAAGGGAGCTCGAGGCAATTCTTTATTAAAAATATTCGAACAGTGTACAAACTCTGAAGGAGTCAGTGATTGCAAACATTTTAATACAATTGATATTTAACTTTACCAATTTATATACATAGTACGAATACATGTATCTTTTGAAGACAATGAGTGATTGTGGAGTGAGATTTTATCAAGACAATATCTTTAAAATCGTTAAAGTAAGGTGCATTTTGTTTAAGAGACGTTCATCGAAGAAACGTTAAGCATTAACTTAGGAACATCGATTTCTAAGTTTAAGATAATATTGCTGATGTACGCTGTGTTATTGACGGATCTACTTGAAGACTGTCTCATAATTACTTTGTATTATTACACTTTACAGAGGCATTATTTCAGAAATAATGTTGTGTACTTTTACAAACGTAAAGTACCTACATGGCGATGCCATTGATTTTTCTTAAATACTGCTTCGTTATCATGTAAGATATTTAACTAATGTCTGATATAACTGTGTTCGCAATGGTGATTGAAATTGGTACCTATGAAGAATAGGACCTGTACCTATTATCAATGTTAAAAATGCATTAATTTATATAGCAAAAATTAACCCCCTACGTTGAATTTATAGATTACAGTTTTTTACTCTTTTATACGTAATAATTTCATATCACCACTTGAACTCAATAGCTATGTAGTTTGAATGATAATAATTATAAACGGTGTGCCAAAACATGGCCAAATTATTGTGAGTAAAAATCTATATAAATATAAACGGGTAAAATAATAAAGTTGAGCTTTAATTATAAATAAAGTCAGCAAACAATCATTTAAGGATCTCATACTTGTAAGATAAATAATTAATTAATAATTTTATTTACTTTCATATAAGTAAGTACTCAAAATGACAGAAAAATAAGATCAAGTTTTTTTAGTAAAGCACTTATGTATTATAAACGTAAATTACAATAATTATGTACACAACTAACAAGTGTAACTGCCAAATTATAATATTATTTAACAAATATTTAATAAATTGTGTCAAATTTTATTAAGATCTAAATTACGACCACGCAAATTATTTGCATAATAGTAACAATAAGGTATTAATTATTGACTAAATAGATTACGAAAATATTTGTTTATATTATAAAATGTTTTTAACACCTGAGTTTTGTATCACTCCAAAGGAGCTGTAAAGTTTACATACATAGGTACATAAACCTTGTTGGTTTGTTCCTCTACCGTAATTAAATACTGCGGTTCAAGTTATAAATTAAATAAGTTAAAATTAATATTTAAAAAATGTACCAAGTTTACATGAGAAATAATTATATAATAATAATTAAGTAAAATGTAATTGTAAATATTATACTGTTCACGATTGTACGTGTTATTTGTCTGAGTTAGGAGAAGTATCGATAAGAGCTGGTGTCAGGTAACGCAGAATTATAATTATATAGGATTCTTTGGTATGAAGAATAAAATGTATTTACTTTCATATAAATAATTTACCCCATTGCTGTATATTTAATCAGGAGATGATTTTAGACCCTGAAAAGTAGTTTTTTTGCAGTTTGCAAAAATGTGAAATAATTGACTACAAATAAGAACATTAATTATTTGATTACGAAAATATTGTTTGCGGTATATAGCTACCATAGCTACTCTGTTGTGAATGTTATGATTTCTTCAGCAACAAATAATGTTATACTTAAGTTTTAATTTTAAGTATTTTATTAGAATTTGAAATAGTTCATGTTTTGTTTTAACTTATAAAAAGAATTAATGAGATTACTTGAAAATGAAAATATTTTTATTAATTATTTATAAATCCTATAAAGTATTAAATTTTGATTACATGTTTTAATTACATAATTTCAAACCAAAGTTAATATGTAATACATCTGTGTCAATTTTCAAGTAATCTTTTAATAATGCACATTTTTTATAGAAACTCAGGCGCTTATATTTTTAAACGCCCGACACTTAAATAGATAGGCGATAAACTTTTAAATTGTAAATAAAGTTTATTTATTGTTATATATTCCGTACATTTTCTTCTTATATATTTCTCGATAATAAAATAATAAGAGAGAGGCATTATGCAATTGAATATAAACGAAACGCAAGTGCTTTTTATCGTAATAATTATATAGGGTATGTATTTAAATAAAGCAATTTGTAAATTTATCATTATTTTGCCAAGTGATTATATTTATTGAGTTTTATATCTCTCATTTTGTGTCGATCCAGATTTGTTTAGAAGGACGATTTTAAAAAAGCATGCTTGGGCTTAAATTTGAATTTCAATCATGTAACGCAAATATTCATTTTATTGTTAATAAAAATATTACAATAACACGTGACTTGATATTTCATTTCCTTATGAACCCAATGTTGCATATTCATTCAACTTAGAAAACTAATCTGCCAATCCATTTCTACTTTTTATGCTTATGGCCATTTCTGGTGCATCCAAATCAAGTGAAAGATAATAAAGTAATTTGCTTATTGATAGGTAATATGAACACATAAGACGGAAGTGGTTTAAAAATTATAATAATTATAAGAATAGGATTATAAATTACTAGCAGTTGCTTGCAACGTTTAGACCCATTTCGGTATAGATAAAAAAATCTTGAAATATCACAAGGCAAAACTGAAAATAAATAATTACTTAATTAAATAAGTAGGTTTACAATTCCAACATACAAACCCACAAACTAGTCATAAATAAAACTACACACGAAACTCGTTCACGCTAGAGTTGAGATATTTTTGTAAGATGCCTGGATTCCTTTCTCAATTAATTTAAAGCGCGTGAAATTCAACGTACGGGTGTATTACGGTAGAACGTTCTGCGGCTGAGATTTGAGTGCATCCGAGTGGAAGCTACGTAGATGAATGATGTGCTTGCTTGCTCTTAGTAACAAAGGAATTTGCCTACAACTGACGTAATGTGGGATATCTGTACCGTAGCACTAACATTTACTAAATATCTATTTTTATATAAGTAACAGAATCAATGGCACGCCCTGGCTTCGCCCGTGGAATTTGAGAATAATTGATCATTCGATATCCCGATTACAATTCGTCGAGTGGGTAAGACGTTTTCAGCTCGCAACTGAAAAGTCGCGGGTTCGATTCCTACATCCGACCATGTACCGATGGGTTTTTTATAATATCTATGTAGTATTATCCGACAAACCGGTACAACGAGGCTTTTCCATCTCAACAGAGCTTTCCACTCGTTAGGTATAGCTAAATGAGGAAGACTTTGTCTTCCACTGGGTATCCTGGGGCCGGCAACATTACATTTCTTTCTCATTATTATATATATATTTGTCGAATATGAAGTATACCTACTGAATATTATTTGTATTTTACATCGATGGATATGCACGGGTAGTTATTATCGCGCAATTTTTATTTTGACGCCGTCGCCGTTGCAAAAGTTAGAGCAAAAAATCTATAGCGTTTACTTTTCCCTCACTATATGGTTTCCGGTGCTGATTCTATTACTTACGAGTTTTAAAAGTACTTTAAGGGAAATATCGATTTTTTTATTTCATTAATAGACATTTTTAACACCCGTGTATGAAAGGTTTGTTGATAGATAAAAATAAATAAAAGTTGAAAGAATAAAGCATGAAAGATTGACTAAAAAGGTTTATACTATGGCTATATGGCTGAAGTGAAAAAAGGTATGCTGAATATAAAAGAAGCGAAGAGGTATGTCAGGATTGTAACAAGCATTCGATTGTCACTGCCAAATAGAAGAACAGTTTGTCAAATACGCGAATAATTTTTATAGTTGTTTCAAAATTAAAAATAATTTTGAATCTGGGGCAATCTTGGTAATATGGATTTTTAGGGTAGGTACCTATTCAGAATACAGAATTAAAACGAGTAAAGAAAATACAAGGAAAAATTCATTAGCTGAGAAGAGGGCTTCAGTAGCTTAAAGCTAGGTGCACTCGGTCGGATTATGATATTCCATTCCATTAATTTTCTCAAAATATAAAATTTAATTATAAAAATCTTAATATGGGTTGTTGGGAAGTGTAAAAGTATGCAAAGTGTTGCGGGAAAACTTACATTCGATTTTATTTAGGTTAATATTTAAATAATACAGTGTTTCTATTGGCCCCATCTTCACTCGTGGCAAAAATTGTAAGCACCAAATTTATTAAAAAAAAACATTTGACATGTAAAACAGGCGTCAGCACTTCTTCACGTCTAATGTCGACAGACTTGCCGATGTTTAACGATGCCGTAAGCCATAAGGCAGATTTTGCATTTTATAAATTTATTTTAAAAGCTGTTTTTTAACATCTTAGCAGCGATACATAATTTTAAAAATTAAATACCCGAGGCAAGTGCATTCGTATTTGCGGAAAACGGAATACGCCAGTATGCCTATTTTAAGAGGTAGCTGGGATTTCTTGGCTGTTAATATTTAAGCACGCTCTAACGCTCAATCTGAACTTGCAATCTTCTCAGAGAATTTTTATATCTCTATATTTTGCTATGCAATGTTTAAATTTTAATTTTGTGGCGTTGCGGTTATATTGCATTAAATAATTGTACGAAAGTCCTAGCAGTGGTGACCATGTGTTTTTAACGGACTTCAAAAGCTGAGATTTCGTCAAACTATAACGACAGACTTGTTTATGAGGATATGATAATCCTAACCAAATTTTATTTGCGTAAGTATGTTTGTTTGTTCTTATTTAACGTCAATACAGAGCAACGGATCTACGTGATTTTTTTCACAGACATTTTTGAAATCCTTCGTGATAATTTAAAAAAAATCAGCTTTTTTTGTGATTGTGATTTTATTTTAGATATTGATGAGGTAAATCTTAGTTTCCAACTAACGTAACGAGCATACAAACTCGGCTTATATGAATAAGCATTTTATAAAACAACTTACAGTTTCCTGATACAATGTCTTACACAACAATTTTGTGTCAGATGGAATAAATTGTTAGTGTAATTAAATCTGTATTTTCCTTTTCGCAAAATTTTACATTCATTTCTGTCATATTAAATGTAGCCATGATATTTAAATGTGTAAGTTTAAAATAAATATTTGTTGAAACGACTGATCGGATTTCATTGGAAGGAATGTTATTTCTGTTAAAAAATTACACTAATTTGTAACTAATAAAATTATATAACAAATCTAACTTTTGTATATTAATTGATAAATTGCAACGTCATACTTGCCATCTGTTCTGTATAAATGACCTGGGTTGTGCATTTTTATAACAATGCCAAGATAAAATAAATACCAAAAATGTTCCATTCCGGGCCAAAAATGCACACACATGAATAAGAAGTAGTAATATTTTATTTATGTTTCCAATGTAATATGTGCGACTACCCGCAGTAAATTCTGTCACGAGGCGAGACGATTCTCGTCTAATCGCAATTTTACTGTCACTCTAAAGGCTAATTGTACGTAGACCTGAGTTGGGCGCTCGCTATTATTCAGAAAATAAATTGAGCTTCCAAAAAAGAAATGTTTTTACTCCGGGAGCGGGTCTAATAAAAACCGTTGGTCATTCTGAACACTCGGGCGAGGCTCTGATAATTGAATTTTTATGGAAGCTTTGCAGACTAGGTAACAGTGAGGTGATACAAATACTATTGGAGTGCTAATTTGTTGTGGCCACCTTTACACAGGTAAAATATTTTTAAATATTCTAATCTCTATTTTGGAAATGTTGAGGAGTGGAAAGTTTTAAGATTCCCTACAAAACAAACCGTTATGACACACGAAACAAACACACCTTTACGGCCTTTATAACTTGCGGGGTGTAACAGTTGTCCACAATGAACAGAACATTTGGCAAGCCCGTTGCTGCACTTAATGGACCTAGATATGTCACTTATTTAAAACCCTTATGACGAGATTTCAGTGTTTGTTTGTAAGTCACCCAAATTGAAAACACTTCCAATCACTGTGCAAAATATCACGTCTATCCGTTGCTACGTTTTAAAGTGATATAATCAAAAAATAAACAAACAAGTTTTCGCATTTACAATATTAGTATAGAAAAAAATATTTTTCACCTAAAAACGCGAAATTGGTGCTTAACTTTTTGCAAATTGAACCTGTGACTCCGGTTTCTAATGCTATTACGTTTAACTTTTTATAAACACATACTTACCATATTTTAAAATGAACAAAATTCGACTTTCATTTTATACATTTTAAACAACCACACAACAGAATTGCCTCTAATTTTATTTTCCAACTTCAGTATTTTGTAACAAAGGCGTTTCAATTTCGGATCGATAGCGTCTGGTGAGCTCAGACAATGCCTTTTAATAGGTCGACAGTGAAAAACACTTTGCATTACAAAGTTGCATTTTAAAGGCTCACGTCAAATTGCATTCTTAGCTTTCTCAGAAACTGCATTGCGATAGAAACTGTTTCAATATTTGCATGTAAACTGACACCTTTATTGTTCTGCAATTTTCGTTTTAGTAAAAATATTTGGCTTGATATTTTGGATATTTTGTTACTTTGGTTAAGAATAATATTAACGTTGTCTGTCTGTCATCATGCTTTCGGGCTTTTATATGTATACGAGCCTGGTGAGCATTATTAGACATATTTTTGATATTTACATTTAAAAAATTAGCTTTCAATCATTGAAATTGATTTAAAAATGTATATTTTACGCACATATAATTTTACAACTAAGCATTTATAATAATTTATGATAAGTACTTATTTATAATCTATTTTTCACCCAGAAAATTCTCACATCCCGACATTGTTCAATATTGTAAATTACGAAATTTAAAAGTAATATTGATTCTATAGGCAATTTGTAGAACAATTTTTTATGATTTTTTTTAAGAAATAACAAATAAAATAAATAAAAGAGAATACTTTATGAAAATTTCAAGTTCATTTATTTACTATTACGGTTCAAAAGATACAACCCTGTGGCAGGCGGACGGACAGACAGACAAACAGCAGAGCCTTAATAATAGGGTTTTCGTTGTCACCCTTTCGGTACGGAACCCTAAAAAAATAAAAAGTTTCATAAATACTGCAATATTTAAAATAGAAAACTACTTATCGAAATAAAATGTATATCTTTCAGATTCCTACCATAGGAATCAATTCTAAACCGGAAGTGATTTTATTTCATTTACAACCATTGAAAATCCATTAAAAATTAATTTGCCGCCGAGAGAGACGAAGAGTGCGATGAAGAAAAACTCGTAAATAGAAGCTGTAAAAGTCGCTTTTCAGCGTAATTGGGAATTTTAGTTGCAATGGATGTAATAAAGTTCTATCTCTTTATAAATTGTGTTAATTTATTTTCTTTCATTACTTACTTTAATTAATAGTCAATTTATTTACTAAATAGTGGTAGAAAAGAAGTAAATCACTTTCTGTTTTGTTCCTTTCCACGTATATACTTCCAAACGTTCCAGGATGGGTGGCAAGTGGATATCTTTGACATCTGATTGCTTACCCTAAGGGAAATAAGGCGTGAGCATATATGTACCTATGTACTTCCAAATTGGTTAAAGATATTAAAAGATTGATTGACTAAATATAATTTTATTAAATTACGCCAAGGATCTATTATATAAAATAAAATATTGTACATTCTAATATCTAATTATTAATAATCTGTTTTACCTTCCTGGAATACATGGCGTGATGATAAATCGATGGTATATTAAGATAGAAAAAAAAAAAAAAATATATTGTAGAAAACTCTGCTGAAATATTGAAAATTTTATTGTTAAATCAATCGTCCACGTTTCAGACGAGTCTTAATATATAAATATGATTTATAAGCCATTTCAAATTATCAACATTCAATTAAATGGGCTACTCCAGTTGGAAAGCTTAAAATGAATACAAATTTTAACCATTTGTGGTATGACGTCAATCAAGCCACGGTATTCGCTGTACAATTTATTGGTTTCGATTATTCAGAGTCGGCCCTTTGTGCAATTAGTATAGGGTGTTCATAACGACATATTTCCTGTTTGTATATTACATACAATATTCGGAGTGTGTTTACTTATTATATGATGAATCGTTTATTTATCCCGCAAAACCAATAACATTTTTTTATTTCAATTATTTATTCAAATTGGCGGCCATTGACTTCGAAAATTGTTAGCATTAAACAACCTAATATAATAATATTCCTTGCCAGATTGATCATTGATTGAAACCTCATTTATTTGAATTTGTGTGTGAAGCATTTACTGATTTACAATTTTAATATAATAATAAATATTGGTATAAAAAATTATAATTTGAATATTATCACAAACAGCTATTAAAAAGGTAAAATAAATTTAACTTAAAAATTTTACTCTAGCTGCAGACGATGGGTGATTTGTACAACTTCTGTTCGCTGGACTGGACAAAAACTTATCTAGTCGGTAAGGGTTGTGGGCGGGAATTCTGGTGGTGCTATCTAACCGAGTTGGCCTCATTAGCTTGTGGCATTTCGTAGCAGGAACAAATAGCTCGCAGTTACGAGTCTACCGGCTAAGAATAATTACCTAATTATTTAAATAATTTGGCTACAGGTAGCTACGTTGCTAATAAATATTTAGGCGCCCATTATAGTTGGTAACGTTTTATGTACTTTCTAACGTTTTATGTTAAGAAACAGTAGCCGTTTTAAGACTAATGAGTACAGTGAGACATTGGCTATGGTATAACAACACGGATATTATTATTTCATAAATGTATTGGAAGGAACTCAAATTTATTTCTTTTAGCGCCTCTGAAAACAAAAAAAAAACGGGTTGCCTTACAGCTCCCGGGAACCGTTGCCGGCCCCAGGATACCCAGCGGAAGACAAATTCTTCCTTACTTAGCCGAAGATTTTTTAAGGCTACATAACGAGTGACCAGCTCTGTTGAAGTATGTAAAAGGAAAAGCTTCTTTGTACGGTTTGTCGGATAATGTACATTTAAATTAATGTATTTTTTTTATTATAAAAAACCCATGGTCGGATGTGGGGATCCAACCTCTGGAAACAGTCTGGTTTAAATGGTAAAATAACGCTGTATGTACAAATTTATTATTAGTAAGGAGCTAAGACTTTTAATTATCATTTAAAAAACAAACACTAATGTAAAAAGTAGTTAAATATTCAACTGAATTAGTAGAAAAAACTATTACTTCGTCACTGAACTAGAGAACTGAATGTGAGAACATACGACGTATTTGGCTAAATTATGTCTTCCATTGGGATAGCCTATGAGTCAATATAGCAACATCATGAATTTATTCATCCAAGAATGAGAAGGGGCTTGAAGTAAGGAAATAGTTTCAATTTAAATCTACTGTAACTTTGTTAACATTAACATAGGAAAATATTTTCTAAATAACTTTCTGTTCCAATTTCCTTCGCCATATAGTTTGAGAGTGTGGGTCGCTGTAAGGAATTTTAATTTCCTCCCTTCGACGATGCGGTGCGTCGCAGAAAATTGTTAAATTTTCAACACAGTTCAATAAATATCTACAAAGATACAACTTGTATTTTATTTGTCTATGAATACAAATAATTATCTAAATTTTTATAGTACCTATTGTTTTATCACTCTCTATTAAATCTATTGTTCAATATGATAGAGGAAGTTAGAATATAAATCTGTTTTGAAAATTCCGTCATAAAATATGTCTCATACCTGTATGGAGTTGACATACTGTGTATGAACTGTGACCATGGCGTCAAACTAAATAGCTCTTTTCTTAAAAAAAAAACTGGATTTTATTTAGAATCATAACTTTCATGGTGTCTCACGAATATTAATATATCTATCTATTATCACGCCTTTCATCCCAAGAGGGGTAGGCAGAGACAATCAAATGCCATTTGTTACGATCTTGACATACCTCTTTCACTTCTTTTATATTCATCAAACCTTTCATACATGTTCGGCGATTGTGTGTACTTTTAATATTTTCTTCGATCAATACATTTTTTATATGTTCAATAAAAGTACACCTAGGTCATTTCCTTTCACTTCAGCCATATAAACCTTTTTAGTAATCTACTTTTCTTCATTTTAGTCACAACATCATCTTACACCCAGCATTCTTCTCTAAAGACTTCATTCCGGATACGGTCAATACGCTTTATACTACTTTTCGTCCATATTCATATATTACCCTTTTGTTTTATATATATTTAATTAAAAATATAAATACTCGTTGTTCTTACGGTATTTATTTTCACGAATGATACACGAAAGTGGTTAAACTTTGTAGCTGTAAAGGATTTTTTCATGACGTACATATACCTACTAATTGCATGTTGGAAACATTTGCGCAGTCAACGAACCGTTCATTTTTAATTGCATTATTTAACTTTTTTTCTTCCTGTTCGGTATTACACCGCGTTATGATTTCATTTAGGTAAGTTTTTTAAATTATAAAAAGCCTAGTGGTTATTGATATTTCCTACAAAATAGACAGGTTCGAATTTCAGGTCGACCAATAATATATGTCTGAGAAATGTCGGCATTTTGTTCGTTATTTACAATGTAGAGATGGTGCATGTCAAATTAACAGCCATCATTAGCTATTATTTTTTTATTTATCTATAAATAGTATTTGATTACAATAATCCATAATAATTTATAAATACGAAAGTAACTCTATACGGAAAAAGCTTGTAACCTAGTTTTTTTAAATCAATTCCCCTAAGGGGGCATAATAAAGGATCAAAGTTATTATGGGTCCCACGAGCGAAGCCGCGGCGAACAGCCAGTGTACACCTACTATAGAAGAAGGTTATGCGTTTTGGACAAAACTCGTTGAAAATAAAATTTAAAAATTTCAACTGGCTGCCGGCTACGGGTACGAAACCTTAAAAACAATAATTTAACCAGCAGTAATCCTAATTCTAAACCTTCTAATTGATTACGGTACACCAAAAAACATCATCAAGTTCCAAGGGTTGTTGCCAGCTCTTGAGTTATTTATTGCAAGCCATTTATCATATAACAGCTACGAGTAACAAACTAAAATTATTAGAGCAACGGATAGGGTGTTGAGCTTAAAACCGGACGTTCCAGGTTCAATATTCACTCTTGTCAGAAACAAAACTCTCATTTTGTAAAAGAGGTTGATCCCCGTTTGTCTGTATTCATCAGCACTTCGCCATACAAAAACAGGTTTAGTCTGGGATACCTTTTTTTTTGTATGGCGCAGTGCTGATGAGTGAAGTGAACAAATGGGGATCAACCCTTCATCGCATTTTAGTGCTTCGAAGTTCATTTCTAGAAATAATAGAGATGTGTATCTGTCATCACGCATTTAACCAAAGAGGGGTAGGCGGAGACAATCGAATTCCATTTGATACGACCCTGACATACCACTTTCGTTTCATACATCCTCTGCGATTAAGTGCCTTCAATCAATATTTTTTGAAGTATACCTATATCGTCTTCTGCCAGCATTTCCTTTCACTTCTGCCAATCTTTTTAGCTCCCGATACACGTACGGTCCCAGGGTACCCAGCGAAAGGCCAATGTTTGGTTCTTTTAGCCGATGGCATTCCCAATTCTTTATCTTCCTTCCGTCATTCTTTCTACGTGTCCAAACCATCGTAATTCTACTTTTCTTTTCTATTTCTTTAGAATGGGAAACTTTCGAAATGAGGACATAGGTCGTTTTCATTATTGAACTGATTAAAATTTTCATACAGAGATGTCACGCGAATCGGAAATAACGCAGCTAAAACCGTATAAATGAAGCAAATATTTATAAACAAATTTTGGTACACACTCAGTATAAATAGAGAACAAAGGCTGCGTTACTGCGGAGGCTACGTCGGTTTTCCAGAATGAAACAATAAAAATAGGTCACTGCCTTGAAGCTAAAAATAACTAGCGTGGTGTAGTTATATGGCTCGTATGAGATATTATGTTAAACCTAGTAAAGGATGGCAGGATCGTCTCGAGTAACCTTGTAAGAAAATAGATTTCCCGCAAACTTTTACGTTCTACGCCACCGCGGCTTTAATACTTTGCGAGGTGGGCACAGACACCGGTAACAATGTCTACATTTAACAAGTTGTGTGACTGGTTGTTTGTATGTTTATAAGACATAGCTTTCCTTCCCCGGCTTCACCTGTGGATATTTTAGAACAAAATAAAATACATATAGCCTATAGCACTCAGAGATAATGTAGCTTCCTATTAGCAAAATAGTTTTTAGAATCGGATCAGTAGTTTTAAAGATTGTAAGATGTAGTGCATCAACTACTCGAGGAATGGAAAATAAAATATTGACTGACAAAAAATAAGAATATTCTGGCATCAAGGATACACATGTATATTATATACAAGTAACCATATTTTAGAAAAGCTAACACACAGGCATTTCATAAATTAGCATAATGATTTACGTATCTCCCCCTATTTTCAAATCTCCGTGGCATTTGTGGTAAACGAAACCGCGAAGCCAACAAATTGTAGCAATTTACGTATATTTCAATGATTCCACAATGTACTAAATATAGCTTCGTTTAATATTTTGTATGGAATAAGGAGAAGTTGCTAAACATATATGGCCTAGGTGGCCATTTAAGTATTTATTTGAGTTTTGTGAGGTAGAAACAATAAGCAAGACAAAATAAGCAAAGTTCTTTGCGGCCAATATTTTAAACGTTGGTGGTCTATTTTAAAACTTTGAGAGAATGTAGAGGTGGTAGGCAGAACTATTTTTTTTATTACTTTATGTACTTATATAATATCTGTCTATCTAATACTGTTATTTCTCCTTAATAAATAAATATTATTGAAATATGTGTCATAAATAAAACTTCTGTGTAAAACCCGTCTAAAATAATGATTTTTCGTCCACCAAAATAGCATAAACTCCTTGCATCACAGTGCAACTAACTCGGGAAACGCTTAACTTATATTGTCCATATCTCTTTAGAAAGATGTGAGCTAAATGCACTGCGAAAAGAATTGATAAGATAACCAATGATAAAATAATATAATTGAGAAGATTCACGTTCCATAATGATGAGAATGAACGATTTCTTAAGAAAATCTGTATTGCGAAAATGCATGAAACTGACTTTGATGGAGTAATTGGAGTATAAGTTGTAGTTGGAGTTAAGTTGTAGATAACTTATTCTCAAAATGTGTAAAATTAACTACGCATGAAGAAATTCGTAGTTTTGTAAATATATTACAAGAATTCTAAGCGCAAAGTCACGCGTAAAATTACAGATTCCCAGATGGAATTTAATTAAAACTGATTTTGCCCACATTAGTTATATCAAATTTGCGAGATAAAAAACAATTTTAAACTTTCGACATAAGATTACCGTAGAATCGTGGATCTGCGGCAACATGGAATTACTTAGTATGTGCGCTAATGCAAGAGAGGGCAAAAGCCACAGAACTTCTATACTGTGGCGAAAGCTGTCACTGCCTAAGAATGTATCTATTGCTTAAAATTATAGAGCCAAAAAATATTTTCTCTAATATTTTTGATATAATTTAAGAATATATAAAATTACATTTTATAACTATTAATTTGCTACTATCAAATGTTATTTAGTGAAATTTAAGAAATAAATGTTTCTAAAAATTCCCGTAACATAAAATCCTTTCAAGAATTTTATTATGAAGATGCGAACGCCCCGCTTTATGTTTTCACTCGTCCTAACCATATTCTCGTTTATCTTGGTTTTAAAGAGAACAGTTTCATGGATAATAAATAATGTTCATATAGACGCATTACTCTTGAAGGGTATTATATTATAAAAGTTTAGATACAACTTAGTTAGAGAAGTAGATAATAGTGGATACGGTCATGGTGTATTGCTTCTATTGTAAGAAATAAAATAAACCTGTCATTTAACATTGAAAGTGAAAATTTGTAATGTTATTTCTAATCAAAAGTAATCTTTCTGCTCTGAAGTTAAAAATACGCGATTCAAAAGAAAGCTGTTGAAATGTGATTGGATTGCATCATGAAGTGGGTTTCTTTCTGCTGACTGAAACAAAAAGTGTTTCTGCTTCGGTCTACTTTGCACGACTACGTTACATACACAAAGTAATTTAACTTTTCAAAACTTTTAAATTTTCTTTTATACTATTCCGTACCAAGGGTTTGCTCAATATTTATAAGTTTGTGAAAATAACTTATTACTTAAAGAATTACTGATGTGGAAAGGATGTAAAAAAAAAGCTTTTTATTTCTTGTTACAATTTTTACCATAATTATATATTTTCTTTCAAATTTGCAGGCATTAATTTTTACATATTAAATATATTAAACATATTAGGTACCTACACATTATTAAAATTTAAAATTAATTTTAAGGACATTTACAATTTAAGGAACATACACGCTTCTGTCCGCGGTATCACCCGCGTGGAAATAGATTTAAAAATAAAGAATCCCTTGGCTGTAATTTGCCCCTCTCCCGCCCGCTTTCGCAATATAAAAAGTAGTAGGTATATGTCATTCTCTGACCCCTAAACTACCACTATGAAAAAATCTAGTCGATCAAAAACAAAACAAATCTATCCCACGGGAACCATACATTTTTTCGGGATAAATAGCAGCCTATGTGCTATTCCAGACTATAATCTATAGCTGTGCCAAATTTCATCTAGATCCATTAGCCGTTCTGGCGTGATTGAGTGTTTATTTTTTGTATTACTTGTGGGTTGTAGTACTTATTACTTATTGCAGACCTCAAAATTTATTTGTGATGCATTTCTTTTTAAACTGTAATGTTGACGTTATGGCATGTAATTGAGTGAGAATAAGAGTAGATTTTAAAATAATTATCCCTGTTTTAATACAGTAAGAAAGTTTTACGAACTAAAAACTTTTCCTGCAGTAAAGTCAGTTTAGTTTTTCACTCGGTCGTTGGCGCAGTCGTTAGCCTTAGATATGAAACCAAAAGTTTTGGGTTCAATCCTATCTTGAGCGATAAAAATCTTTTAATTGCATTATGATACTCCATGTGAATTTAATCTGGATTTTTAGGGTTCCGCAGTAAAATATGTTCATCCGTCCGAGCATCCGTTCAACCATATCTTAAAAAAAATTGTAGTTACTACAGTTTTGAACCATTTGTTTGGTTGGCCATTGAGTGGAGTGTCATTGAAAAGGTCTTTTGAAATGATTATGAGGTTTTTGATTTTAGTTTTGTTTACGAGATATTAAAGCTTCAATGTGTTAACCCAGGAAATATACTTTCAATGAATAACGGGCACCGAGACAAATAAACAGTAAATAAAAAAGTAAAAAATAGCATTATTTAATTGGAGCAGAGACTACAGAACCCTACTCTCTATGCGTACCCCGACACGCACTTGGCCGGTTATTTTATTTTTAGAATTATTTAACTTTGATATTTTAAATACATATTATAAAAAGAATACCTCTTCAAGAATCCTTCCCTGTGGCATGGTTCCCAAAACACTGGCTGCGTTACTTCTCTGAATGGTTAAACTGATCCTTTGAGCGAAGTAAGAGCCAGCCTTTAGGCTTCAATCACCTAGTCTTTAGGTCACACGAGGCGTGGACTAACTACCTAAATATTTCATGTTTTTTTTATTTCGACAGACTGGACCCATTGTTTCAACTGCAAGCGCCGTTTTAGTAGAAGTACAAGCATTCAGTAATGTAAACGGTCAACAATGTTCATGTTTTCGTGTTCGAGTCACGATGAGCGTAATTGATTTGCATATAAACGTGGTACCGGAGCTACCGTGGTTGTTTGCTGGCGACCGCTTTGTTTGGTCAGACATTGCGGCCGCATCGTGGCTAGGAGGTGTAACCATACGTGACTTACTGTTGTGGTGCGAGCTTTCAAATAAAATTGAAGGAATTTTAAATAACAGACGGGAAAAATCAGTAAATGACCAGAAAAACATTTAAGATATTCTCACCTAAAATTATGATATGATAAAAACAAACTTTATAATCGCCTCCCTTATCTTGCAACATATGAAGCTGTCACAGCAGATATTTACAGGTTGTACGTACTCTACGAAACACGAGAAGTCTATTGAGGTATTTAATTCGTACTTAGTTTTTTTGCGTCGAAAAACGATTGATTTTATTCTCCATCAGTGTTTTGCTGATTCTGTCAATGTCAAGTATTATAGACGTTATAGTATCAATATGCCGATTAACAGATTCCCCATCATGTCACGACGGAAGGCGTGCGTTGGTCGCCATGACATTTGATTTATATTTTCACCTTGCATCTACTTTTTCATGAAATATTCATAAATAAACAATTTTGTTTGCTAGTGAAAAACTAATATGGTACCTCCAAATCCTAAAGGTATATAAATACAATAAATATACTTTCATAGGATAATCTAACTAAAAATAAATATACAGTTCCTTAAATTATCATAGGATTATAGGATTTGGTTGAAACTTTCGCCGCTCAGGTGTCGTTGTCTGTTGAATAAATAATGTAACGACACCCTTATTTTTGTTAAACCCTTTAGTGCCGAGTCGTCTGTAGTTGGAATGAAAGTAATATGTATAAATACGCTAATTTCGGAAAAAAAAACTTTAGCCGAATTAAAATGATGATAATTTAATTTTATATTTCAATACTATTAGCGGTAGGTATATTAAAAGACTAGACTTTCCGCCCCCGGCTCCTCCCGTGGATATATTAGAACAATATAAAATATGTCACTTGGGGATATCGTAGATTTCTATTAGTGAAAGAATTTTTAGAATCGGTTCAGTAGTGTTTGAGTTTCTTCATTACAAAAAAAAAATCAAATTTTACTTCTTTATAATATTAGTATAAGGTTTAAGGTTTAAAGAATTTTATTCTCATAAGAACATTAAAACATTCACTTACATGAGAAAACAAAAAAAAAATCTAGTGATTTTACACAAATTGTAGGTCAGTGACCCAAATAACTAAGTAGGTAGTATATAAAACAGAACAATACAAAACAAAACACTCCTCACCAAAATTACCTATTGACAACAACATGATCCCTTAGCAGTCTCTTGAAAACATTAAATGAATCTGTATCCTTAATATGTTTGGGAAGATTGTTATAGTGCCGCACTCCATCATATTGTAGGGATTTTTTCCCTAACTCTGTTCTAGGAAATGTTGTTCGGATATGGGATGAACTCCTAGTGTTACGATTATGGAATTCACTATTTAATGAAAATGACATTTTAGTATGAATATCGCCTTTTAGAATTTTTTTTACAAGGAGACACGTATTATATACATACATTTGTTTAATATTCATTAGTTTGGTTTCTTCATATAATCTAGGAGATGGCGTCCAAAAACTAAAATGAAACAAAACTTTAATTATTTTATTTTGGGTAATTTGTATGTTTTTTATATGTTGATTAGCGGCACTGCCCCACACAGTTATCAGATATTCCAGATGAGGTTTAATCAGTGAATTATATATGGTAAGTCTAATCTGATGTGGGAGACATCCGACCACCCTACGCAATGCACCAATTAATGGTGTTATTTTAGATTTGATTTGATCGATATGTGATTGCCAAGTCAAATGCCTGTCAAGAATCAAACCAAGATACTTTTCTTTTGTGGACATATTTATTTTTTCACCATTAATAGCCAGAACAGTGCTATCACTTATCGGTTTATTCTTGGCATAAAAAAACATGTAGTTTGTTTTGGCTGCATTGATGGTTAACAGATTTCTCCGA
This sequence comes from Nemapogon koenigi, assembly GCA_963924495.1. Classification (NCBI taxonomy): domain Eukaryota; kingdom Metazoa; phylum Arthropoda; class Insecta; order Lepidoptera; family Tineidae; genus Nemapogon; species Nemapogon koenigi. The sequence continues at coordinate 8,846,957 of OZ004632.1, read as the reverse complement.
AACCAATCACTCAAATTATTGAGATCAATTTGAGCTTCATCTACTATTTCACAAGCGGTATTACCAAAATAAAACAGACAAGTGTCATCAGCATATAAAGTTATCTGTCCCTTCAAACGTTCCTCCACAATGTCATTTATATATACCAAAAACAACAAGGGGCCCAGAATGGAACCCTGCGGTACACCACAAGTTATATGATTAGGGTCACTCACAGTTTGTGACATGTGTGTCACCTGAAACCTATTGGCTAAATATGATTGAAACATTGCATATGCCACACTTCGAATGCCCAAGTGTTTGAGTTTGTCTAACAAAATCTCGTGACTAACGGTATCAAAGGCCTTTTTAAGATCTATGAAGACTCCCAACGCTATTTTTCTTTTATCAATGTTATCTTTAATTTCACTGATCAAATCTATTGTTGCACACAGTGTGCTCGACTTTGGTCGAAATCCATACTGTCTCTGAGAAAAGTAATTTATTGATTTTAGGTAGTTATTGAGACGTTTATGCAATATCTTTTCGAATATTTTAGATAAAACTGGCAACACAGAAATCGGTCTGTAGTTACTAGGATCTGACTTTGTTCCCGATTTATATATAGGAATGACTTTTGCAATTTTTAGGTTATCAGGAAACGTGCCTTCCTGCAAGCATTTGTTAATACAATTAGTTAGACTTTCTAAAATTAGGTTTTTAATACATTTAATGCCTTTAGTGTTAATTTTATCAATACCTGTACTAGTGTTGGAATCTAAATCGTCTATTATTTTACTAACCTCTGATTGTGTGCATGCTTCTAAGACCAACAATTGATTGTGTGTAATATGTGAATAATTACTTTGTTGTTGTTTATTAGACCTATCTGTAGAATGTTGATATGGTATCTTGTTAGCCAGCTGAGTGCCTATTGTGGAGAAGAAACTATTAAAGGAATCACATATAACCTGCACGTCTGTAATAATATTATCGTCAACAACCAACTTTGAAGGAGAATTGTTAGATTTCCATTTATTGGAAGCTAGGTTATTTATAAGTCTCCACATTCTCTTTGGGTCCCTTGTGGTTTTGTTGAACTCCGTGTAGTAATATTTTCTTTTTGCAGATTTTATGATAGCAGTCACTCTGTTCCTTTGTGCAATAAATTGGTTCTTAATAACCATGTCTGTGCCATTTACTTTTAACTTGTTCCATAACGCATTTCTCCTTCCTATTTCTTTTATTATATTTTTTTTGATCCAATCTTGTTGTGGCGCATTCAATATTTTACGTTTAGTGATTCTACAGTTATCAATGTTATGCTTAATATATTCCTCTAGTTTATTGTAGTTATTTTCTTCCTTACTACACGGCACTTCTGAACACATGCTATATAAAGCTTTATAATCCATTGCCTGGTATGTCACAGAATTTAGATATTTTATTTTTTGCTTTTGAATCTCAAAATATATCTGTTTATGATCAGACATTGGAGAATCTATTAAAGCCATATGATAAGCTTCTCCCCTCAAATTTGTAGATATATGATCCAGGATTGTATTTGTTGTATTGGTTACTCTAGTAGCAAAGGCAGAATCGATTTTATTTATCAGTACATGACCATTTTCTTCCAACAAATCTTTGTAACGATCTATGTTAGTACATTTCGCTAATAAATCCAAGTTGAAATCTCCAAAAATCAAAGCTCTTTTTCTACTCAATAATTGTCCTTCGTAAGTTTCTAGGAAGCTTTGAATATTGGTGTATCCAGGCTTATAAACTGCACCAATTTCCAACGACAATTTGTCTACATGGATCCACAGATAGTTGTTACCATCAACATATTTTTCTTCAGTCATGGAGTGTGCCAAACCATTATGTGCATAGATCGATATTCCACCACCTCTGCGGTCTGTTCTCTTACTATAATAATGAGTGTAGTTAGGTAGCTGTAGGCATTTCGCATCCTGGTCTGATTTTATCCATGTTTCGGTTATTATTATAAAGTGTATAGTGTTTTTCATTGCTTTTAAGATACATTTTAATTCATCAAATTTACCTTTTTTCCAAATACTGCGAGCGTTCGTGTAGAAAAAATTTAGTGATAAATAATTTTCAGCCAATTGTTGATATTTATTTGTTTGTTGGTATGTAGTATTTTTATCATAGTCTATGCATGCAGATCTTCCATGTAAGTTAGGTGTGCGCTTTAGTTTTTTGTATTTATAATTTGTATTTTGGGTACTCCTTTAATGAATTTTATAGTTACATTGTTTTCTCCATTCTGCTGACGACGAGCAAGTTCTTCACGCAACTTCTTAAAATGTGTTTGTTGGAGAGGAGTTTGATCACCATATATTTTTATTGGTAAATTAAATTTTGCTTTATTTCGTAAGATTTGCATTGCAGTGTCTTGACTGGAGAAAGACATCTTTATTGGACGGCATTTTTGAATGTTGTATTTACCAATACGTTTTATAATATGGGGCTCAGGGAGATCTGGATATACATTTTGAATTATTTTCAGTGTTTCTGCCCTATCTTGTGCCCATCTGTCATCTCTGGTGGAGTTTGTGGGCTCCTTTAATCCACAAAATATTATATTTTTAGCTCTATTGAGACGATCTTGAATTTCGATCGAGATGTCGTTATAGTCTTCCTTGAAAGATTTAACGGATGTAACAGATATTTTCTCAATTTCATGTATATTATTTTTCATTATTAGGATTTGTTCATTTATTTTATTAGTTCTGTTACCAAGACTTTCGACTTCAATTTTCATTTTGTTGTGTTCAACAGCCATAAGTTCGTTTGATAGTTTCACTTCTTTAAGTTGGGTTTTGATCTCATATACATCGTGAGATAATTTCAATTGTTGCTCTTTTTGTTCTTTACAAAAGTCTATAAGAAGGTCTTTAATCTCCTTACGAAAATAGATAAATAAAATAGTGTTGACATTCATTTTTGTCTTTGCAATCCTTTATCAAGCCTATTATAATAAAAACCGTAACCGTGCTGGTCACTCGCGTTAAGTTTCCTCCTCCCTAAAACTAATCTTCCCTTTATTAGTTACGTAAGAGAAATCGAAATTTGATATTTACAACTCAAACCCAAAAATCCTGTCGACCGGTGTGTTATCTAACGATAAATATTTTATATTTATCTTAAGTATTCTTGGAAAATAGGACTGAAATATGACATTATATATCATAATACGTGTAAGATAAAGCTGAACACTGTAAGCACCTACACATCTAAAAAATGTACCTATAATATATCTAAGAATTAAATAAATTATTTGATTTGATTTGATTTAATTATTGTGTGGTATATATGTTACGGGCCAAAGTCGATATCGGTCGCACGCCAATCGCGATATGCACGGGCAGATCTCGCCTTGCCTTGGTCGTATTGGGCACATCCCGAAAAACAATATAACAGTCTGGTATTATTATATATTTTTTACAATTGCACAGGGAACATAATTAAATTAAACGCTCGTTGTTTGAAATGTTTATTGGTGAGGTAAGAGTTACAGTTAGCTCAACTTAAATTATACCTAACCTACCCTAACTTACGAGTACCTAGGTTATTAAAAAAATGTTACAATGTTAGAACCTATACCTAATATAAACAAAAGAGGAACATAGGTACACTTTCTTCGGCATTAAAGAAAATTACATAAAGTGTCACGGGCGGGGCAAGTAACACGTCTTTGTAAATTTCTATAGACGTTTAGCACACCCGGGCAAAGGTCAGAATTATGCATCTCATATGGTTTTGACCAAAATCAACAAGCATAATATCGCGATGTGCTGTTAATTCGGCTTTACATACATACTTTTACCATTTGTTTTGCACATGTAGAAAAGTTGTTCATGAAATATATTCTTAGGATGTACATTAGTCTACTTCAAAAAAGGATAAACAAACTAACAGACACACTTATTTATAATTAGAATTACATTAATAATGTTATTAAAAATTACAAAGAAAAATAATGATAAAATAGAATTGTAGCATCTCACACAAATTAAACAAGCAATTAGCCATCCACATAGACATATTCATTGGAGCTGTAGCACTTTAGTAGATTAGTTTTTCATCTCTTTGTAAGACCCCCTATTGAACGTTTTGCCTTCGATCGGTATAGTTAGTAAGTCCCAATCTCCAGGGCTTCCAGACAATCTGAGCAAATGGTGTCATTAAGGGAATGCGTTCGCCTCACATAACGAGGTGCGCTTAAGGTTTAGCAGCTCTCTTTGAAAAACTACTCTAGAAATGGGGCTTTCCTAGTGTAAACAGTTTTCATACAAATAGTTACATACACTGCATTATTTCCTACACTTAGCTTAGGTTGACGAAAGAGTCAAGAGAAATAAAGTAAAAATATCGGTTAAGTGTGAGTCGGACTCGCACACGAAGGGTTCCGTTCACTCAATAGTATGCACTAAGGTCAGACCAAGTTTGACGCTCCTGTATGGCGCAGGAACAAATCGCAGAACGCAAGTCCGACTCACACTTGGCAGGTTGTTATTATTTGTTGTTTTACTTAATTATAGTTCTACTAGTTAGTTACAAACATCTGTTTGTAACGTCAAATAAAACACGTTTCTTGCCCTTTATTTTATTTTTATTATTTGTTGTTATAGCAACCATCTGTGAAAATTTCAAATATCTACCTATTACGGTTCAAAATATGCAGCCCTTTAACAGGCTTCCATTGTCACTCTTTGGGAACGGAACCCTAAAAATCAGGCAAGTACCTAATTACATGTACACTAATATATTAAGATTTCATTATAGTCTTTATTATTTTTATGTAACTCTAAGTTCGCAGGCACACTGTACGATTCTTTGTAATGTAAGGCTTGCATGTGGACATAGGTCCAACACGTAGAGGCCCTTTAGTGATGAATCTTACGTGTTTTGGCTAGCACCCGTCTGGACCTATCTCTGAATGCATCAGAGCCAATACGTCTCAGACATCTTTTACTTTTACGGGTTGGACTTGTAAGTGTGGTATTACAAAAATTAAAGTAAGAGTTAATTTGTCTACGAAACCCTAAAAATTTTGATAACATTTGATTTTTCTCCACAATTTAAACATTAGGAAATGTTCCTTCAGACGTAGACAGATTGCTGAAGAGTCTATTTTTTAAAATTGTCTATACTTAGGTACTACCTAGTTTCCCCTTTGAACAAGTATTTTTTTATCAAACAGTCAAACGATACCCCTTTTCTAGTATTAATATTAATTCAATAACCATACAATACAAATGAAGTGGTGGAAGCAACCGATAGTTTTCTGAGAGACAGTATAATTAATCAAAAGGAAGCAACGCTCCTCTTTGGTGATTTATCATCCAGTCATGGACTAACGAGCAGATCTTGAGAACTGTGGTTACGATGCCTTTTGTGAGACTACGTGGATGAAGCTATCTATGATCGACCGTTAAGAAAACGTATTTTATAAAATTTTAAAGAAATAAACTAAAGACTTAGATTATCGAAGTTGCTTCCGTGCGCAACTAATTTACTGAAGCGAAGAATAAAATATTCATTTATCTTCTACAAATTAATATTATAATTGTGAATTTAGAATTTATTTCATAAAAACAATCTTCACGGGATGCCTTACAGCTCCCGGGAACCGTTGCCGGCCCCAGGGTACCCAGCGAAAGACAAAGTTTTTTGAGGCTATACCTAACGAGTGGCCAGCTCTGTTGAGGTATGTACGAGTATGTAGATGGAAAAGTCTCTTTGCATGGTTTGTCGTATAATACATTTTATTACTTATAAAAAACCATTGGTACGTAGTCGGATGTGGGGATCGAACCCGCGACTTCTCAGTTGTGAGAAGTGAGAAGAATTTATATCATAGTCAGACAGAAACACATTATTAAAAAAGTTTGTTAATATATACCGATGATACAATGTACGAATGCTAGTATTCTATTTTCTCGCAACGCTAAAACATAATATTTATGCAGAAACTTATAATCAAATTATAATAATAGAAACTTAATTTATGGATTTTAACTACTTAATTAATAAAAAATCTGAAAAGCAACAACCGGGCATAACTTCAAAAAAATTGCTGATCAACCAAAACCTTCGCCATTTTTTTCAACGTTATCTACAGGGTACATTTAGAGGGGCCATAGACGGGCTCCCCTTTTCGCAAATTTTTTGCTCTTTGACCTATAAAACTGATCAGGAGAGCAGTAATAAGTTACCTTAGGTTTAGTTGGCATCGTTTGTGAGCTGTGTCGCGAGACAGAGCTTTAGAAAAATAGTTAATTGTGATGTTTTAAAAAGAAAAGGCGGTCTAGGACATCTAAATTGCGGGAACATAGTGTTTTCAATCAATATTTATAATTATTATGTTTGTACTTTAGCACACTTTTCATATAACGTAAAAGCTGTTGCGACACTAAAACGACAGAAATATACAATGGTCCTGTACCTACTACTAGGTACTAGTACTAGGCGTCTACCTCCCCTCCCGCCAAAAGTGGCAAAAAAAATTGTTTGATGATTTACCGCTTCACACCTCCTTTAGTCTTAATACTCAAAGACAGGGTATGGGCAGACACTAACTTTGTGTTTACGAAAGACGCTAATTGAAGACAAAATGACATAATTACGCTTCGTTTTCTACAAGAAGTTTATACTTCAAGAAGTTTGTATACAAAAAGTATATAAACTCCTTGGTTTCGTCAGAGTGAACGACAGTTTCGTTGGTCACGTGGTTGTATTTCAGTCGATCCCATACATTTAAAGTTATCTATTCTACATTCTATTCTATTCGTTTAGTTGTACATTGTCTAAGCCTCCAGAAATAGTTGAGCATAAAATAACTGTCGAATCTCTGCCTCCCTCTATAAAAAGACGTGATGATATTGAAAATTTGAGTTGTTTTAAAACCATATCACACAATATAAAACAGACTAGCATAAAATATTGCATTTCTTTCATTTTGTAATCTTATAAACAAGAAATCCTAGTTGATAGAAACGGCAGAGTCGTGCTCCTCGTAGCACCTGCGACTCAATATTTCCGTCAGAACTTCTGAAAATTGACAATGCAATTTTGAATTTATGCGGACATAAAAGCAAATAGATTTTAAAATAAATATCAACAAAAATATTACTATCAAGGAAATATGGAATGGGTTTTTTAATTAAAAACTTATGTACATAATCCGACAAACCACACATCTAAATCGACAGAACTGGCCACTCGTTAGGTATAGCCTCAAAAATACCCATCAGCTAAACGAGGGAGACTTGGTCTTCCGCTGGGTACCCTGGAACCGTAACACGGTTTCGGGAGCTGTAAGGCAACCCGTGAAGAAAAAAAAGAAAATATGCAAATTATCTCCGTATCGGATTTCAGAGTTCTATATAAAACTAAACCAACAATTTTGTATGTCACAACCGTAATCCCTGTACATATCATAAATAATTGCTATCTTTACTAATATTATTTACTACAATAATTCTGGTAAGTATGTGAAATCTAAAATATAATAACAGCAAATCCAAATAGGCCATATTTTTATATTATATTTTAACCGATTTTTAGTTAAGGTGATTTAAAATACAAATAAAATCACCTACAATTAAATACATTTAGATGGATTTGATCTTTTATTTTCTATTTCTAGGTAAACTTTTTCTAAAGAATTTTCTGAATCGCTTGACTAGTTTCAAGGATTTGCCCATTAAAACTTTTCCACTAGACTATGCAATCGTGATCTATTTCTTCGGAAACACACTAAAACTTGTTTTATGATCATGGAAGAGTTATAGCGTGTTAGGTGATTCGCTGTTAATAATTAATTAAGTTACTCGATTAACTAACTAAAAGTAGTTTAAGAGGCTAAATGAGGAATAATAATAATTATAATATAGTAATAAAATAAGTAGCATTTTGAAACATTTTAAACAAAACACTTTTCGTTCCATTGAATCAGGTTCCAAGTTAAATATAATGTAGGGAGTTTGTACATTTAAAAAAGTTTTTAATTAAAAGTGAAGAATAGGAAATGGCACAAAAAGTGACAAGTGGTTTCTGCATTTCTTGTGTCTTAAAAATAAATTCCCGCTGTAAAAGACATTCTTGAATGTGAAACTACGAGAGCACTAAAATTAATATTGTAACTGCCTCCATGGAGTAGAATTACCAAGACGGCACACAAAACTAGAATGTTTTTCTTCTCTTTGTTGCATTTCTATTCAAGCTTAGGAATACCTTGGCTTCAAACTAGGAAACTAGGCTACCCTATGCTATAGTGTGGTGACGTGCTAAACAAACAAAACATCCCTGACACGAAACAAATACTTGCATTTTTTGAGACAATCGGCCTTAAATTTGAGCTAGGAGATTTTCGTATTCAGTAGAAAGTAAATGCAGACTTTTTCTTATTTATATTTAATTGCACTTAAAAAAAAGTCAAAAATCAACAGAGGATGTTGTGACTAAAATGAAGAAAAGTAGTTTACGCTGGTTTGAACACATGAAGTATGAAATATTGACTAAAAAGGTTTTTAAGGCTGAAGTGAAAGGAAATGCTGGAAGAGTGAACCTAGGTGTACTTTTATTTACATATAGAAAATATATTGATAGATGGCAATATTGAAAGTACCTATCGCCGAGCTTGTTTGAAAGGTATGATGAATATGCGGAAGCGGTATGTCAGGATCGTAGCAAATGGCATTCGATTGTGTCCTCTTGGGATAAAATGCGTTATGATAGACAGATAGATCAGCAGAGGATAATGTAAGTGAATTAATTCGTCAACAACTCAATCTCACGTAGGTAGGTAGGTAGCCTTAAGAGTAGAGTGTTACGGTTAGGCATTTCTCTCGGGAGTACAATGGAATGCATTAAGGTGATTTACATCTCTTAGCTACAGTAGCTACCTTAGTTGTTCCGGTATTTCTATTTTAAAACCACGGGTACTTTGTACCGGCCCCAGGGTACCCAGCTGAAAACATTCTCGTTTTGCCGGTGATATTTATTAAGGCTACCTAAAGAGTAGCCAGCTATATTGAGGCATTTTGAGGAGATCAAAAACTACAAGATCAAGGAGTACAATCGCACTTTTTTCATTCTATTCTTCAAATTATTTTAGTATTGTGTTTAGGTGGATTATACCTAGAATTATGTGCTATTTTATTATGCTGTCTTATATATTATTATATCACAAGAAAATATAAAAAAGGAATACGCAGTCATGGAGACTGCCGACAGAAGTGAAAACTTAAAACTATCAATAACAGCGGTTTTTAATTTATAAGTATACTAGCGGCCCGCTCCGGCTTCGCACGGGTATAAAATATATAGTCTATGTCACTTACAGAAAAAATTATTAAAATCGATCCAGTAGTTTTGAATACATATAAACCTTCAAGCGAAATAGAAACAAACAGCAAGTCTTTTATAGGATCAAAACTTTAATATAACGAGATCGACCCCCGAGGCCTGTGTTCTGTCGGTGTTGAATTTTGGCCACTAAATTTTCTTTAAGTCCACATGTGGCACAACGCCAATACTCCCATACGCTTTTACAACTAATACTATTACTAATACTATAACGGCTTTTATACCTTGAGACGTAGCCAAAAATAAACTCAAAAACCACAGGATTTTAAAATTTCTTTCACCAGTAGAATGTCACTGAGTAACATAGGCTATCTAATATATAAACATTAATAACTTAATAAATATTTGTTTGTTTGTTGTATTCTATAGACTCGAAAACTATAATGAATAAACTCAAAAACTACGCTGGCTCATTTGATAGCCCAATTATTTGGGAAGTTTATGGGCTATTTAACATCACGCTATCTACCTAAGAAGCTGAATTGTATTCCTAATACAACACGAACGAAGTAGCGGGCAATAAGGGAATAGAGGTAAATAGAGAGAGGACCTGAAACTGGAGAGTGACATAGGCTACTTTTTATCCCGAAAATTTCCCGAAAGCTAGTATCAAATAAGTGTCAAGACTGTCTCTGCAAAAAAATAATTAAATTAAAGTTGTCTCGTCTAAATTAGAAGTAGGTACTTTTTTAATATTTTTGGAAGTGCCGATGCCGCTTTACGCTCCCTCCGAAGCCTGAAAAGGCGCTCAACCCTCAAATAGAAAAGGCCACTGAATACTGGTAGAAACGATTCGAAAAATACTTACTATAATACTTTTTGTTAATTTATCAAGACTTAAAAGTTAGGAACTCTTCAAATTTCATTAATGCAACGCTACTAACGAATAGTCTTGTATTGCATTTTTACTAGTGTACCAATGGGTTGTTTAATTAAATACAATATTCCGACCAACCACATTTAGAGGCTTTTCCATCTTATATTAATATACCTCAACAGATCCACACTCCAAAGCCTTTTCATACAACGCATAGCGCTAGAAATTCAAAAGGGTAACGCGCTATGTGTTCTAGGCACTATGGCAGCGGATTCGGACTCTCTGGAAGAAACTTTTAATTACATTTTGAGATTTTTTAATTATTAAGTTATATTATTATTGTTAAATTATATTATTAAAAACCTCAACAGATCTGGCCACTCGTTATTTAGGTATAGCCTCACATAATTATACCGTCGGCTAAACGAGGGAGACTTGGTCTTCCGCTGGGTACCCTGGAACCGTAACACGATTTCGGGAGCTGTAAGGCAAGGTGAAGAAAGAAAAAAAATACATTGCGCTGTAATCAGCATCAACAATTTTAAAATTATGTTGTCAAATATGTTTTTTATTTCATTATGCATAATTAATCTTCTGCACTATTCACTAGGCATAAATTAAATTTTAGTATTGGGTAATATTAAAAAACCCCTTTTATTAAAATTTTTATTAATTATGCATAATGAAATAATAAACATATTTGACAACATAATTTTAAAATTGTTGTTTTTATGCCAACCGTACATATGGTGCAGTAAGTCGGGTAATCAGTCAGGCACCTACTGCAGCGTAACATAAGAGTTTTTCAGTACTTTAATTTTACGACACGAGGATCAAAGCAAAAAAATATAAAAGAGAAAACTCAAAACTCTTATCAGAATGGGTATTTTCTTTTGAGTTTAATTATTACACTGTTTACCATGTATGGTAAAAAAGTTCAATATTTTTTGGCATTCATATTTTTTTGTATGTTCGAATTTCAATAGCATTAATCTCCAAGTAAGTACCTATTAAGTAGAAAGGAGTATTTTTTCATGAATTATGATAAAATTTTAGAAATATCATTTTGAAAGACCTGTTAACAATATTCCACACGATAGGGTGGTGAAAAAAGTAAACATACTTATTTCAGTTCTAAGTAACATTTGTTATAACAGTTTTATTTGAGATATTTTCACGTTGAAATTTAATGTATCTAAGTTAAAAAATACTAAAATATAATAATAACTTTTTAAGATAAAAATAAATGTTTTGGACGAAATATTGTAATCTCATCGAACATCAGCGGTGAGATGAGTGGTAACGAAAGTGGAGTGCAGCCATCCGAAAGGCATCGATAAGCGAGAACATCCAAATGAAATAGACACCCTACTATACAGATATTTTTCATTATATTACTGCGAGATGTTTCATATAACTGGAAAAAAATATCCAATCAGCAATAAAGCAATCTATTTGAAACTACGATAACTACAAAAACTGGCCGTTACATGTTTGATATCCTATCCTAATATTATAAATGCGAAGTCTCGTTTGTGTTGTTTGTTTGTTTCTTTGTCCTTCTTACACATCAAAACAGCGCAACGTGTTTTTTTTTGACAGAGATTATACTTAGTCGGAGTGTGATATAGTCTTTTTTTTGTGCCGTTAATATTTTGGGATAAAACTTATATTATACCTATGTCACATTTAAAAAAATCCATAGACAAAGCCAGGGCGAAAATGACAATCAAAATAACCCTCAATCCGTCGGTTCCATGTATTTACTTTCCTATTTTCACTATACAACGTATAAATCAGAATAAAAAAACCGATGGAGAATATACTTATGTAAACTTGAATAGTTTGTGTATCTTGAACTAATGAAACCGCTGCAGTGTTGGCTAATCATTGAATTTTTTCTTACTATTTGGTTTTTGTAAATAAATCCAATCGAATTAAGTAGGTAATTACAACTTCAACAATATAAAAATCTTAAAATTAAATAAACCAGATCCGCGTGGAATAGTGGCAAGAATACCGGCTGCATTTCCTCGCTGAATCGCGATGCTGATTTGTTGAGCGAGGAAGGAGCCAGCCCTCTTGTCACCAGAAGAGATGATCAGTAGATTTTTAAATTGTTGTGTAAATAAAAAAAAAATTACTTTGCCGGTTTTGGTTTAGGGTTCCGCGTCAAAATTACTCGTTTATTTTAATAAAATAACACCATAGCTCATTCAATGCGCAAATTACTCGTAACTTGCGATGTAAAAAATCACAACCTCCATTATTTCTAGTATTTTCAAATAATATCTTACAAAATATTTTCTTCTCAAGTTGCTACATGAAAACAGATTGTCTTATTATTTCTAAAGAACGGGAGACCCGTGGGCCCTTTGTTCGGGACTTGAATCGACTCAATTGGCACACGAGCGAAGTATATAAAGCTCTAACCGTCATTAACACGGATAACGCAGGAAGCCCACATAAAGGATGGACCCGGAAGTATTTTGTCGATAGAAGCTGTTGCTAGTCTCCAATAACAATATTCATCAAGGACCATATAAAATCTATCTCGACCAATATTTTTATAGCTATGCATTTATAAATTTTGTCTAACCGATTTTCGAATTATATTTCGAATATGAAAGAAGTTTAAAGCTCAATTAGTCTATGAGACAATTAACAGTTGTTAAGAGGCTACCTTCATATAGAAATATAGAAAAAATTACATGTTATAATTAATCATATTTCATAATAATCTGTTAATCATAAAACATGTTTTAAGAAACTTTGCTCGATAGAAAAAAATTGCAAAGTAGCCTCTGAAAATAGTCTCCTTTCCAAATTTCTCAGTAGTACATGAAGTATTGTTTATTAAATTAAGTACAAATTTGTATCATCTATTACTAAAGTAAGATGTTAATTTAGATTTTCAATAAAGCTACTCCTTTAATTTAAATAAATTATTTTTGATTTGTCACTTAGGACGTTTGTTCCAAGCACCTTCCGTGCGCCTCTTCTCTTTTGTTTCTATTCAATGCGACAGAGAGAGATTCAGCGGAGAGACCAATCGATCACGTAGCGCTGGGTAGCGCTAGAGTATCGTATGCAGCTAGGCCACGCCCCTCAAACTATGATTTTATTTGAATGTATCGTCTTAAGCTGACTAAGAATGGATGACTAAGGGCAGAGACATTTTGGTCACAAAATACCACAATGGAGTCTGCTATTCATTAGACTGATTAGATGTGAAGATAGAATGTGATGGTATGACTGATAAACTATGATTGAAGTAAAATCATATTAAAATATTGTTAAAAACCAATCTAACTAATGTAAATATATAAAACCGTCGTGTCAGCTGATTGACTGACAATTAACGCACAGCCTAAACCACTTAGTGTACAAGTACAAGTAGGCCATACATTGGTCCGGCATCGCACCGAAAACTTCCCATTCCGACCGCCGTAAGATCTAGGCGGACCTTCGTACAAGAATTGGACGAGTCTGTGGTCGATTTCGGTAATTGGACGATTGGGTGGCCTTTTAGGGAGTGTAGAGATGCGCTAATAAAGGATTTTTCGAAAATCAACCCCTAAGTGGGTATAATGGGGTGTCAACGTTTGTATGGAAAATCGTATTGCCTTCAATTTATTATATTTAAATTTTTAAATAAAATAAGTCACTATTCCTAATACAACGCCTACGAAGTCGTGGACAACTGCTAGTTAGTTATAAATGTAATAAATCAATAATATTGAAATGAAAAACTTTCAATCTCAGTACAATGTAACAATGAACATTCTGTAATATTATAAATGCGAATGTTACTCAATCACATCACAGATTTAAATGCAGTTTGAAATGGAAATTGATTTTGTTTATAACATAACTGTAAAACGGAAAGGAGATTCAGAGATTTAAATATAATTTATTATTATTAAATTTTTCATTGTTTTCTATTATGTATACCTAAATTAATTAATTGACATTACTTTAAAATTAAATGTAAACCTTATAATTGAAGACTTGGACAAAAATAGTTGTAATTTTATTTTATTTAGGATTATTTTCTGTGTTTTTGCATTTTAACGCGGATGAAAGCACAAGCAAAAAGGCATACTTACTTCTATAAATAGTTACAGATTTTTTAAGTTTTTAAGATCTTGCTTTGGTAACATTGTGTAACTCGTATTAAACACAAACGGGAAGCGTAAGATGAGAAGGGACACAGAATGTTGGTTTTTCCGACTTCATTTGAAACCATTGTTATTTCTCCGATTAGTAATTTTCTAAATTAGTCCAATCATGTCAACGGTCTCGGGCTATGTTTTATGTTATTAAGAAACTAGCTCATGGTATTCCAATTCGTAAGCCTATTTATAGAATATCCACTGATCGCTGAAAGTGTCATCAAAATATATTTGATACGCCGTTTTAAAGATTATTTTTCCCTCTAAGACGAAAAATGAACAAACAAATCAAAATTAAATGTTTCTTTAAAAATTAGTCTAATTTATTTATTTTGTAAAAAACGCCATTTATTGGAAACCAACGTCCAAATTGGTTCAGCTATTGTGAAGATCAGCGTGCACAGACAAAATGTTTTTACGATTTTATTTCATGTAAGATACAGTCTGTTAGAAATGTTTGAACGCTCTAAATGAAGGTTTTGTGTGAAATTCGCCAGAAACAGATCTCTATTACATATGTACGGTATATTCCTGTTGTGGTGCACATGGAAGCGGTAACCGCATTGCGGTCTCAACAAACGTTACCTGTGTTGTCAACCATGCCTTCATAGGTACTTAGTTAAGTGCTCCTTTATCTTTCATCTTATTTATATCTGTATGAAACCGAGTTGATGATTTAATGATGATATATTCTTGGATCTATATTCATGGTGGCTCCATCAATTCTTGCGAAATGCCTCAACTGAGGGTTCTCAACAGACGAAAGAGTCACCTAACTTGAAGACAGTCTTGATCTAGGTAGTGACTATACAATTATTTCCATATTATATATGTTTTGAATCGCAATTCCTGCAAAATAATTGTCAAAGTTAAATTAGAGATTAGTTAAAATACCAAATGTCAAAATTATTTACACAACAATATAAAAATCCTCAATCTAATCTAAACATTAAAAATAACTAAATAAACCAGGTCGGCGTGGAATAGTGGGAAGAATAGATACTGGCTGGATTTCCCCGCTGAATCGGGATGCTGATTCGTTGAGCGAGGAAGGAGGCAGCCCTCTTGTCACTAGAAGATATGATCAGTCGAGGGGATATTATATATCTTTAACAAACTTTTTGGCATTTGAACCCTACGGACCTAGAGTTTCTACACCAAACGGCACAAATTTGTAGTTTTCTATAATCTTGCCATATTAACTCTTACTGATCATCTCTTCTGGTGACAAGAGGGCTGGCTCCTTCCTCGCTCAACGAATCAGCATCGCGATTCAGCGGGGAAATGCAGCCAGTATTCTTGCCACTATATGCGGACCTGGTTTATTTAGTTATTTTTAATCTTTAGATTTGATTTAAGGTTTTTAAATTTAAAATAAAAATAACTCTCACTTAACTGGCGGCCACTTAACTCTTGACAGAAGTACTTAGAAGAAGTCCCAGTCAAGAGCAAAAGGAAGTGGCGTAGAAGGTGGGGTTTTAGCCGGTAGGAGTCCGGCACTAGGATTTCCCCTCCTCAACAAAAAAAAATCTTGCCATATAATCTTCGCGGGCAACTGCAAGTATTATAATATGCAAAGTATTTGTTTGGTTGTTTGTCCATCTTTAACGAAACGGAATAACTGATCGACCAGAAAATAGGACAAGAGAATTGAGGTTGATATACTATTGGTATTTAGGATGCAATAAAGCGCCTACAGAAAAATATTTTAAAATTATACGAGATTATATTTATGTTAATTTTCCGCAAGCGGGTGAAATCGCGGGTAAAACTAGTGCTATGAAATAATTGTAGAATGAATGATAGTTTTAGCTGACAATGCCCGTTTCACAAGATGCACAATGCACATTTTCTGGTACTAACTGGACAAGTAAATGGATTGTAGGGACAAACGTCTGACACTAGCTCGTTAGATATGATATATCACTATTTATGGAAACTGCAATGTCTCTTGGACTCATCTCTTATAGCTATAAAATATAGTTTGTTTGTTTGTAAGAGGTACACTCAAAGAAGTTATGTGAAAAATTATTTCACTGTTATGAAGCTACATTATTCCAGACCACGCACTGGTCCGGTATCTAACAGAAAATGTTCGGTCCGGCCGCCGTATGATCGAGATTGAAGACAGGCCACACATTAGCAATGTATATTATACGATCTCATTGACGCTAGGAAAAAAATTACCAATTTATATCATTGTACGATCTAGATCACATGTAATTCACTCAACCAGACACACAAGATATGTGAAAAATTATTTCACTGTTATGAAGCTACATTATTCCAGACCACGCACTGGTCCGGTATCTAACAGAAAATGTTCGGTCCGGCCGCCGTATGATCGAGATTGAAGACAGGCCACACATTAGCAATGTATATTATACGATCTCATTGACGCTAGGAAAAAAATTACCAATTTATATCATTGTACGATCTAGATCACATGTAATTCACTCAACCAGACACACAAGATATGTGAAAAATTATTTCACTGTTATGAAGCTACATTATTCCAGACCACGCACTGGTCCGGTATCTAACAGAAAATGTTCGGTCCGGCCGCCGTATGATCGAGATTGAAGACAGGCCACACATTAGCAATGTATATTATACGATCTCATTGACGCTAGGAAAAAAATTACCAATTTATATCATTGTACGATCTAGATCACATGTAATTCACTCAACCAGACACACAAGATATGTGAAAAATTATTTCACTGTTATGAAGCTACATTATTCCAGACCACGCACTGGTCCGGTATCTAACAGAAAATGTTCGGTCCGGCCGCCGTATGATCGAGATTGAAGACAGGCCACACATTAGCAATGTATATTATACGATCTCATTGACGCTAGGAAAAAAAATTACCAATTTATATCATTGTACGATCTAGATCACATGTAATTCACTCAACCAGACACACAAGATTCGATTAAACACAGGCGTGTGGATGTGTGTGTGTGACAGATCGTTCCGGTCAATCAAATCAACCACAAATACAACGATTTGAAAACGGTGGGCCGCGCGATAAAAATTGGACGTGTCTGTGGTCGATTCCGGTGGACCGTACGGCGACCGGCGCCGGGGATTGGACCAATGTAAATGTATTTAAAGGAAACCTACCACAGACTCGTCCAATTCTTGTAACGGACAGTCCGCCTAGATCATCCGCCGGCCGATTTTCACTGCGATGCCGGATGATCTAGAGATGTCAGTCGCAATATCTGTGTAATGCTTGTGTATGTGTGTGTGTAGCAGTCCGGGATCTGTCGGCATCTAAATCGACCACAGACACGATGATTTGAAAACGGACAGGGGCCGTTCGTACAAGAATTGGAAGAGTCTGTGGTCGATTTTGGTGGACCAGCCGGCGACGCGCCGATTATAGTTTAAATGTGTGGTCACCTTTATTTAAAAAACAGTTAAGATTCCGTAAGACATAGCAATATTTGAAATTAAAGCAGAGAAAAATTACTGCGCCAGCTAAATAGAGGTTGTTTTAAGCTAGTCTAAAATATAGTATTATTATCTACTTAGTAAACTTCTTTATGCAAAAGTTTTATCCCGAGAGATGTGCGAAAAATATGAAGTCAAAGAATTTTTTATTGCTGCCTCATAGAGAGCCGAAACTCTGATTACAAAATTGTATAGCGGTTCACATAAGACATCTTTCAGAGAATTTTCTTTAAGTAGGCCACACATTGGTTCGGCATCGCGCCGAAAATTTCCCATTCCGGCCGCCGGATGATCTAGGCAGACCGTTCATTACAAGAATTGGACGAGTCTGTGGTCGGTTTCGGTGGACCGAAACCGTGGATTAGGTGAATGTGTGGCCACCTAGAGTCAATAGAAAAATGGCTGACGTGTGACGTACAGACGGACGGACATGCCGAAATGATAAGGACTTTAATTAACCCTAAAATTGAAGGTATTTGCAGCGCTGAGTTACCATAAATCTATGCCATGTCATTTCAGCAAATAAGAGTCTCACAGAAAGTGTGCCATTAACATGAAATAGAAGCTTACTTGAGATAACACGTTATATCTAGTATATTTTTAATATGGTTGTAAAAATATTCTATGTTGCTAACTTGAGGTATGATGCGATATTAAAAATATATCCTTTAGTATTTTCTTTATAATACGCCATATCTTAACTTTATTTAAAAAAAACTGGACTGAGGGAGAAGTCATGAATTACTTTATTTTTGGATATATATTCCTGCGGCAAAATGCTAATAAATAAATAGCATTAAAGTTTAGGCAATATTATCAGACACACTTTTTTTTAAATCCTTTTTAGTTGCTTCTCCTAGAGCTCTACAACTATTTAATATCTACATACATATATCCTGCAAAAATGTGTCTATTGTTATTTGTGTATAAGGTAGGTAAATCCGGCGATATTAAAGAAGTCGCACATCTATAGGTCTATTGCTTGCCATCTGTTCTGTTTCTCTGGCCACACTGTATAAAGTAAAAAGGCCGTGAATATGTGTTTGTTTAGATATATTTATTTATGTATTAAACTACACTCCTTTAAACAAAACATTTAAACTACAAAGCAAGTGATTCAACATTTCCGTCTTCTACAATTTCTTACAAAGTATTGAAATATTCCAGTCCGCAACCAAAGTTTATATTTATTTTGCGTCAAAGCGCATTAAGTGAGCATTTCGTTGTAAAAGTGACGCCTGACGCCAATTTTCTTCTCTTGGGAAATTCGACCGCATTCGAAACCTTTCCATATTAACAAAACTTTAATCCGGCAAGCGCACCCGGTGGGAGTTGGTCGGCGTTATAGCGATGTTAAATTTTTCTGCGGTAGATAAATTTTGTTAAGCCCCTCCAGTGGCTCCAGTGGCATGCAGCCAAAATGGTAGCGAAATTTTCTTTTCCCTACCTTATATGTATTTATTTTATTTGTTTTGGATGTATGTTTCACATATCTTGATTGTAACGCTTCACGTTATTACATAAGGGATTTAAGAGCCTTTAAGAGTAAATCGTACTTTTGGATCAAAAACTGTACTTTTTGAACAGTATAATTTCCATGAAACACTTGAAGAAATTACCTGTTATTTAGCCAAATTATAGAGAATATTGTTATCTAAAGAGTTAATTAAGAAAAGAAAAGATTTTTTTAATTATAACAAGATAATTGAGACGGATTTTCTCAATTTCGCTTTCATCATTAAGTTTCAAACTTCTAATAACTTGCCGATCTCACAATAAAAAATATTATTAGACTATAAAAATATCCTCAGGAAATTAGTTATCAATAAAAATATTTATATTTTGTTTCTTTTCTTCAGAAATTAAAATCACAATCTTATTAAAAAAAATGAAAATTATAGCCCATAAAATTTTTATTTTCTCTATAAATCTCACTTCATTTTAAATGATAATTATTTATTGTAATAGAACAACATCTTCTTTAGAACTTGCGTTAAAATTACATTTATAGTATTTTTGTAATTTTTTTTTATATTTTTAAAAAGTGCTATTAAAATCAGCGCGCGATGTGATTTATTTTGAAATTGAACCTTTATCATACTGGGGACCAAAATTGGTTAGTCCAGTCCGACTATAATGACAGAAAATACATTATTTGCGCACACAAACACATGCACTCCATGCAGTTGGACATAAAAAAACTCACAAACTGTAGTCGTTAACCCTCTTAATAAGTAAATTTGTATCAAATGATTCCATGTAGTCGTAAGAAATTGTTCCAAATAAAATAATAAAGTGTCTTATCTTAGATCTACCTGTCGCTACAATTTTAATTAATAAACAATGATCAATAAAACTTGTTTAAAGGAGTCGATAGCCTAATTGTTTGAGCGTTGACGTTTGAGGGAGGTCCCAGGTTCAGTTCCCATTCTTAGCAAAAATGCTAAGCACCAATTTTCTTTAAGAATATGTGCTTTATCGACTTCTCGTACTTCGGATGGCAGGTCAATCTTCTTCCTATCCGCACTTCTTCTAAAAATAACAGTATTTACGTCTTTTAAAGAAGTGACACATGAAGGTCCATTAGGTGCAGCGACAGGCTTACCACCTGTTCTGTTCAATATGGACAACTGGCAAAAAGTGGACAATGTTACTGATGTCTCTGGCCACATCTCAAAGTATAAAGGCCGTGAAGATTTGTTTGTTTTGTGTTTTGTTATTTCAATTACTTGTTATTCTATACAATATACAATAATACCTAAAGAAATTTTATTTTTTAATTAAGTAAGAGAACTTGAACTATAAATTGAATTACTATGGTTTTCTTTCTCCTGATTTGCTTTAGAATTTGAAGACCAGACCAATAAAACAGGTATAAGATTTCTCGGAATAAAAATGGTATATTTTATTAAATTTCTGCTACAACACGAATTAGAAATAAAATTTGTTGTGCTTCTTATAAATTTGCTCGCATTCAAGCGTTAAATTGATGAAAATTTAACGTCTGAGATCTTTCACGTACCTACAACTTTGCCTTCACAAAACCCCATTGATGTGCTAATCAAGTTTTTCTCGTTTCGTGAATCGAAGTTACCTATTCATTGGTACTTCCCCAACACGAATTTCTCTCAAAGGCTCTATTTTACAACGTAAAAGTAAATAAAGAAGCAATCATTCAATGCAAATTTTAGCTAACATGATCCACGCTATAAGAAACTAAAATTTAAAACATAACCAGCGAACCAACTACGGCTTCGTACGAGTACACAAAACGTTGTATCAACAATTCTATAAGAATTCGGTATATAAAGTAAAAACTATCTATCCTATCTATCATCACGCCCTTTATCCCAAGAGGGGTAGGCAGAGACAATCGAATGCCATTTGCTACGATCCTGACATTCCTTTGGTACTTGGTACTTGGTGATCGGCTCGTTCTCCGCAACTCGTCGTCTAAAAGCACCTACTTTGCGTGTGGTGGGAACTACATCACTCTTCCCAACCCAGCTCCTCCAAAAAGCCCAGCTGACCTCCGATGTTGTTGCAGGCCTCCGGCAGCGTTCTAGTGCAACCGAGGTGTTTCACTCTATATACGGCCACACCCTCACACTCCAAGAGTATGTGAGCAGCCGTTTCTTCAGTCAACATGCAAGCCTTGGGTTCTTTTTAGTTTTAAGATCTTTTGTGAGAGTCTTATGTTTACAGTAGGTAGAGCTGCCCTGGTCTGTCTACATTCTATAAGATTTTTCCATTCGAGAAAGTGCATGCATTTTAGGCAGGGGCACTAGGGCCTCGGGGTCAATTACAGATATACTTGCACCGTCTCTCGCTAGCTCGTCCGCCGCATCCTTTTCGCGGGAGTTGCAATGACCTTTGATCCATTGTATGGTCAAGGTGTTATTATAGTTACATACCTTGTTTAATGCTGTATGACACTCAAGTATGAGACCTGATTTAAATTTAATCGACAGATAATTCTTCCGGATTGGTCCCATTTTTATCTCATAAAAACTGGTTCATTAGTTTTTCAGAAATATTGAAAAAACCTGACCTCATAAATAATTTTTTCGTAATATCTCGATGAAATATGTACCGATTTTGACGACTTATTTTTTTAAGGAAATAATAATTTCTCGACATTATGTCACAGTCATATGACGAAAATCGGTTCGGAATTTTTATTCAGAAATTGAGTATATTGTCTGTCTCTGTTTACTGCTGAAAATTATATCAGAGAAAAGCCTTCTTACCAACGGTTGCTATTAACACGAAGTTATCAATTTTTTTATCGACGATGGTCTAGCTCGCGGTTAAAGGTATGGGGTGCAGCGCAGGATGAACATTGCATAAAGTTCAAATCCCATCCACTGCAGTATTTTTTTAATTTTCCATCAATTTTTTTTAGTTGCGTTATTATTTGTTTCTCAGGGCAGCAAAATTACTTAAAAGGGAGAAATAAACATTTAATAAAAAAGTGTACCGACTTCAAAAATTTGCACTGAAAAGTAAGAAATAATAAAAAATTCGTAGTAGAATTTGAAGACGGTTGGTGCCAAATTAGAAATAACTTAGTACCCAAATATAAAAACCGTAAATCACTAATTAACGATTCATTAGTTACCTACGATCATCAGTACGTATCTATATACGTATAATATGTATATAGATAATATTGAACAGATATTTATCTTCTTAGATGTTTACTTAATTTTGTATCCTAATTTGGCACCAACCGTCTTCAAATTCTACTGGTACCATCTATATTATAGCCATAAAATTTGATAAATAAAGTTTTCAGAGGTGTATTTAGTATTTTTTTCTATCGAGTAAAATGTTTCTAATCATATTTTCAAAACAATAACAATATTTGTCATATCCTTAAAATCAATATATATTTTTTTCAGTTTCGTAAATAGATCAGGTTTTCTGAAAAAATTGATTAAAAATTGGATTTTGATGACTGACTTCCCCTTAGTGTGTTCCCTGATCTATATCAGCGATATTAGACACAATCACACCTTCACAGCCTTTATACCTTGCGGTGTGGCTAGAAACACCGGTAACAGTGTCCACTTTTTGTCAGTTGTCCATATTGAACAGAACAGGTGGCATTAAGCCCATTACTATACACTTAAACCTAGATGTGTTATTTTTAGAAGAAGTGCGGACGTTTTACGTGCCCTCCGTAACACATGGAGTAGATTAAAACACTTGTTCTTATAGAAAATTGATGTTTAGCATTTTTAACACGAGTGGGAATTGAAACCAGGACAGTTTAAAGTCAACGCTTACCAATAAGCGATAACTTACTAACTTACTAACTTAGAATTTTATTATATTATGTAAGAATCTATTGATTATTTTGTAATTAGATTCAAAGCTATGCAGTATTTTTGATGTGTTGTAAATGTTGCCATTCATGACAAAAAATAAATTTGCAAGCTTAACGGTCCACCGAAATCGACCACAGACTCGTCCAATTCTAGTACGGGCGGTCCTTCATCCGTTTTCAAATCGTTGTATTTGTGGTTGATTTCGATGACAGATCGTTCCTGTCACGCACACACACATCCACACGCATTTGTTTAATCGAATCTTGTGTGTCTGTGTGAGTGAGTGAATTACATGTGATCTAGATCGTATATGATTTACATTTGTGGCATCGATCTCGATCATACGGCGGCCGGACTGAAAAATTTCTGTGAGATGCCGGACCAGTGCGTGAGCTACTTAACAAAGCAAGATAAATTTTAATCTACCGCGAATAGATCAATATTGCCAAATCATATCAAATAATCTTGATAGCATCATATAACTGAAATATTGAAAAAGTTTCCAACCGTTCACGCAAAATTTGTTTTGCACGGAATAGATTTACTTCCTCGAGTTCACGAATACATTACGATACAGAAAATGTAAGCTTCGTGTATGACTGTTTGCAAACATTATTTAAGAACAAATATACTCGCCACGTCTCGATGTAAGCGAGTCTGGATTTTCATACAAAATATGCTTTGAGAAAATATATAACTTCTCAAATGAAGTGCAAATTTGTGGCTCATCATGAGACCTCATTTCCATAACGTCAGCGTCATAAGTTATTCCGCAAAAAACGTTGAAAATCGGGCTCATATTTTAGTAAAATGGAGCGAGAAATATCACATCATCAAAGTTTTTATACTTTACGGTGTGTGTGGATACTGACAACAATGATAACAATGTTCGCATTTAGCGAGCGTATATTAAACAGAACGTGGCATAGCCCCCCCCCCTTAAAATACTTGAAAGCTCGAGTTAGGATTACATCCGAGTCGATTTTTTTCTTTCCTTTGACGGTACGGAAACCTAAAACCGAGACAAACATTCTAAGTTGAAATGATTAGGTTTGATACTGATTCTACGTCATGTCATGATGGACAACACACGCGCCCCATCGTGACATGATGGCGAATCCGGTTTAATCCCGTCTCCGCGCTGTGATAGTTGTGGTTAATAGGACATAACCACAGTCGGCAGGAACTGTAACGTCTATCATAATTGACATTGTCAAATCATCGATTAACATTGATGGAGCCATTATAAAATAAGAAGAAGGGGATTCCGTGTCACGCCTTGGTGAATAACGCACGTGCCCATCGAGACGTGATGGGGAATCCAGTTTAATCCGACGACTAATAAGACATATCACGGTTGGCGGGATTATCTTAAATACCGATTAATCGGCTATAAACACTAAAAAGATGAACATTGGCGGAGCCATAATAAAGGCAGAAGAAGAAGAAGAAGAAGTTGAAATTGTCAAACTAAGTAAAAGTATTAAAATTCAATTCAAAATATAATATTTATGGTACAAAATTATAGTCCGTAATAGTGACATCAAAAGGCAAGAGAGATGAAAGCTGAGAAGCGACTCGGCGGAGACTTCGCAACACCTACTGAGGCTTTGTGCTTTGGATAAGCTGTCGAGCCATTTCGGCTGCAGATGTTCAACACTTTTCTTAGATGTTATACTTTTGAATGAATTTTATCTTGAGAGTTGCAGGAAAGATGGTTTCGTTTACATATTGGAGAATCCTCTAACATATTCTTGTTGGTTTAAAATGGTTTTGTTGAAATCGTTTTTAGTTTAAGTATTTTATTTTGCAGAAAATAGAGCGGCTATAGGAACAAGTAGCGAGCTAGATTTTTTAAATTTAAATTAGTAATAACTGCACATTCGATATTTAAATTGTTGAATATATATAAATAAAAATTAAATGCTTCTCGTTGGTAATAAGGTAAGCGCATCATTTGAGAACGGCATACCTTGCGGTGTGTCCAGAGATACCTACTAGTAACAGTGTCCACTTTTTGCCAGTTGTCCATATTCTTAATGAACCTAAATGTGTCACTTCTATAACAGACGTAAATATCTGTTCGTAAATATCGTGCCCTCCGAAGCACGAAAAGAAAATTGGTACTTAGGATTTTTTTTGGAACGATTGGGTATTGAACCCGGGTCCTCCCGGTTTCAAAACAACGCTCTATCAATTGTGCAATCGACTTCTTTTTTTTTAATCGGACCGAGTTTGAATTTTGTTGGAAAATCCGGGAAAAACTGGTTTTTTTTACGGAATTTTGTATAAACTTAAGACCAAAATAGGGGATGAAGGTTAATATGAGCTCCACGGGCAAAACCGGGCGGAAAGCTATTGATAAATAAATAATTATTTGTTTACGCTACCTCTATCGCGAAAGTTAAAAGGGATTCGAGTGGGCTGAGCGGATTTGAATCAAATATACAAACAGGTGGGTGGTCGTTTTGTAGATAATATCTCAAAATATATCAATTAACTGCCCTGAGATCGGTAACACGTTACGCGGGAACCATGAGACGCCTTTTCAAAATATTTTGGAATTTGAGACAAAATAATCGGATACATTTAAATGTCCATCCTTTATTAACGAGGAGTCATTGGAGCTGTTTCGGTGTATGCAAAAGGCAAAACCAGGCAAAACTTATTTGAAAGTGCCACTGTCGCATTAATTCAAGGATCTTCACGAGACAGGGCGGCCCGTGGGCAATCTCTGACTTAAAATCGCTAAATCCATTATAATAGCCAGCTTTGTGATTTTTGTACTTACAGTTCGCCAGAGTTGCACAATTCAAAATGAATTAAGAACTCATTTAGTATGAGAGCTTTAGGAATTCTGGACTTTCCTTTCAAGTTAGTAATAAGGAAAGTGTCTCTTCGGAGAAGTTTACAATAAATCTTATGAAATCATTATGTGATGCTCAGTTCTTAGGACAATACAGTGTATAATTTAGTAGGTAATTAAAACTTATTTTAGGATTATGATGGGGAGCCAATCCTACTCGGAGCCAACTCGGTAACAATGGCACCATCATCATAGATTTTTCTTTATGAAAACCATTTCCACGCGAATGGTGTCAAGGAAAAAGCTAGTATTATAATTGTATCGTTTTCATTTCGGTGCGTTTAGTCGGTTGAAACTTCCCGCCATTTGAGACATGTTCAATTGTTCATTCATTCAAATCGGTCCTGGTCAAAATTCACTGAACGAGCGATACATCGACGAGAGTGGAATGACGGTTTTCATTCACTCCCTGTCAACAACGTCGGCTTGCGCACGCAAGTTGTCATAAAATTACATAAAAATTAGAAAAGTGTGTTGGATTCCACATCCGGTCATGGCGACATACGCACGCGTTTTCGTCGTGGCGTGATGTGGAATCCAGTTTAATCCTGTTCGCGCTGTGATGGTTGTGATTAATCAGTGATTAATAAGACATATCACGGTCGGCGGGATTATCTTAAATACCGATTTATCGGCTATAAACACAATAAAGGCTATATTACTTGACATTGGCAAATCACCGATGAACATTGGTGGAGCCATAATAAAAAAGAAGAAGAAGAAGAAAAGTGTGTTGTATGGATCTGGAAAGGAGGCGAAGGATCGGCCACACAGTAATAAGCAGCTATCTGCGAGACAATCAAAGCAACCTCAAGTAAGTGGAACTTTGTATTACTGGTTGGTTTGGGTGATTTGGCGTGTCTCAGATTGTAGCCAAGCTGGTGTATCTACCTCGTAGGTACACCCTCGGCAGGGTTGTTTTAACCCTGACCCAAATGTACTGGACGCATCTAAAATAATAAAAATAATAATGATAACAATTTACAGGTAAATTAAATGTTTATTGCGCAATAATAAACTGAAATAATGTCGCTTATCGATACCAACATGTTTACATATAAAAAATATCTTGTTCTTTTGGGGCAGAAAACAGGGTCATTTATTTTTTATTTCTCAATTATATTTCGTCAGTTTTAATGTGGGCCAGCCTACAACAATTTCGATAGCGCTTCGGAGCGTAAACTTTAACTGAGTGTTGTCTAATGACCGGCGAGGTTTTATGTCCTTTCTCGATATATTTTGTGCTTGTTATTTTTTTTAAATAGAAATAATGACTGGAAATTCACTTTTCAAATATTTAAGTACCACTGTATTTTTTGGTATCTGTTAATTAGTGATTTTTTATTGTTATATTAGTTAACAATATATTCTCAATTTGATATTTTTCAATATTCCCGAAAAACTACTGCATTAATTTCTCATGAAAATAAATGTGATTATTATGGAAAATTTGCTATTGGAAAGTCAAAGGAGAAATTGAGAAGCTATGTCACATTTTTTTACTTCTAATCCATTGACATGTTTACATGAATTAAAATTTTTGAAATACACATATAAGGGTTCGAACAATATTAGGCTAGTCACGTAACACATATGATCGCAAAACCTATACTCCTAAATAAGGAGAGTAAAACGCAGGTGTTTTTGTAACAAAAATTATACCTTTCCATTTCTAAAGATTTTTAGTATTTTGAATAAAACAGTAATATTTTTACAGCACCTTCAATAGGTATGTGACTTGAATTAATTAAGCGACTTTTTTTAGTAGAATTTAAATTTTGCATTGCTCACGGCAGATTATTATCAGAAGAAGTGCGGACGCCGATTATACCTGCCCTCCTAAGTAAAATAGATTTTATCACTTTTTTTAAAAGAAAATTTGTTCTTGAACCCGGAACCTCTACACTAAAATATAATTAGATACACATTTGAAAGAAAATATTCTTAAATTGTGTATAAATTTCGCACTCTCTTCTTACACGAAGAGGAAATAATTATACATTCCGCCTTCGACAACTTTGAAGTTTAGAAATGCTTTCATCTATAGAATTGAAGAATATATGGTACTTTTCAGGTTACTTTCTATACATAAATGTCTTTGTAGCTATATAATGCGCAATATTTAAATAACGAATTAATTTAAATAATTTCAGGATTTCCAATGGGATTTATTACAAAAATATTTTAAAACAAACAATGCAAAAAGTTAAAATAGTGCGAATTATAAATTACCAAAAAAAAAAATAAGTTAGAGGCATAGGATCAATTTCCTGAATTCGTGCTTTTAATAATTTGATCAAGAAGAACTTTTTCAATATCCCTAAAATGAAACTTCCAGCACGTTTGAAGCTGTGCCATTGCTTTTTCTATAGCTAATCAGTGATGATATATATAATTAGTATATAAAATACTTAGTTGAATATTTCGTTGTGAAGAATTAATATTAGGATAAACCTTTTAAAAAAAAGTGTACCGACTTCAAAAATTTGCACTGAAAAGTAAGAAATAATAAAAATTTCGTCGTAGAATTGGAAGACGGTTGGTGCAAATTATTTCTTACTTTTCAGTGCAAATTTTTGAAGTCGGTACACTTTTTTTAAAAGGTTTATTTTTCCCTTTTAAGTGATTTTGTTACCCTGAGAAATAAATATAACGCAACTAAAAAAAAATGATGGAAAATTAAAAAAAATACTGCGGTGGATGGGATTTGAACCTCAAGCAATGTGCACCCTGCGCTGCATCCCATACCTTTAGCCGCTAGACCACCGTCGATACGAAAATTGACAACTTCGTGTCAATAGCAACCGTTGCCAAGGCTTTTCTCTGATATAATTTTCAGCAGTAAACAGAGACAAATTACTGAATTTCTGAAAAATTACTGAACCGATTTTCGTCATATGACTGTGAGATAATGTCAAGAAATTATTATATCCTTAAAAAAATAAGTCGTCTAAATCGGTACATATTTCATCGAGATATTACGACAAATTGACTTATAAGGTCTTCAGAAAAACTAAAGAACCAATTTTTATGAGATAAAAACGGGACTAATCCGGAAGAATTATCTGTCGATTAAAAAAGAAACCATCAAAATCGGTTCACAACTGGCGGAGTAATCGATGTACATACATACAAAAAAAAATACGGTCCGAATTGAGAACCTTCTCCTTCTTTTTTTTCGAAGTCGGTTAAAAAGCGCAAGACATTTGCATTTGAGTTGTATTTTTGGATACAATCGCTAGTTTCAAATGAAATATCACAAGTTTAAACTAAAAGATAGGAATAAACAGCAAGATTTCTCATATTCTTTGAAGGAAGCACAAAAGCAGTATTTACATTAATTTCAGGGCAAGGAATCTTCAAAACAGTTTGCCAGGTCGAATGACGGCAGTACTTCAGGCAACTCGTTCCGTCCGCTCGGTGTTGAGTAACTGAATTGCAATTTATGGGTTTCTCGTTGTTTTTCATAATTTATAAGATTAGTAGCGCCGGAGGCGAGGCGGGCCCTTTATAAATTTGTAATAAGTTTGATTTATGGCAGCCGTAAAAACTAATGTTTTAATTACTAGATGAAACATCTCGGGTTCATACATTTTACACCATTGTTGTTTATTCCTGTTAGATAGAACGGATAATGGCGGCTAGAGACACTGTAACAAGGCACACATTTAGAAAGTACAGCTGTAAAATTGGTTGGACGTTAACCTATTTATATATTTTATAAGAAGTCATAGATATAGTATAGACAATTGGTGGTTAGCTTTTTGGTGTAAATGAGCGTTAAAGTGATGTAAGTATACAGTAAAATAATTGGCCAAGTTGAGAGTACGACTCGCGCGCTAAGGGTTCAGTACCATTCCGTTTTCAGTCAGAGCTCAGACAGGATTTTCGTGTAGGTTTTCCTATAAACTGTCAGAGAATCCCTGCCCTATATTCCGTACTTTTTATTCAAAATTTTGGACTCAGTAGTTTCGGAGATAAGGGAGGGGGGGCGCTTAATTTTCGTATATTTTCTGTAATATAATTTAAACTATGCATTTTAAAATTATAAAAAAAGTATATTTGTATTTCATTGCTTGAAAAAAATTTTTTTAACTTTTTAATTTTTCCCACATAATTAATTACGTTATTACCTACATGTACCAAATTTCAACTTTTTTGGTCCAGTAAATTCGGAGAAAATAATCTGTGACAGACGGATAGATAGTTTTTTGATCGGATGTACGAAACGCTAAAAGCAGTCATAATTGTATTTATTAATATACCTATAGATAAATCTATGATTAATGTTTCTTGGTAATGAATGTTTAGGATTTGTTAAAATTAAACAAAAATTCATGGTTATCTAAATATACCGCAAAAATATTTTCCTTCATATCTTTCGTGTCATATCGCATTTCAGGCCCTCCCTACCTCGTATTACCTTGAATAGGGATAAAGGTCTGTTTCTGTATGCCTATGACAGCGCTACGTGGATGCCGGACGGAATTACAAGCGAATGAGATATCTGAGGTTTTATATTGGACGAGTTAATAACAATAATTTTACTTTAAATTGTATACTATTATAAAAATTTAGTAAAGAAAATGCTGGCAGAGGATGACCTAGGTGTACTTTTATTGAACATTTAAAAAATGTATTGATCGATGGAAATATTAAAAGTACACACAATCGCCGTACATGTATGAAAGGTATGATGAATATAACAGAAGCGAAAGAGGTATGTCAGGATCGTAACAAAAGGGCATTCGATAGTCTCTGCCTACCCCTCTTGGGATAAAAGACGTGATGATAGGTAGATAGATAGATATTAAAAATACCTAATTTTAAGCATTCACTATGCTAGTCCAGTCAACAAGGACGTTTTAGTATGGAGTCTTTGACATAACTCCTGATATTTTGTAGTTAGATTTGTTTGTTCTTCTTTCACTTCAAAATGAAGCAACGGATCGACGAAATATTTTGCACAATGAAGTTGGAGGGCTGCAGAGAAAACATTTTTAAATTTAATTTAAAATAATTAAATTAATTTTCCTTCTTTCGGTAAATTCTTATTGGAAACTTACCCCCTTATTCATAAACGTTTATTAGCAACGTTTTTGTTGAAATGTGTTTTGTTTCTTTCTATTTATTAGTAAAGACAGGTTTGTTAGAGAGTGACAAAACATATTTTAACAAAAACGTTGCTAATAAACGTTTATGAATAAATGCCTTAGACTATAAACTGTTTATCTAATGCGAACCGGGGCGGGTCGTTAGTTTATTATATTTTGTGAAACTCATATTTTACTGACGACAAAGGCGGAACTTAGATATTATATACCTCAATCACTTCGTTGATTGGACTATGCCTATATTCAGATTATTGGGGTAAATTTTTATAGCTTTTGTCCATAGCTTTTTATTTAAACATAATGACAACTTAAACATACAAAATACTTCCAGCATCTGGATATCACATTACAGAGAATGTAGGAAGATTAATAATTTCTGGTTTAGTCGATGATATTTTATGATATTAATTAACTGCTATGTTGAGACAGCCATCTAGAAGTATCGCTACACATTTTTTAAATATTTTTCCCATGTATCTGTGAAAATCCTGTGTTGGTTCATTCGTGAAATGTCCATAAAATTACTAAGAGGAAAAATTACATTCCCTAATTAATTTCGTCCGTGGACGTCACAAAAACTTCCACGTCAAAGCTACAAAGATTTTGGAAATATTAAATACGTAATCTTTGTGCTTTGACGTTAGGTCGGTTAAAAAGTGCTGTCGTGAATTTAACAAATTTAATACATTGATTGAAAATATATACAATATTCAAATATGGATCGTGCCAAGTTTTTTAATCGACCTATATTGGGCGTTTTTCCACTAAACTACACCAGCACCGGCACAGGCACAAATAGAAGTTTTAGGGATGTAGTATTTCCAAAATGTATCGATAATATATTTTTATTTACTTATATATTTTTTATTATTTTTACTATTAATTACAAATAAATAAAATACCTACTATTTATTTAAATAATAATTTATGGATATTTAGCTTACCTTGGGACCAGTAACACAATTTCCGGGAGCCTAGAAGGTGAAACGTCGGTATTTAAAGAAATTGTGCTGGGAGTGGCGAAATAAAGATATTTAAATGTAGCCGATACACTGAATATCCAAACCATATATGTCGACTGATCACCTCTTCTGGTGAAAAGAAGGCTGGCTCCTTCCTCGCTCAACGAATCAGCATCGCGATTCAGCGAGGAAATGCAGCCAGTATTCTTGCCACTATTCCACGCGTACCTGGTTTATTTAGTTATTTTTAATCTTTAGATTTGATTTAAGAATTTTCAAAAAAAAAATTTAAAAAAAGGCTTTTAATTTAATATCTAAGATTTGTATTGATACTTTGAATATACCGATGCTCTTCAAATAAAAACTGCTGCTGCTAAATGCAGTTTTAGTTCCATCACTTAGGTAGGTAATTATGGAAGCGAGACTTGGGTATGGAATAAGAAGCATGAAAGTAAAATAAATGCAGTGGAAATGCGGTCTTTACGTAGAATGTGTGATATAAAGCGTATTGACCGCATCCGGAACGATGTCATTAGAGAAGAATGCGGAGTAAAATATGATGTTATGACTAAAATGGAGAAAAGTAGTTTATACGCTGGTTTGAACTTATTGAAAGAATTAAGGATGAAAGATTGGCTAAAAAGGTTTATATGGCTGAAGTGAAAGGAAATGCTGGCAGTGGACGTCCTAGATGTACTTTTATTGAACATATAAAAAATATATTGATCGATGGAAATATTAAAAGTACACACAATCGCCGAGCATGTATGAAAGGTATAATGATTATAAAGGAAGTGAAACAAATGGCATTCGATTGTCTCTACCTACCCCTCTTGGGATGAAAGGCGTGATGATTGATAGATTTTCAAGTATATCGATACTATTTTTTAAATTAGTTTACTGGAAAAACGCCCATTATATGTGGTTAAATAGTTTTATTGAATACAAAAATTAAGAACGAAATGAAATGACATTGTATAAAAAGTTCAAGTAAGTTATTAATTTAGAACAGAGGAAAAAGGAAAGTATAAAATATCCATGGAAAGATGACAAATGTATAAATTTTCATTAAATTGTAGACTTTAACTTTGGCCGGCTATGATTGAAGTTTAAAGAAAAACTTTTGCTGCATATTGGATTTTTTATCACAGTTTTTATACAGTATTCCTTCCCTTCTAAGATCCTAATATTTTAAAGAACTTTTGGTTCTAAGTAAATTCATAAAGTACTTGACTGATTTCAATATTCTTACATTTTTTTTATTAATATAAAAACCTTAAATCAAATCTAAAGATTAAAAATAACTAAATAAACCAGGTCCGCGTGGAATAGTGGCAAGAATACTGGCTGCATTTCCCCGCTGAATCGCGATGCTGATTCGTTGAGCGAGGAAGGAGCCAGCCCTCTTGTCACCAGAAGAGATGATCAGTCGATGGGGATACATCTTTAATAAAATTTTTGGCATTTGAACCCCACGGACCTAGAGTTTCTACACCAAACGGCACAAATTTGTAGTTTTCAATAATTGAACTATATTTGCGCCGTTTGTTAGACTCTGCGATTTCCGCCGCAGCTCCCGCTTTGATTGCTGTTTCCCTGAGATGAGACGGGGCTAATGTGTCCACGCACGT
Source organism: Nemapogon koenigi (assembly GCA_963924495.1). Classification (NCBI taxonomy): domain Eukaryota; kingdom Metazoa; phylum Arthropoda; class Insecta; order Lepidoptera; family Tineidae; genus Nemapogon; species Nemapogon koenigi. Next base: position 8,813,221 of record OZ004632.1, on the reverse strand, counting down.
AGCATCCCATACAAGGGCCCGACCTCGCTCCCAGGGAATCAGAGTCATTCCATCGGGTCTCTTGCCGTCTTCCCGGATTATTCCCGTTGGCTCTAGGAGAGCAGGGACGTCTATTGACGCAAGAGCCCTTTTGATGGTATCATTGAGGGAGCTATGGCGAGAAAGCCTGCCTTCACTTTTTATGCAGGAAAGTCCGTGAGTTCCAAATTGATCTACATCTTTTCCACACGGACATTTATGTTCGCAACATACTGATGCTCCTAACCTTAGGCCTACACTACTTCTAAAAATTTCGTTATCCAAAAATGTACCGACGTTTCGAGATGGAAGAGCGTGTAACCAGTGGCCAGATTCCTTTTCTGATGAAGCCAGAAGCCGTGGTCGCGGTCGTGATCACTGATTAAATTTTGTGTCAAACGTTTGTGTGTTAGTTGTAATAATGGAGTGTCCCAAAGTTTCTTACATTGATATAAAGACTTTGAAAAGTAATAACTAGGTATAATGTATGCCAAATAACTCAGATGTAAATACACCTACTTATATTTTATTTGATAGGTATACAAAATCTATGTTCTCAGAAAAATAGAAAATTCGGAAAAAACTGAAAGTGTATTTTTCTATGGGATTTTTGTGTGATCTTAAGACTTTAATATGTTAATATGGGCTGAAAACTAGTTCTAATATAAATGTGATTCGCCAAACACAGTAGGTACCACTGTAAAAATAAAACAAGGAAAAATACGAAAATAAAGGGTAAAAAGTACTGAATATTCGGTTTATTCGAAGCCTGGAGGCAAGGAAAATCTTTACTCCTATGGGATTGAGTTTACAATATATTTTGCATGTTACACGAAACAAGATTGATTGACATTAACAAGGGTCAGAACGCTTGTCGTGAGATCAAAAATTGAACCAATAGAAATATTGAATTCATGATAATATGTTATTGTGAAAACTTTAAATAATATATCCAGTCTAGGTATGACTGGCATAAAATAATTGATCTTATTTAACAAAAGGTAAAAAAATGTTTAGACCAGTACCTATTAAAACAGTGAAAAATCTTCGTCATGACGTCTTACAGAAATCAATATATACTTAACTGAAGTGTCTGTTTGTGATTTCAAAATGTATGTAAATATTTAAGTGGGTGTGTAGATGATTGTCCAGAATAAAATATTTGATGAAAATTTCAGTGAACATAGTATTTTATATACCTTAAATTTCAATCCTAATCCTAAAATTCGACAGTAATGGCAACAGTAACAACAATTCTATTGAAATTGAATTATGTTTAAATAACTTATCTTACATGCCACTTAATTGTCACTGCTGTAGTCGTCGCAACGAAATTAAATTCAGGATTTTGGGATTTGAAATTGAAGTCAATTTGATCTTAGATTGGATATTATAGCCCCAGCATCGCCCGTGAAAACAATGAAAATATTAATCTATAAAAAGATAGACCCTGTATATACACTAATGCGACTATAACTACTTAGAAGTAGCTGTATTTATTATTTTCAGAAGAAAGTATATGCATTTTATTTTATTTTATCAATCAAATTGTCGCAGGAAAAGTATTAAGGATATTTTTATTGATAAAATATGTGTGATAAATTGGAAATGATTCATACGCTAGGCTGGGTTCCACCGGAAGAGGGTTAGGAAGGCGACATGCATAAATTGCGTACATTTTTTTCTGTCTTCGATGGCAGGCAGTTTTATGTGAACGAGAGACCATGCCACCTGCGACCAACAGGCCAAATGTCGCAACCCTCCGCTCATCCATTCAAATTTATTCACGAGTGACGTAGCATGAGACTAATTCTCTACCAAACAGATCGAGGTTGGAGTTAAAAATATACTTATTTTGCAATTAAAATATCAAGACCTATGTAAAATTGCAGAACATTTCTTTGCATTGTCTTTGTTATGTATCGCCAAATAAGTAAAAACCGCTGAAGTAATCTGTATATCTAATCAATGTTTGTTTGTTTGTTGATTCTATAGACTCAAAAACTACTGCACCGATTTGAAAAATTATTTTTGCATTTGATAGCCCAATTCTTGAGGAAACATTACGCTATACTTACCCTAAGGGGGTGAATTGTATTTCTAATACAACGCGTACGAAGTCGCGGGAAATCAGCTACTAATCCTTAAAATTAAATAAGTAGATAATAAATTTATTAAGCATGTGCTAAGAAAGGATTTTTCTAAATTGTATTTTAACCCTGAGGATGTAAAAGTTGGTGTGGCTGTTGTTGTAGATTTTCACTTGAAAATCAGCCCAAATACTTAAAAATGAATTGTAAAATTATAAAAACGCAAAATGAAAAAATATTGAATAATGAAACAGATTGTAACATTTGATACTTTAAAAATTTTAACGGGCGAGGAAACGATCTTAGATCTAGTTAGTACAAGCCTGGTATCACCTTACATGGTACATCATCCTTGTATGATTTTGAATGATATTCGTAGTCAATAAATAAGTAAATAAAATACAGACATATTTTTAAAATTAAACTTCATATCCCAGAATGAGATCCCAGTTCCTCTTCTCCCGATCATTGGACAACAGAAATACTTTGAACATTTCGTATGTAAACTCGATTTGGGGAAACGGCGCTCCAGTCTTTTTAACTGACTGAAAAAGGTTTCAAATTCGTCCAAATTTTTATGGTATCTACGGCTACAATACAACTGAAAGCAAGAAACGTTTCTACATACACTTATTTATATACATTTTTTATTTAAATGATAGCTAACTGATAAATTTTGATCCATTTGAAGTGTTGAATGCATGAACATGGTAACTAGGCAGACCACGAATGGTCAAATGGCCGTCTATGGATTTCTGGATATATATATACATGGAATCAAATGTGAATGCAGTAAGCAAGATTAAAACTGATGACGACTCTATTTTTTTCCGAATGTGAGAATTTTGGAAAGTGACAAAAATAAAAAGTATGCCAATGTCACTATACGGCCCTCCAACTACCTCTGCGCAAAAAAATGCCCTGGTTTCACCCGTGGATTTTTTTAAATGAGTCATAAGAATTTATGCCGAAGGACTTCCGGGATAAAACATTTAATTTTGATTTGTTTGTTTATTTTTCGTCATTAGAGGGAAAAATAATCTTCAAAATGTCGTATCAAACATTAACTTTGATATTGAGAAATAATATCTAAAGATACCATTCATACCTAAAATTCATCATATAGACCATACAATACGGCGAGTACAGATGGATGACCACAGTTGAAACCGCATTGCGTATTGAAATATTAATTAACTATTAATTTTGGAAAATTGAAATTTAAAGGCAGTGTTTCAATTTTACAAACAGCATGTAATTTATATTTGCGGATTTCAAGTACTTTTGTTCCATTGTAAATGTTGATGTTGTTTGAGTTTGTCTTGTGATGAAGTAAGTGGTTTTATAATACCTATATTAATTTATTTTGCTGGTTGAGGTAGTACTCTATTATTAAATATTTCATCTTTTTCTTTTTAATCTTTCTTTTTCTGCAGCCCTTTTATAGGCGGATCTACTGCTTCCATTGGTTGAAAATGATATCAAAGGTTTTTAATAAAATTATGATTAATTGTTTTTTGTAGTTGAGTCTTGGGTTATTTATTTCCTGTGCCTTTCATTCTAAACTCATCTGAAACCCTCAAGGTGAACATCTCAAGATGAGTCCGAGCCGAAATCCTGGATCCACCCCTATCCTCCACAGTTCTCCTCCACGCTCTATCATCTCTCTTATCATCTAGTTACATGAAATTAAATGTTCTAATAATTCTATATCCTGATTTTGGACAATATTACATAAAAATATTTTGTTGTAAGTTTAAAATTCATGTGAAGTCAAAATTAAAAAGGGAGGATAAGTATTTTGAAATCCTTCACTGATTCCTATGATCATCACATCATATGCAATATGTATATAGAATTTTAAATAGAGAAAACCCCGTTAAATTTAAGGATTGCCGCAGAGTTCCGCATCAAATTAAACCTTCCTCGACCCTTAGAACCAATTAAACTCGTTCAGAGATAGGGACTTGGTTACCCAAACTGTGTGTCTATGTATTTTATTAATAATTTATGCCCACATAAATTATATACCACATCCTTTTAACTGTAATTTGAAACAAACTTTGCATGCATATCTCAACTAAGATTATAAATGCGAAAGTGGGGTTGTTTGTACGTATTTGTATCGACGTAATTTGGAGGATAAAATCATTCGTTACATTACAAAAATATCCACAGGCCAAGTCAGGGCGGAAGTTACTTAGTTAAAATTTATATGAATTGCGTTCTCCAAAACGGCGCTATCGATTTTGATTTGTTGCACAATGGTATTAGGGGGTGATAAATTGATCTAGATAGATCTCAAGAACAAAATTCGTTCAACAAACAATGCTCGTTGTTAGGGATCGTCAACGTCATATTTTTTTCTTTGAACACAATACGTGTTATGTCTGAAATTTGTTATTCTGTATATACTGTTTGTTTCCCAAACATATAAGTAAATAAACAAAAAAAATAGATTAAAACTGACCGAATATTTTCATAAAATATATTTTATTATTTAGATAGATATAATTTATGAACAAAACTGTGAGTAATCACTAGTAACAATATAAAATCTTGAATCTAATCTAAACATTAAAAATAACTAAATAAACCAGGTCCGCGTGGAATAGTGGTAAGAACACTGCCTGCATTTCCCCGCTGAATCGCGATGCTGAAGACATGATCAGTCGAGGGGATATATTTATCTTTAATAAACCTTTTGGCATTTAAACCCCACGGAGCTAGAGTTTCTACACCAAACGGCATAAATCTGTAGTTTTCAATAACTGAACTATATTTGCGCCGTTTGTTAGACTCTGCGATTTCCGCCGCAGCTCCTGCTTTGATTACTGTTTCCCTGACATGTGACGGGGCTAATGTGTCCCACGTAGTATCCCATACAAGGACTCGAATGAGAATAACAGTCATTTCATTGGGTCTCTTGCCGTCTTCCCGGATTATTCCCGTTGGTTCTAGGAGAGCAGGTTTAAAATTAAAAGAAACAGATCCATAGTTATAATATAATAAATAATTAACTCAATGTAATGTTGTTTACATTTAAATATAACTTTGTTTAAAAGTAAAGCAGCCACACCTTATTTGCTTTACGTAAGTAGGTTTGTACACGTGCGCTAGGGCACTTAAATATCTGATAATTAGTACCTAATACCTCATGGTCATATACCATATGCTGTAACAATTTTCTATAATCACACCATTATTGTGTCCACGATAAATAGCCTAGAATATTGAAGAACACCGTAAGACCATATGGTCTGTGGTAATCGACCATGTGAGAAGACTCTAAATGGGCACAGTCGGAATATCTTTACGTATCGGCGCTTGCACAGCCTTGCGAGTGAGGTGAGGAGGGGACAGAGCCTCCCGCGCAACCTATGGAGGCATTATACTATACCATACTGTAGTCGGGTATACAGCCGCGCCCGTCGCGCTTGTATATTTTCAAATTCTGTGCCATTCTAATATTTACGATAAATAATAACACAAAACTGTTTTATCTTGTGAACAATAAAAGTGCTGTGTGAATTTGGATTTCAATACAACGACAGATGATCAACAATGAGGTAAGGTGCATTATTTTTGCACTTTGCGAGGTTACATTTACAAGGGCGTTTCGTATAACCAATATAAATAAATATACACTGTAGAATTAACTAGTTTTAAGTAAATATTAGAATTAAATGGTTAAACAAATGATTCTTCAAGGGGAAATGATAATGATAAAAATATTTGTGAACAGATGGGGTATGGTGCATTGGTGTGACCGATTCGACCGGTTTGTGTCTTGCGTAACTATGTAGTCCAGTGTGTCAGTACCTTATGACTTTAAAAGGAGTAGAAATAATAAGGTATCCGTTTAATGACTAAGAGTGACAGAATGACCAGGGAAATGACATCATCAAGTGATTTTCATACATTCGCCCACTATACACATGCTAAGGTTACACTAAGTATGGATAGGAGCTCATAATTAATTTATTTTAATTATATGTTAACGATTATTGTTTTAAAGTCGTAGTGTTATTGAATGCGCCATAATTTATAAAATAATTAAAAAATATATTATATGTACAGTAGGTAAACAGTCTTAATTCCCTCGCTCGAAGGACCAAAAGTTGGAAATACGAAATATGCTACCTATCAGAAATCATAATAATATTGGAGTAGAAAATGATATATATTGGAAATAAAAACTATGTTGATACCTACCTCTTTCGCTTCTTTTATATTCATAATACCTTTCATACATGCTCGGCGATTGTATGTACTTTTAATATTGCCTTTTATAATTTTTTTTATATATTCAATAAAAGTATACCAACATTTCCTTTCACTTCTGCCATATAAACCTTTTTTGTCAATCTTTCATCCTTTATTCTGTCAACGTGTCTAAACTAGCGTAAATTACTTTTCATATAGTTACTGATGCGGGCAATATGCTTAATATCGCACATTCACAGACCACATTTCCATTGCATTTATCTTACTTCCATGCTTCTTATTCCATACCCAAGTCTCGCTTCCATAAGAAACGAAAGAAGTATGTCAAGATCGTAGCAAATAGCATTCGATTGTCTCTGCCTACCCATCTTGGGATGAAAGGCGTGATGACAGATATATTGTTTGTTGATTAAAAAGTAACTTAAAATATGTTAATTATTGCATAATACAATAGTACGATTTATCTCTACCTAATCGCTATATATTATTTCTCAAAGGTGTTTTTTGTCGGTATCAAATATCCTCCCATATTAATGTTTGTTACGCCATTTTGAAAATTATATTTCCCTCTAGTGACGAAAAAAAAAATTATTTACGTAGGTATTAAAATTATCTTAAATAGGTAAGTATTACATTACAAAAATAAAATTAATGTTTCTTTTAAAATTAGATTTTTTAAGACGCCATCTGTTGGAGATCAGTGGAACTAACGGTGCGAAGTAGTCAATAATAAAACCTATTATTAAGAAATTTAAAAAATCTCTAGTTGTAGTTATATTTTCCATTTACCCATAATGAATGGCAAACGTCTACATTTTACAGAACTACAGCTGTCTTAAACCAGTGATAAACTGAGGACAGTATTATTTAGAAATGGACCATCCGAATAAAATAAAATTAAGTAGGTAGTGCTTTTATTTATGGCTTGAATGAAAATTGCAATAATTGAAGCCCATTGCGCGTTGTTAAAATTAATAAAATTGGTATAACTCCTATTGTATTTGTAAAGTCATTGATTATATCGGTATTCGGTGCCGTCAACTCATTATTCAATTCACGAACCACGACCCACATTATCGGCAGCTTTGTGTAGGTAATAATGACACAAGCGTAATCACGAACGCGTGGGTTTCCATGAGTAGTTTTAAGATATGGGGAACATCTCTACATATTAAATAAATGTATGCCTGTTTATCTGTAGGTAAAAATAGTGTATATATATATAATAAACGATATTATATATCCTGGCTGAATAACTGGTTCCTTTGTGGCATCGTGATTGAGCGGGGAAATGCAGCCATGCAAATTGTTATTTTGTTGCTTTACAGCTCCCGAAACCGTGTTACCTAGCGGAAACCAAGTCTTCCTCTTTTAGCCGATGGTATTTGTGAGGCTATACCTAACGAGTGGCCAGTTCTGTTGAGGAATATTTAGATGGATAAGCCGCTAGTCGGATTATGTACATAACTTTTTAATTATAAAAAATCTATTGGTATGTGGCCGGGATGCAGGAATCAACCAATTTTTTTATTTTTTTTCATTTTATTAAGTATTTATATTACACATATTTATTTAAATAGAATTTAAATAGAAATAGAAATAGATATTTAAATAAATAAATTCAGGTATTTTCCAAGTTATTTATTATTTTACTTATCATTGTTCAAAATTTGAAGCCCATTAAAGTAAAATTTATTACAATCTGAGAACATAAAAAATAGAGATAAGATTTACAAAATTATAAAATCACAATGCTACCAACAATATCTGCATAATAAAAAAAAGAAAGAAAAAATTAACAATGAGTTGAAGTTCACAGTATGATAATCATTTTTGTCTGCACAGCAGTTGCATGTAATAATTGAAGTGATTCAACTACTACATAAGATTATTCATTTCCTTTTCATATTGGTACCTACCTAAATGATCTCATTATATCATTATATCTGGGTTGCTTTTTGCCGTTTCATCGGATCGGAAATACTACCTAACTTACTAGGGGTAGAAAAAGTACAATGCGAACAAGCAAGCAAAATATTTTATACCTACCTAGGAAGTTGATTTAGCGCCGATAGCTGAATATGGAGGACCCGGGTGCAATCCTCAATTGAGTGCTTCGGAAGGCAGGGAAACCGGCGACCGCTATTCTTATAAAACAACAGATACCTAATTACTCTATTGTCTACCATCTCCAGTTCAATTTAATGAGCAACTCGCTAAATGTGGAAATTGAATCCAACCCGGTTGGTTTCTAATACCTATTTTAAAAAATTTAGTACAGAACCCTAAAAGTAAGTTTCAAAATTATATATACTTCATAACTTATAACTCTTTTGTCTGGTTTGCGTCGAGAACAACCAATAGCGAATGATATTCATTACATTTCATTTCATATTTAGTTGCAAAACCACTTCCATTTTGGTACCTCCAAAATTGATTGAATTGAAATTGAATACCTACTCCATATTCTAATTAAGGTGCACAATGCTTTTTCTATCTTTAAAAATATTGTTTCTCTTCTTGCATGTCACAACAGAGCAACAGATAGACGTGATTTTGTTGAAGGGTCGGATCTTTTTGAGCTATTTTTATCCCGGAATTCCTTCGGGATAAAGTATATCACATTTTAAAAATTTCCACGGGCGAAGCCGGGGCGGGAAAATAGTTTATGTATACTTGCTATAAATTATTTTGCTATAGGAGTTTGTAGAGGTAATTAATCGGTAATTAGGAAGTTGTCACATTTGGCCATACCATTGCTTATCGACAATTTTTTACCATTCTTTTTACACTTAACACACGATAAAATAGAGGAATACCATTATGATAAAAACGCAATTCCAAAGTTACCTCTAAAATTACAAATAAACCGCAGGCATCACGTAAAGACTTTACGCAAGAGCACACAATTTTGAATAATAACTTTAGTTGCTATATGATTTGGATTTTTAATACAATAAATTAAAATAGGACCTACTTTTTGCGCACTATTTGACCTGCGCCGACCAGCTCCGGTGAAGGAACTAAAATGAACTTCATGTCTTTATCAACTTCTATATGATCAAACTCTATATAATGTCTTATCAACTGTCTCCCAGTCCTGTAACTCTGTAATCAAAAGAGTTATGCAAAGAGAAAAAGTCTTTCTTTCAAATCTCGCGTCTTTTTAACCGACTACAAAAAAAGGAGGAGGAGGTTCTCAATTCGTCGGAATCTTTTATGTTTTTTTATGTATGTTCCCCGATTACTTGAAGACGCCTGGACCGATTTGGATTTTGTTTTGTTTGAAGTATCCCATGTGGTCCCATGGTCATCACGTCAGGATCTGATGATGGGATCCTGAAGAAATCGAGAACTCAAACTTTATATGCACACTTGAAGCGCTTTGGGTACCTATTATTTTTTTATAGTGACTTGTGCATTTGCTTTCGGTAAGCTAACTTTTCAGTGCATATTTTTGAAGTTGGTATACTTTTTTCAAAGGCAATTATTAACAAGTGACAGACACGAGAGTGTGTATCATCACACCTATGGCAATTCTAGAAGAATATTTAATCATTGTTTATCATTAAATGGAATGTGTATATCAATGAATAAACTGTATCAATACAAACCAGGCATCGCTACATCAAGATTGCCTCTTGGCATTCCGGTTGTGCCATAACTTCATTCAAATCTACATCGCCGTGGGTGGTGTAACTCGTAGACACCTTATAATTCGACCCACATCCCACTGTGCAAATAGTTTTTATCGGAGCACGGATATTGTCTTTATTTTAGAACCCTAAGTATTATATTGTTGTCAATACGATCGTAGAACAAACATTGGTGTCAGAGACCAGTTGATGTAGAAATAAAGAAAAACTTAAACAAAGTTAAAATATTTATTTCGGCAATAATCTGTTCGAAAAGATTGAACAAACCACCAGGATTGCACCTTAGATTACGTTACAGTTAAACAATTTTGCAAGTAATGCTTATTAGGACAGGCGAGTATGCACGGGGTAAAGGGGTGGTCCTCCCGAAGAATTAAAAGTACGCTAGAAATGAGAAGGAAATACCAAGTTTAGTTAATATATCATCAAAATTCTTCAAAAAAGGCTTAAAATAGTACAAAGACAATATAAGAAAAATTTATAAGAACATAGAATAAGTGTTATTTTTTATCAATATTATCCTGTCTCTTAATAATAAAATCGTGGCGAAAAATATTGACGGGTACGGAAAATCGTGTATTTTATTCCTATACCTAAAATATTATGATAAGTTAGGTAGCCAAGTGGACACACCAAGAAATATTTAAACACTGATGAAATTCAGTTAAACATAATTATAACATAAGCATGAATTTAGATTTATTTTTTCAATATAAAGTTAAGGAAGTAGAAGTTTAGATTTAATTTTAAGTTGTGCAAAGAAACATAAATTAAATATTATTAAAAAATGTTAAACCGTCATGTGTCTGTCGGAGGGTATGTAAAATTTTATAGATAAATTAAAGTATATATTATTTTTACATGAAGCTTTACATAAGATTAAGTGATAGCTCTAGTCTAAAGGTGGCCACACATTGGTCCAATCCCCGGCGGGTCGCCGTACGGTCCACCGAAACCGACCACAGACTCGTCCAATTCTTGTAATGAATAGTCCACCTAGATCACCCGGCGGCCGGAATGGGAAATTTTCGGTTCGATGCTGGCCTACTTTATTAAGTAAAGAGACAGACTTACCCACCTGGGCTGTTTAATATGAGAAATTCGTTAAATGTGGACATTATTATTCTCTAGCCAAGCTGTGATTGTGCGGTTATACGATCTATTGCCAAAATAGATAGTGTTGACTACATCTAGTCGTAGACACTAAACTGAAATTTAAATAAATATTTTAATACTTACCTAAAATTGAAGTGTCAATATAGCATTAAACTTGCAGCGATTGAAATCGGCTTTTTTTTTAAAGAGCTTCGAAGATAACAAATAAATAGGTAAGTTAATAGAAGTAGAATAAATATTAATAATAGAAGAAATGCGGTCTTTAAGTAGAATGTGTGATTAAAACGTATTGACCGCATCCGGAACGATGTCATTAGAGAAAAATGCGGAGTGAAAGATGATGTTGTGACTAAAATTAAGAAAAGTAGTTTACGCTGGTTTGGACACGTTGAAAGAATGAAGGAAGAAAGAATGACTAAAAGTTTTATATGGCTGAAGTGAAAGAAAATGCTGGCAGAGGAGGACCTAGGTGTACATTTATTGAACATTTAATATAAAAGAAGCGAAAGAGGTATGTCAGGATCGTAGCAAATGGCATTCGATAGTCTCTGCCTACCCCTCTTGGGATAAAAGGCGTGATGATAGATATATATAGATAGATAATAAAAATAGTGAATCAAGATATTACTGGCGAAGCTAGTTACAAATAATCTCACATTACAGCTGATGTTGACAATGACATAATAACACAACTAAAATAGGAATGACCTACACCGCCACTGAGGTGGCAAATACTGCCCACACGACGTGAGATACCTTTATTAACAGTTCTCTCTTAGGTTCTATTTTAAACGTACTCACCTACGCTCTGTGAACAATAAAATATAAAATAAAACTCCTTCGTAGCTTAGTAACCATGCGAATGCAGACTTATTTAGAGATTTTTCTCGCAGTAAAGACCATAACTATTTTAAAAAAAATGTCTGTCTATGCCAATGTTTGTCTATAATGTTCTTTGAAACGGCTGAATAATTGTTTATAAAGGATTTCAAACAGAAATAATAATAACATGGCTAATGTTCTTAGAGATAATAAGGTGAAGTCAAGAGCAGCATCTAGTTAGTACTAGGTATATTTATGTTTCTATGGAATGCAACCCTAGAATTCCATTAACTTTACAAAGGTATATATATCACTAGCAGTTGCCCGCGACTTCGTACAATTTGTATTAGGAACAGTGACGTAATTTATGTAAATACAAAAAATACCTTAAATTTACTTTTTACCCCTGTAATTGCCCCTTGAGTCAGAAGTTAGAAAATGTATGGGTACCTGATATTCCAGTCCTCCGTGAAAATATTTGAAATGCAAATTAATTTCCCTATTACACAATTTAACACCCCCTTAATGGTTGTTTTTCAAAAAATCCTTTTTAGGTCACCTCCTATGTTCTCTAGATAAGTTTCAAATAGATCTGACCAAAACAACATATTTTCCCCTGTTTTTAGAACTCCATTGCACCCTCTCCTTAAGGGTTGTTTTGAAAAATCCTAAAATTATTTGTTTCAAAGAGTATTTGTACCAACACACGCAGGAAATACGATTTTCCACACAAACGTTTTCGAATAATCATTTCTTGGTGGAATTGGCTGGTAGTGTCGTTGCCAAAAAACGGAATATACCTTCCAAGTGGTATAGTCTGTGCGTTGATTGTCAGTCAGAATAATGTAGAATTCGAGTAGACATTAAATGTTTGTATAATGATGACAAGCCAGACATATCTACCTTGCAAGTTGCACCTAATTGCGACCTCCTCACTCACGAAGCTCATTAAGACGACGACATTGGGTGACAGCTGGAATAAAGGTGCATTTTGGTTAGGGCTGCCATCCATTATTTGTTAGTTTTTGTTAAAAAATACACTCATACGTCATCACCATTATTGCAGCGGGTCTAAAGACACTGTAGACAATAGTAAATTGTAGCCGTAGAGGAAGATTAAAGAAATATTTTTCAGTATAACTACCTACGATTTATAGTAGGTATGCTCTGAAACATGAGAAGTTGATTAGATAAAAATCCGATTAGAATTGAATTTATTTTATGTCTACATATCTGTAAACTCACTTTTAAGTTAAAAAATAATATTTAAAAATAATATTTTTTGGAGCAGATAAATTAATCAGCCACATCGAAATCAAATTTTATCTTTTCAGTTTAGGCGTAAGATTATAATTAACTAGCGACTCTGTCTCCGGCTTCGCACGGGTACAATATCGGTAACGGATTTTTTGTAGACCATTTTATTCCACACATTTCATTCCTACGTCATTTTGTTATATCTCTGACGGATTAGACAGCATATGCCAATAAAATACTGTAGCTAACTTTTCCTTTACTTCCTTTTAATTCACTAATACTGTTATTGCTCAGCTCCTAAACATGATTGGTTCTTGTTTAATGTTAGTAAATTAACGTGAATTTCTCGTGAATTAACCTATATACTCGTGAAATCCGCATCAAAATCCATAGTTTTTGTGTGAAAAGGTCACAGACAGGACGCAGCGGAGGACTTTGTTTTATAGTAGTGATGATTAAACATACCTACTTACCTAAGTGATTATACCTTATTTTTATGAAGTACTTATTCGGAAGAGCTTAGTTCTAATTGACATGTTTTCATTTTTAACAAGGTACCCTTAATCGAAAAACGTTTCGAGGTTTTCGTATATCTAACACCGTACATATTTTTTTCGGATTTTTTTATTACATATTTATCGAAATATTTGAAAAAATCCTCAGGGTGTGGTAAATTCAGACGGATACTTAATGTACCTTTGTGCGCTCTATAATGTAAAAAAAAATCTGTCAGTCGCTCTGTCAGGCAAGTTTCCAGTTCAGTGTTGCCAAATATTTTTGCAGATGGGAACAAAACAGGAAATTTACAGATCTAATTAACGAGCTGGAGGTTAATTTAACAATTACGAGATTTTAGATAACAATATATAATAACAACAACCAAAGAGTAATACAGTATATAAAAGAGTATGTACAACAATACACAAACGTCAAAGTCATTAAGTCACAGACTAATAGAAAAAATATTTTTTTAATTTTGTGTAGGAAAAGGTAAATGCGGTATGCGTCCAAAATTATATTTTACAATAAATCAATTTTCAAAATTATTTTTGGGCGACTTAAAATAAAAATTTTGAAAAAAGAAAAAATACGTGTCTCCTGATTTTGTAAGTACTTTCTAAGGAGCATAAAAAACATATGGTTAAAATTTTGAAATCTTGTGAATTGTAAAATTAATTTTATTATTGTAACACAAAGTGCAGACAAAATTTCGTATATATATTTTTATTTTTTAATATAGCATAATATTATATATGGCAGCCCTTCTCTACATGACATGGTACTTACCTTCTATGCCAACAATTCATGTTACCTCAAACTCTTTGTAATGTAGCGTAATACTTGAAATTCCTTAAAACCTTGGGTAGCTACTGTACTTTAGTTAGACATTAATTCACTTTTCCTTTGGGGTTACTGTAGGATACCGTCCATACCTCCAATTAATTTAAATGGTTATTTTAGAGGACCTAAACCTTCAGATTCATGTTTAAAAAAGAAAATGCTAATTAGTTAAAAAAACGGAAAAGCTCTTTTTGCAGTTTAGTGAAACTTATATTTGGCGCGTAGTGTGGTTATAAAAGCAATATTTGTACAAAGATTAATTAAAATTCCTCTGTTGCAGGGTGATAAAGTATTTATAATAAGTAAATTGGGTAATTTACCGAGATGTGTAATTTCTCATAGTGTACTTCTAAAAACATGCTAACGTTCAACTAAAATTATAGTTTGCTATTTGCTTCATAATTTTTCAGCTACCTAGCTCTGAAAATTTTCTTAGTATTTTTTTTATTATATTCACATGGTCTATAAGCTCCAACAAATTTACAATTTATTTTAAGTTATATTCGACGTATTCGAAATTGTGCTCATTAGGGTATTAGAAAGGGTCAAATTCTAGAAATAAATAATAATTTCTTAATGAAATTCAATTGCATAGTATTTTTAAGATTTTACCTGCTACAGACTTTACTTATATAAGATCTCTCACGTATTCAAGTCAGTGCTAAAATTCACATACATCGAATGATATCATCGATTATATTTCATAATGTCTTTATTTGCTGTATATCAGTGCGTGGTTTACAATATTTATATAACTTTGTTAGGTCACAAGCTTCCAGTTACTCACAAACTCGTCAATACTATATTAGTCTTCCTTACATTTATATAGCTGCCTTTATTGTGATTTTTATACCTTCCGGTGTGGCCAGAGACAATAGGCTGTGTCCACGTACAAAATTAATAAAGTGCAAATGCTATCCTACCTCGAACTCCGAATCTGCATTATTAATTTATTTTTCCGCAAAATCAGCAGACAGAGATTCTGGTAAGAAAGTCCACATTTAGCAAATTGCCTAGTATATTAAACACTAGCCTAGCATTCTACCTTCTAATTTTCATATTTATATGTTCATTGGTTTAGGCTGTGCGTTGATTGTCAGCAGTGTCTGTCGCTACACTTAATTTTACCAGCCCTGTCACTACTTAATAAAATCAATGAACACCGGCTTTACGTGCTCTGTGAGGGCATGAGAAATAATTGAAACCACTTATTCTTAAAAAAATCTTTTGAGTGAGGGTCAAATCTATGTAGAAAAAATTAGAAGTTAGGTAGAAATTACATGGACAACCATTGTATTACTGAAAATACTTAGGAAAAAAACAAAACAAAAAACAAACACAACTTGCGGTGTGGCCAGAGACACCGGTTACAGTGTCTACTTTTTGCCAGCTGTCCATATTGAACAAAACAGGTGGCATTAAGCCCGTTGCTGCACTTAATGGACCTAGATGTGTCACTTCTTTAATAAATGTAAATATCTGTCATTTAGGTGCGTCGGTGGCCGAGTGGTTAAGACGTCTGGTATTAACTAGGCAGACCACGGGTTCGATCCCGGATCCCGTCCTTGTACCAATGGGTTTTTTAATTAAAAACTTATATACATAATCCGACAATCCACACTTAGAGGCTTTTCCGTCTAAATATACCTCAACTAGCCACTCGTTAGGTATAGCCTCACATACCATCAGCTAAACGAGGGAAACTTGGTCTTCCGCTGGGTACCCTGGAACCGTAACACGGTATCGGGAGCTGTAGGCAACTAGTGAAAAAAGAAAAATAAAGCCCTCTGAAGCACGATACTTATTACTAATACTTAGGGCTTGAATACACTCTTTAGACAAGACCACACAAGCGTCCTACTTCAAGTACTCTTAGAGACATCAATCAAAACCTGCGACAATAATGATGACACATTGTAGTCTCTTAGAACCGGTCCATCACGATTCACACGTTACTGCGAGGTCGCGGTCAAACGTGCTATAGAAATATCTAGTAGGTATTTACATAATGTTTGTAAATACAAGAGATTACTTATGACTTTTTACGTGTAAAGAAAAATATAACCTAAAAACAAAGGAAATTTATGTTGGGAAAAAAACATTATTTCCTAACTCTATTCTATTCTATTTTTTGTGTTATGGCTCCACTGGGTTTTGATGATTCCGCCAATGTCAAGTATTATAGACGCGGTAACCAAGATGTTCCCGCCGACTGTGATATGTCTTATTAATCACAGAGTAATAACAACTATCACAGTCCTATCATGTCACGACGGAACGCGTGCGTATATCGCCATAACATGACGTAGAATCTTCCCTAATTCGACATTTTCTGACTATTTTGTAAAAAAGAAAAATAGGCAAGGATTAACAATTTAATATCAACGTGACAGTTATCCGAAGCAAGATTTTCGAAACGGACGCTGCCCTCAGCGTAATTACTCGAAATTAAATTCAAATTCAAATGTTCCTTAAAAGTCCCAGGGTGCTAAATCTGAAGACGTAGTTAGTTAAGTCACTTTTATGTAGCCAATGATACTTCATTGTGGCTAACTAACGACTTTAAGCTTCATTTATGTATTTAGAGTTTGAAAGGCCTAAACAGTCATCCATCTTAAGTCTGACCTAAGTACTTAATAAGTACTGCTCATTCGGTGAGATTTAAAACCTGTATCCGTCCAGTTTTGACATATGCAAGCCCAGTGTTTGCACACGCCAATCCTAACCTCATCAAAAAGTTGCAGATCAGGCAGAACAAGGCGCTGCGAGCAGTCACGGCCAGTCCGTGGTTCGTTCGCAATGCTAACCTTCACCACGACCTGCAAATTCCCTCCATCACCAAGTGGATGAAGAACGCTTCTCGGAGCTTCTTTACCACCTCCCTAGCACACCCCAACCCTCTCGTAGTGGCAGCGGCCAACTACGAACTTAAAAGGTTCTGGATCAGACGCAGACCGCGCAGCATCCTCAACGACCCCGACGATAATTTAACCATCGACACCAACAACCTCCCTACTGCCTCAGGCACTCCCAGTACACAGTCAAGTCAAACCCCTTCAAACTCGTGCACACTCAATAGTACAAGCACTGCGGTGCAGTCAGACTCCGAATCGGGCCCCTCTCACACAGTCGATCCCCTACTAGAAATAGGAAGGGATCGAATTACCTAGGGCTAGCTACTGAAATGGATAGGTCAGATAGGAATTACTAAGTTTCTTGACGTTTCTTCTTAGTAATTCATTTCCGAAACGTTGGTAAAATCAGTCCCACCGCTGGAGGTCAGCATCACTGCCTCAGGTCTAGGGGGTCCTCAACCCCACTCTCACCTTGCAAGGAGTCGGCCCGGCCGTAAATAATCAATCGTAAATAATCGTAATAAAGACCTAATAGACCTCGTTTTCATGGTTTTAATTAAATAAGCTTTTTGGTACATTTTAAATGGTTTTTAACCGAACTTCAAAACAGAAGGAGGAGGTTTACAATTCGTCGGAATCTTTATTTTATTTTTTTTAATATAATAAGTAAATTATAAAAAATAAAATTATTAGAAAAGGTCGCAGGTGTGACGCAGGTGTTTGCAGGGTACCGTATAGTATACCCGGCCCAAAATAATAGTATTTCTTATAAAGTTCACTTTGATTTTGATTTATCTACTATAGATTCTATGACAATCAATATTCAATGAAAAAATTATTGCATTGCGTCATAATTACAAGTTGTAACTGGCAAAATATAAGTAATCAAACAAGGGGCGCGGGGGGAATTCTTTGCCCCGCGCCTTCACACCGTTCCCCTAGGGCTCGGCGCCCCGCACCTTAGAGAAACACGTATGTACCACGCTTCTCTGTAATCCCGCCAGTCCAGCGGGATCCCGCAATTTTTTCGACCGAGATTAGTCCCGCAATATGTATGCGGGACCCCGGTATCCCGGTATTGCATTCCCTAGTTCCTAATGAATTATCTAGATTAGTGAATTTGGGAACTAAATTATTTCTAATTTGGTACCAACCGTCTTCAAATTCTACGACGAAATTTTTATTATTTCTTACTTTTCAGTGCACATTTTTGAAGTCGGAATACTTTTTTTTAAAAGGTTTATTTCTCCCTTTTAATTGATTTTGCTGCCCTGAGAAACAAATAATAACGCAACTAAAAAAAATTGATGGAAAATTAAAAAAAAAACTGCGGTGGATGGGATTTGAACCATGTGCAATGTGCATCCTGCGCTGCACCCCATACCTTTAGCCGCTAGACCACCGTCGATACAAAAATTTACAACTTCGTGTCAATAGCAACCGTTGCTAAGGCTTTTCTCTGATATAATTTTCAGCAGTAAACAGAGACAAATTACTGAATTTCTGAATAATTACTGTACCGATTTTCGTTATATGACTGTGAGATAATGTCGAGAAATTATTATATCCTTAAAAAAATAAGTCGTCAAAATCGGTATATATATTTTATCGAGATATTTATTACTTAAGTTAATAGTTAATAAAATTGACTTATATTTTGAAGTCAGTGTTTTCAAAATTTCTGAAAAACTAATGAACCAATTTTTATGAGATAAAAATGGGACCAATCCGGTAGAATTATCTGTCGATTAAAAAAGAAACCATAAAAATCGGTTCACAACTGGTGGAGTAATCGATGTCCATACATACATACATAAAAAAAATAAAAATACGGTCCGAATTGAGAAACTTTTCCTTCCTTTTTTTGGAAGTCGGTTAAAAATGCGAGTGGCCAAGTTCTGTTAAGATTTTCGTAAATTTTATCAAAAAGTTAATCTTCTTTTTAACCGACTTCCAAAAAAAGAAGGAGATGGTTCTCAATTCGGACCGTATTTTTTTTTTTATGTATGTATGTACATCGATAACTCCGCCAATTGTAAACCGATTTTGATGGTTTCTTTTTTAATCGACAGATAATTCTTCCGGATTGGTCCCATTTTTATCTCATAAAAATTGGTTCATTAGTTTTACAGAAATTTTGAAAAAACTGACTTTATAAGTACATCGATAAAATATGTACCGTTTTTGACAACTTATTTTTTTTAAGACATTATAATTTCTCGACATTATCTCACAGACATATGACGAAAATCGGTACAGTAGTTTTTCAGAAATTCAGTAATTAATTTCTGTTTACGGCTAAAATTATGTATCAGAAAAAGCCTTAGCAACGGTTGCTATTGACACGAAGTTGTCAATTTTCGTGACGATGGTCTAGCGGTTAAATGTAATGGGGTGCATAGGATGCACAAGCACATGGTTCAAATCACATCCACAGGGGTATTTTTTTTTTATTTTCCATCAATATTTTTTTAGTTGCGTTATTATTTGTCTCTCAAGGCAGCAAAATCACTTAAAAGGGTAAAATAAACCTTTTAAAAAAAAGTGCACCGACTTCAAAAATTTGCACTGAAAAGTAAGAAATAATAAATATTTCGTCGTAGAATTTGAAGACGGTTGGTGCCAAATTAGAAACAACTTAGTTCCCAAGTTCACTAATATAGACTATTCATTAGGAACCTACGATCATCAGTAGGTACATACAAACATAGATAATATTGAACAGATCTTTATCTTCTTAGATATTTACTTAGTTTTGTATCCTAATTTGGCACCAACCGTCTTCAAATTCTACGACGAAATATTTATTATTTCTTACTTTTCAGTGCAAATTTTTGAAGTCGGTGCACTTTTTTTTAAAAGGTTTTATACTATACTATGCTGCAAAATTTAAGCCTTTTAGGATCCGAGGAGTGAAAGATGATGTTGTTACTAAAATGAAGAAAATTAGTTTACGCTAGTTTGGACATGTTTGAAAGAATGAACGATAAAAGATTGACTAAAAAGGTTTATATGGCTAGGAATATAGAAGAAAATATAGAATATCAAAGGAAATGCTGGCAGCTAGAGGACGACTTAGGTTTACTTTTATTGAACATATAAAAAATATTGATCAATGGAAATATTAAAAGTATACACAATCGCCGAACATGTATAAAAAGGTATGATGAATACGAAAAGAAACGAAAGATCGTAACAAATGATATTCGATTATTTCTGCCTACCCTTCTTGGGATAAATGGCGTGATGACAGAGAGATAGGATCCGATTAATTTTTTGTCCGTTGCACTGGTAAAGTAGTAATAAAAGTAAGAAATTAGATTATAAATCAGTATGGTATTTTTAAATTGATAGGTATTAAAATTATTATAATAATATTTATATTATTTTCAGATGACTAAAGCACGATATACCTACGATATGAAGTGACGCTTACAATACAAACAAAATGGATGGAGTACGCGTAACACATCAGGGCGTCAGGGCCCATTCTGTCGAAGGGTCCGCTGGGAGAATCACCCAAGCAGGATTAGCAGCTCGAAGCCCTGAAGGAACAGCCGCTAAGGGCATGGCAATCAAAGGGCACGAAGACCTTTGGGTCGAAATCCAGGCCAACACCTTCAGAAATTGGGTTAATGAGACATTAAAACCGGTTAACATTAAGGTATAATTACTCTATTATTTTAATTATGTATATGAATTATCCTTTTATAGATATAATACAGGGCAAAAATGTTTGTTGTGATTCTTGAAGAATTACGCATTCATGACATATATTTACGAGTAAATAATGAATAATTAAATGCGTTAACCATATTTATAATAAACGTAGGTAGGTACCTACACAATATTATAATTTTAAGAATATTATGATTTTCATATACCAACCTTACCTTTACAACCCAAGAGAGACTGATGACGGGTACCAAACTTTTTTGAAACATTTATTTGGGATAATTTATCTGGTTTACTTGAAGCTTAAATTATTTTCAGCGTTGGACCAATTATCCCTTCCTAAAGAAAATAAACTCAAATTATAGCGTTTTTTTTCTTTATCTTTAGGTTGTAGATCTTGTAGAAGACCTGAGAGATGGTACAGTACTTTGTTCTTTGATCGAAGCACTGCAAGGACGTCGACTGAAAGGCTGGACTTCGAACCCTACCAACCAACATCATAAACTAGAAAATGTTACCACTGCGTTACAAGCGATTGAGGACGATGGAGTCAAACTTGTTAATATAGGTAAGGAACAGTTCCATCAATTACTAGTTTTCCGCCTCAGCTTCGCATGCCTATGCATTATTTTTAAATGTGACATAATTAAAAAATATTTTTGGTATAAAAAGTAGCCCATGTCACAATCCGGCCCTCCAACTATTTCTGTGCATAAAAATCAATTTGCACAGGTTCATTGATAGATGAATAAAACGTCTAATGAGATATCAGATGAAATATAGAGCAAGCACATGATCGCAGTTACGCTGAAAGTTTCAAAAAAGTTCATTCTGACGTTTCGGAGCTGTTCTGGGCAAACATCTAAAGTTCCAGACATACAAAAATTTAGAAACTGATACTTAATGCTTACTTTTTTTTCTTCACGTGTTGTTTTGCAGCTCCCAGTGTTACGGACCCAGGGTACCCAGCGGAAGACTAAGTCTTCCTCTTTTAGCCGATAGTATTTGTTAGGTTATAACCTAACGAGTGGCCAGTTCTGTTTATTTATTTATTTATTTAAATCTGCTAAAAAGATGGCATATCCCAATTATATAACAGCACTCGTTTAATAATAAATAGACGATTATATCAAATAATCCCTTTATTGTCTACCTATACGATGAAACGAATAAAATGTAGATAGATTAATTGAGGGAAGTGATGTTCCGTACTTTTACCCAATCCGTGACAGCGTGAAGGTATATGTATGTGATGATATTTCTGCTTCTCCTGATGGAATTCATGTGCATGTTTCCTATATAAAACAAATAATTAAATTAAATGACTCAGGAACAGGAAGACAGGAAGGAATCTCATAATCAAATACAATAGTATTCATTAGGAACTACAGAAACGTTTTTCCACGATTCGCTTGAAGAGACCAACATTGTAAGCAGAGATTCAATATCTCTTTGATTGTAGGCAAATGGGAGTTGATATTCCCTGGTCAGGTGGCGGATGCAGATAGAATAAAAATATTTATCTACTCTTATAACGTAAAATCTCTATTACAAAATCGAATTATACTTCATAATGATATGTTTTACATACACGCGTCTCTAATATGCCAAACTTCGATACTATAATGTATTATGGTACCGAAGTTTTCATACAAAAACGATATCGTAATGTTGTTTTTTTTTTTAAATGCAGAAATTGCAAAGGATATGTGTTATGCAGCCGCATTAAACTCTATAAAAATATCGACACTCCCATGTGAGAGTCACTTGACAGTTAACGCGCATGCGCAGAAAGTAGGTAACCGCGATTTGCCGCCAATATATCTTGGTTCAATTTGTTTTGTAAATTGCATGGGATTAGATAAAGTAGTGTATGAACGGCATCGTAATTCCAAGTATTAAAACACTCGTGGATGCTATTAAAAAAAACCACTTGTGTTTTAATTACCCCTATTATGATCCCGTATCATAAACTACTATTATATTTTAGGTAGTTTGTTCATAATCAAATAAGTATAGCAATCCAAATCCAAAGGAAATGTAGCCAGCGTTCTTGGCACTATGCCATTAGGGCGAGACCTTCTCGACCTTTAATTAATTAAGCTCCTAGATATTTAAGTTGGTTTTATTTTAAGTTTTTTTATATAATATGATTATTAGAGATGTGCCGAATAGTGGTTTCACCGAATAACCGAATAATATTCGGTTTAACCATTACCGTACCGAATATTCGGCCGAATTATTCGGTTTACCATTTCATTGTTTTGCCGCGTAAACAGGTTCTAACATGTACGCTTTGTGTCGCTGCTGGCTAGATAGTGCCATACCTCACGACCCGCCACCCGCTCACACACCGCGCTGTCACTTTGCTTTGAAACATCGCGTTACAAATAAAAAAACTTGCTTTATTCAACACATTCTTCATAGGTTTTCTTTGACTTATAATATAACATAAATCTTACATAAGAAATGTTGTCTTTTAGTTCTATACCATGTCATGTAGCCAAGAAAATAGAAATACTCGAACCGAATATATTCGGCAACAAAACCGAATAATTCGGCAGAATACAAATAGTGGAAAAGATGCCGAATACGCCGAATACCGAATATCAAACGCATATTCGGCGCATCTCTAATGATTATGTATAAATAAAAAATAAAAAAAAGTTTGTTCAACAATTCAGATTTGTATTTTGGGTGGTAAAAGTCTTCGCTTTACTTACCTAATAATTAATTTATCATCGTAATCGTTTAGATGTGAAATGCTCGTATAAGCACAAAAAATAGCACACGTGTTAATAATTATACTTATTTTTCAGGTAACGTTGACATTGTAAATGGAAATCTGAAGCTTATACTAGGTTTGATATGGTCTCTCATAGTGCGATACCAAATAGGCAGAAGCAAATTTCCACCAAGGTAAGTCTATTAATATTTATGAAGGTTAGGCCCAGCGGTTAGTGGTCCTACCCACAAACCCAAAGGTCTCATATTCAAATCCGTAGCACTAATATTTTATGTCTTTGAATTAATTTCAGACCATGTACAAATTGTTTGCTTTTATTGTGGAATTTAAATTATGTATATATATGTTTTACTCAAATAAAATATGATAATTGAAAATTCGTGCATGACTACGTTTTTAATAAATAAATATCTATTATTATACTACAAAATATTCCGGCGTCGTACGTGCATTAAAATATGAACTGTCAGATTAATTAAAATCAATTTAGATGTTTTAGAACCTATTCTAGACAATTTTTAGCCAGATATTCTGAAATATTTATTTCACAGTTTTTTTTAATTTCTTAATTATTTGTTGAAGTTCTGTTACTTATCGTATTTTTGTAACATCGCACAACCCTTGCAACAAATAACAAAGAGCTAGACCTAACAAATTCAGGAGCTCAAGCTGGGTCCATTACAATAGAGATACTTTAATAAGATAATGTAAGCAATTTACCAAGGACAAGAAATGTCGCAAAACATCCAGGTCATATTGTTTCCAAAGTATAAACGCAGCTTGATTGATATCGCTTTCACAACTTTTGTTAATCGAAAATCGATCCCACATTGAAGCTCCCTGTAAAACTTTAAAAACTTTCCAAGAGATCCGTCTCGCGAGAAATTGAAAGGAGTTTCGCATTGATAAGATTTGCCGACAATTTTTTTGTCTTGTCAAACCCTGACCAATATGCAAATTATATATTTTACTTTAAAGTTTTCTGTATTTTAAGAAGTTTTACTGAACTAGCTAAAATAATTACTCTTACATTTCTAATTAAAACTTTCGTCCTGGATTTGCTAGCTTTTCATTCCCGCTTCTCCCGTGAAAGTCATATTAATTTTAATCCTATATTATGGTCTTGAGTTCATACAAAAAAGCACTTTTTCCCGAATTTTGAAATTGTACGGTCTACTTTTCCCTTAAAATCTGATTCGGAACATTAAAAAAAACCAAATCGGCCCAGCCGTTCTAAAGTGATGCGCTTATCAACGAACAACATTTAATTTTTACACGCTTTATATTAGTTCTACCTGTAACTAACTATGTATGTATGTAAACTAATCTTGGAAGTCGAATGTAACCAATTTAGGATGACAATACAATAATTTGGTACCATCGATCTGATCTGATGATGGAGCCAGGACGTGGATAGTGGAACTCTCTAACGAAACGACGTAACGAACAAGTTTGGCCTCGTTTGATTTGTCTTCACAAGTCCTAGATGATGTCAAGGTCTGATGATGGAGCCGGTTTTTTTATTATATTTAAGATTGAAATTGCTTAGGTCAATAAGGAAGAATTTAGAGATTGTATTTTAAAAAGCATCACCTGTTATAATTATCAACCTAATATTACGTGATCAATGACTGTTTACCTACTTGCCAAGTGTTTACTGTGAAAGTACGCACAATTTTCGCATATTTAACATAAATTAAACCATTATTTCAGGAAGTTGATGTTATCGTACCTTCAATCAGCTTTACCAGAGTGTCGCGTGAATAATTTAACAACGGATTGGAACAGTGGCGTTCTTTTATCAGCTCTTCTGGATTACTGCAAGCCTGGCGCATTCCCTCATTGGCGGGAACTAAGTAAGATAATTTATGTTCACTGCGATAGGATCGTCACTTAACATTAGAGACTTGGGAAAATAGGAAAATATTTTTTTGCTGCATAGCTACATTTTAAATATCTCGAGGTCTATTACTAACCTTTATTTAGTCGTAAAATAAAAGATTAGAGACCGGCGCTGTGAAAGATATTGTGCATTTAATTTTAAAAGTTAATTAAGTATATAATTTTCTAAATGTAGGAAACTTTTCCATTTGTATTCTCTCATGCAAGAAATTTATACTTTAATTTAGTACTAATTCTTGGATGCTAACTTTAAAAAAGTAATGAGTATCAAATTTATGAGATATGATTTAATTATAGGTATTTTTTCAATACTGAAATGTCGTTTTATAAAATGTGTTTTAAACCTATCCGACACAAAACCTTTTAAAAAAAAGTGCACCGACTTCAAAAATTTGCACTGAAAAGTAAGAAATAATAAAAATTTCGTCGTAGAATTTGAAGACGGTTGGTGCCAAATGAGGATAAGAAGTAAATATTCTAAGTAAATATCTAAGAAGATAAAGATCTGTTCAATATTATCTATGTTTGTATGTACTGATGATCGTAGGTTCCTAATGAATTGTCTATATTAGTGAATTTGGGAACTAAGTTGTTTCTAATTTGGCACCAACCGTCTTCAAATTCTACGACGAAATTTTTATTATTTCTTACTTTTCAGTGCAAATTTTTGAAGTCGGTGCACTTTTTTTTAAAAGGTTTATTGTTACTCAATACTAACGTTCTATTGTTGTACAAAAAAAAGGAAAATAAATTACACAATGTTTTATTTTAAATTTAGCAAATTTCTAAATTTCACGATGGCATTTAGTCGAAATATTATGTATATCTAAATTTTCAAAATTAAAAAATCTTTGATAAACTTTATCATAATTTTGTATATAATATGTGTTATTTTTAATCCAATAGTATTATTTATTTTATAGATCGTCACGAAGCCGTGGAAAATTGTAGAAGAGCAATGAATTTAGCGCATAGAGAATTTGATGTCCCAATGGTGTTAGAACCGGAGTATCTAGCGTCGCCCTGGTTGGATGAATTGTCGGGCATGACCTACCTCTCATATTTCATGAAACCGGGCTCCGCGGGATATAGAAGTGCTTTAGATTGGGTCAATTCGAAATTGGACAGGCCAATATCCAACTTTACAGTAAGCTTTTACTGTTTACTCTATTTATATAATACACTAGGTTTTGTCCGCTGTTTCACCCGCGTTGAAATAGAACAGAGAAAAATAAAGAAATCAGTGTCTGCAATATACTATTCAAGCCCTGAAAAAGTAGCCTACACGCTCTCAAACTATTTCTATACTCAAACTATATTACTATATAAAAATACTTCGAGCCGTTGCTCCGTTTTGACGTGAAAAAAAGACAATTTTTAAAGACATTACGAAAAGTGTTAACTGATTTCTTTTGCTTCGGAGGGCACTTTAAGCAGTAAATATTAAATACTTCTCTTTTAGAAATGACAGCTCTAATGCCATTAAGTACAGAGATAGGCCAATATGTATCCAGTCGAGATATTTTTTTTCTCCTTTCTTTACGAGTTGCCTTACAGCTCCCGAAACCGAATTACGGTTCCAGGGTACCCAGCGGAGATGGAAAAGCCTCTAAGTGTGGTTTGTCGGATTATGTACATACGTTTTTATTTAAAAAAGCCATTGGTAGGTACATCGTTTCTTTTAAAAGATGATATGAGACTGGACGCAATTCAACAGTTTAATTTAAAAAATGTATTGTTTTTATATAAATTTAGAAAAAACAAGCAGCAAATAATATGAATTGTGTTCACAGACCGACTGGAATGATGGACGGGCGGCTAACGAGTTAGTACGCTCTATGGGAGGGCCCGCACTGCCGGCTGCTAAACTACGTCGGGACCCAGCGAGGTGGGAAGAAAACAATCAGCAAGCTCTCGACGCTGGAAAAAAGTTGGGTAAATATTTATTTTTTATTGCTTCTTTATTTTCTTCACACCGATTTTATACCTTGTTGCGTGGTCAGAGATACCAGTATTACAATGTTCATATCACTGGAGCTGATAAAGTAGGTATCTTTTTCAGAAAAAGTGCCCTCCAAATCACAAACAATAATTTAAAATTGGAAAGAAAATGGGTGATTTCTACACATACAAACTTCACTTTTCTTTACACAAAATTGTATCTTGGTTTCGTGGGTAAGATTGGCCATTAAGTCAAACTTTCCGTAATAAAATAAAATGGCCATCTACCATGAAGAAATGAAAATTGACGATTATTACAACATTCGTCACATTTAGCCTAGTGGTTAAAGATCCTACGCAAGAAACAGTCCCCAGGTTCGAATCCCAGGTAGAGCAAAATAAAATTGCAGTAGGTTACACCCACAGTGATCTGTTGTTTTCTATGGTATGGCACGCAACACATTCTTATTTGCCTGAAATACAGGAACAACCTAGTTCAGGCACCTAACTTTATTATTATGGTCAATGTTATTCTATCACTTAGTTTTTCAATAAAGATTTTATTTTTATTATTATTTAGGGCCAAAGCAATGTTCATGTTTCTCCAAAATGGTATATACATACTGCGACTTAGCAGAATGCTTACTAATATTAATAAAGTTCTCTATATTGCTTGAATATTACCTGAAACGACCTTGTGCAGTTCAAACAATGTTTGCTCATTCGGGTGTCCAGGTGGCTCTATTATATCTCGGGAAATATTATAAATGTTAATATTTATACAAATACAAATTAATAATACTAGTTGGCCCGTGTGACTTTCGCATGGTTGTCAATAGACGGCGCTTTTTACAATTCGGTTTTTATAAGTAGAATTTTTGTTTATTTTTAGTTATCAGAGTAAAGTAATCTTCAAAATGGCGTATCAAACATTAATTTTGATACAGTATTAAGGGAAATATTTCAAACCGACAAAAAACACCTTTGAGAAATAATATATAAAGATAATATTGATGTGACTGTGATTTTAAACAAACACTAACATCTAGTAAGTGAGATATCTTCATTTCCATTTGAACATTTTCCAATATTATTATTATTTAACATTACCCAATTCCAGGTGTTCAGCCAGTTATGTCTGCTCGTGACATGTCACAAAACGAAGTGGAACATCTCGGTGTAATGTCCTGGGCTACCCAATTCAGAAACGTCTCTCCAAGGCCACCTATTCATGATATGTTAAGACTTGCTCTCGACTCTACATCTGGCAGAGTTGGTGAACCGGTAAGCTTAATTTAAATCAAATAAGCAGCCATCGCTAAAATCAGAAAAATACAATTTTCTCTTTCAAAAATACCATAATTTGGAACTGTTAAACTATTTGAAGTATAATTTTTTGTTACAAAAATATGTTATACCTATACCGTCATGGACGCCATAGTAATTTTTTTTGAAAATTTAACAAAATTCAACGGTAGGTACTATTTGGTATGTGGGGATCGAACTGGCAAATCTTAACGCTAAAATATGATTTTCTTTTTGCAGACATACATCAAAGTTGAAAGTGTCACATCAGAGTTGTCTATTTCTGATGTAAAGGTATCAATTGTGAACCCTCTGGAACAGGAGTCCAGGTTAAAATTGGATGCGCGAGGAGCAGGTGAATTCGTACCTGAACATGCGGGGATGCACGAAATTGTCCTTACAGTTGATGATATTAGGTAGAGAACTTTTTATATTCTTTAGAAGTTTTGGAAATTTCTGCACTGTTTTTTTTAAATACCTACTGGTGAGATTGAGAAAAAGTCGACATCTTCTCTAAAAACTTACATATGAAATAAAAAACCGGCCAAGTGCGAGTCGGATTCGCGCACGAAGGGTTCCGTACCATTATCTATAAAAACGGCAATAAAAATCACGTTTGTTGTACGGGAGCCCTCTTAAAAAAAATGTTTTATTGTTTTTTAGTATTTGTTGTTATAGCGGCAACAGAAATACATCATCTGAGAAAATTTTAACTGTCTAACTATCAGACGGACAGACGGTCGGACAGCGGAATCTTAGTCATCATCATCAACATTTTTTTGTTTTTTTTTTTGTTTTTTAAGTTCCACTGCTGGATCATGGTCTCCCTCTAGCGCACCATTTTAGTGGAGCTCATTGAGAGGAATTGCCATAGTCACCACGCTTGGCTGTGGCGGGTTGGTGACCTTTACGTGCCCTCCGAAGCACGAGGAGTCGATTAAGCACATATTCTTAAATAAGTAATAGGGTTTCCGTTTTTACCCTTTAGGTACGGAACCCTAAAAAACAGATCTTGGCAAGACGTCTCGGAGCCTATCTATCTGGGCAAATACTATATCTGGTATCACAGAGTCCTAATTATTTGATGGAATCTGTGGTCATCCTATACGAATATAGTCAAAGTGACATTAGAGGTATTTGCAAATGTATTACCTCTCAGGATTTAATATCGATCACCATCAATTGCAATCACAAATGCCACACACTGCAGTCCGATTTGTCATCAAGGTCTTTCCCAACGGAATAATGAACGGATGTGACGATTACTTGATAGTTATATATCTTTGGTAGGTAATTATTTACAATTTATTTTTGTTTTCGCAGGGTGGATGGAAGATATTTCTTTAGAGTATTACCGCGACTAGTGACTGTTCCACCGCCAGGCATGGCTCCTTGTGCAGTTGGCAGTATTGTCGAAGTTTTAGTCAGTGCTACAGGTAATAATTATATTCATTTTTACTACCTAATGTCGCAATGTTTGTAGGAACTTTCAGTATTTTTCAGTAAAACCATTTTGATGGTTTCGATATTATTTTTACTATTATTTGAACATTTTGGCTCCACTCGGCTGTATTACATAATTATATTTACAAAAATGTTGGTACAATCTTTGGTGTATGTCCTTCCTTATCTATACTAATATTATAAAGAGGTAAAAGATTTTTGTTTGTAATGAATAAACTCAAAAACTACTGAACCGAATCTAAAAATTATTTCACTAATAGCAAGCTACGATATCCCTGAGTGACAAAGGCTATATTTTATATTGTTCGAGTACTTATATCCACGGGAGGAGCCGGGCGCGGAAAGTCACGTTTAAAATATTGCTAATAAAGCTATTTGACATCAAGTTAACTATAATCTTACAAATATCAATAATTTCGCAGGTGCACCCAGGAGAGAAGATATAGATGTGACAGCTCATTCTCCAAGCGGCAGAAGTGTGCTACTTGAACCACGCCATCCCCCACCAAGCGCCCCAGGTACAACAGCGTCGAGTGCCATATTTGAACCTGACGAAGCTGGAACTTGGACTATTGCTATCACGTACAAAGGGGAACATATACAGGTGACTCTCAACAAATATAGAAATAAGCGTAAATATCCTAAATAGGTAAAATTTAATGTCAAAAAGTTTGAGGCAAAAACCTTTTAAAAAAAAGTGTACCGACTTCAAAAGTTTGCACTGAAAAGTAAGAAATAATAAAATTTTCGTCGTAGAATTTGAAGACGGTTGGTACCAAATAAGGATACAAAATTAAGTAAACATCTAAGGAGATAAAGATCTGTTCAATATTGTCTATGTTTGTACTGATGATCGTAGGTCCCTAATGAATTATCTAGATTAGTGAATTTGGGTAAGTACTTCCTAAGTTATTTCTAATTTGGCACCAACCGTCTTCAAATTCTACGACGAATATTTTATTATTTCTTACTTTTCAGTGCAAACTTTTGAAGTCGATACACTTTTTTTTAAAAGGTTTATTTCTCCCTTTTAAGTGATTTTGCCGCCCTGAGATACAAATAATAACGCAACTAAAAAAAATAGATGGAAAATTAAAAAAATACTGCGGTGGATGGGATTTGAATCATGTGCAATGTGCACCCACCTTTAGCCGCTAGACCATCGTCGATACGAAAATTGACAACTTCGTGTCAATAGCAACCGTTGCTAAGGCTTTTCTCTGATATAATTTTCAGCATTAAACAGATTACTGAATTTCTGAAAAATTACTGAACCGATTTTCGTCATATGACTGTGAGATAATGTCGAGAAATTATTATATCCTCAAAAAAATAAGTCATTAAAATCGGTACATATTTCATCGAGATGTTACAAAAAATTGACTTATAAGGGCTGTTTTTTCAAAATTTCTGGAAAAGTAATAAACCAATTTTTATGAGATAAAAATGGGACCAATCCGGAAGAATTATAAAAAAAAAATACGGTCCGAATTGAGAACCTTCTCCTTCTTTTTTTGGAAGTCGGTTAAAAACGCTGGCTGCATTTTTCCTACTACAGACATATCTAACAAGTAAATTATACTTGGTATGTGTTAGTTAGGTACCTTTAATAATACAAAAGCGCCAGCCCTACTGGCGACTTGGCGTCGATAATTTTTTTAGAAATTGCAAGTATTTTTCTCTAATTATAGATGCTTTGGATTTGGAAATAAACCTTTATATTTGTCTGTATAGGTAATTATATTTAATTTATATTGGTAAATTTTAAATATCTTTCTTTTCACGTCAGTAGTTACGGAAGTTATTAATTCAGTGATTTTAAGTAGTGCATATTTCCGTGAATATGCAAAAAAAACTTTGGATAGGTATCATGAAAATTTGTCCTATTATTAGACTTTAAATATGCACACAAACTTTAGTTGTAATTCGCCAAATTTATTCATGCAGGGTGGTCCATTCACATGCGAAGTATTTGATCCAGCGGGTGTCCGACTAAGTCCAGGAGCATTGGAGGGCGCTGAGCCGTTAAAACCGCATTCATTTGAATTAGACACCAGCGGCTGTGGCGCGAAAGGAGATCTACAGCTAGATATAGTTCATGACAAGAGATCTGTGATGTGTGCGTTAGAAAAATTATCAGCTACCAGATACCGAGCTACCTTCATGCCAAAAGCAGCTGGAAAACATCGTGTAAGTTTTTCATACGTAAAATAGGCTTGCCACCTGTTCTGTTCAATATCTGACAACTGGAAAAAAGTAGTAGGTATGTATAAATAGGCTACTCCGAGAAAATATATCATTCCCCGGGAAAATTGAATAGTTCATAAACAACTTTTCTATACGTCGCTAGTATTTTTATATTTTCAAATGCTATTAGGTGCGGAAAATGCATTTTGAATGACATACTAATCACACCCCATTTTAAAATCTATGAAAATGAACCTCAATTATTTTTCAAAATTCAAAACACTTTATACATAGGTATAGTTATCAGTTTCCACTTAAATTATTAATTAAAAAGCGCCAGCAATTTTTCTTATAAATTTAATAAAGTTCAAAGTAATCTCGGCTTTTAAAGTCTTTAGAAACACGCTAATTCAATGGACTGAAATACACTGCTGCTGCGCTAGACTTATGTCTGTGGTGCATTAAAACTTGCCCGTGACGGCCATTTGCGGAGAAAATTTAACTTTTGGTGCCTAGGTTGAAGTTTCTGATCAAAATTAATCAACATATAGATTGAAAATCTTTTTAAAAAAATATAGACGAAGTTTTTGAGCAAACAACCTAAGCTTATGTTATGTTTAGGTCTTTTATCTCTTATCTCATTTCCCTATATATCGCCCGTGGAGCCCAATTAACTTTCATCCCCTATTATGGTCTTGAGTTCATACAAAAATCCCATAGAAAAAAGCACTTTCAGTTTTTCCCGAATTTTCCAATTTTTCGGGCAATTTTCCAGTTTTATTTCAACCTTATTCAGACTATTGTAACATTAAAAAAAATTGCCAAATCAATTTATGCGCTTACCAACAAACAGCATTTAATTTTAATTTATATAGATTATAATTTTTTTTTAATTCTTCACGGGTTGCCTTATAGCTCCCGGGAACCGTTGCCG
The DNA here is from genome assembly GCA_963924495.1 of Nemapogon koenigi. Classification (NCBI taxonomy): domain Eukaryota; kingdom Metazoa; phylum Arthropoda; class Insecta; order Lepidoptera; family Tineidae; genus Nemapogon; species Nemapogon koenigi. Next base: position 8,779,685 of record OZ004632.1, on the reverse strand, counting down.
GCCCCAGGGTACCCAGTGGAAGACAAAGCTTTCCTCATTTAGCAAATGATTTTTTTGAGGCTTTATAAATGGAAAAGCCTCTTTGTACGATTTGTCGGATAATGTACATAATTTTTTTATTATAAAAACCCATTGGTACATGGTCGGATGTAGGAATCGAACCCGCAACTTTTCAGTTGCGAGCCGACGTCTTACCACTCCATACATATAAGTAATGGATTTATTTAGTTCGGTATTTCAGCAAGGCTTAATTTTTTGTTTCAATAGTTGATGGTATGTGTTTTAGTTTCCTAGCTATAGATGACAGTCTTCCTCTGAGTACATTTAGATCGGATATTTATTGTACAAGTTTCCGCTCTGTTCAATAAAATTATAAATAGAATTATCTCTCCGTAAATAGTATTAGTGCCCAGACTAATAACGTTTCCTCTGCCCACTTTTATATATTTTTAAACCATAACATTTATAATAGGTAACATCCGGTTGCAGCTCTCGAAGAAAGCGTTTCGGGCCCTTTTGGACCGTAGCGTGATGTTATATAGCCTAACCGTCCTCAAAAATCGGGCTATTTGACGAGAACATATTTTTTCATATCGGACTAATATGGTATTTAGTTCCTGCGATTCGCGTGTTCAAACATAGTTATATACAATCTCTATAGTAATTAATAAGTATATCTAATAACTATAGAATATTGAGGCTGTCTATTGAGTGGCAGCTACATTTTGATTTTGATATTAAAAGGCATATTATAGACTAGACTAGACTATAACGACCGCTATTTTCACATTATATTAATATTGTGAAAATTTCATTTCAATCGGATTGGTAGTTGCATACCATACCTAAATCCACAAATAGAAACAAACAAAAAAATACACTTTCCTCTTTATAATATTAGTATGCCTACGTAGGTATATATACCTAGACCTACCAATAGTCAGGCCTATTTCCCAAATACAGTTGCTACGATTTCTGTGTTTTTCCTATAAATATTACAATTTAGTTAGGTATACGGGTCATTTTAGCTGAAAATTTGTCTATGGAGTACTTTATCTATTGAGACACGTGTTTGTTTGTTGTCCAGAATAAAATAAAAAAAATAGTAGTTATAATTTATGAATTCTCCCCTCCCGGGTGAATGTCATCTGCTCTGCGCGTTTTTTTTCAGTTTTATGGAAAACGGTACATGATGCATCAAAAGTGCGTAGAAACAAAATGAACCTTGATACATTTACTATCTGTAATGTCAGTTATAGTTTACCTACAATCGCTACGTACCCTGCAAGGCTTATACTTGGTACAGACGTTCCTAAGGTGGTCCTGATAAGATATGACTTAAGTAGCCCACGCACTGGTCCGGTATCTCACCGCACATTTTCGGTGCTGCCGCCTTATGATCGAGATTGAACAAAGGCCACACATTAGCGATGTAAATCATACGATCTAGATCACATACAATTCACTCACTCACACAGACACACAAGATTCGATTAAACAGAGGCGTGTGGATGTGTGTGTGCGTGACAGATCGTTCCGGCCATCGAAATCAACCACAAATACAACGATTTGAAAACGGATAGTGGACCGCGCGTACTAGAATTGGACGAGTCTGTGGTCGATTTCGGTGGACCGTATGACGACGCGCCGGGGATTGGAGGAATGAGTGGGCACCTTTAGAAAATACCTCACTTTTTTTCACCGGTTACCTTACAGTTTCCGAAACCGTGTTATCGGTCCCAGGGCATCCAACGGAAGACCAAGTCTCCTTCTTTTAGCCAATGGCATTTGTGAGGTTATACCTACCGCGGCGCCAGTTCCGTTGAGGTATATTTAGATGGAAAAGCCTCTAAGTGTGGTTTGTCGGATTATGTACAATAAGTTTTTAATTATAACTCATTTACATAATACAATATAAACAATACCTCACCTAAACGTAGTTAATAATGAACAAACACGAACTGTTTCTAATAGCCTAACTGCAACTAAACTGTCAAATAAATCCCACAAATATTTATATACATTTATTTTACGTGTTAGATAACAGGCTCGTGTTATGTGAATAAAACGTGAAAAATTTATTATTTATTTATCAGCTGTATATCTACTTCAACGGGTACGACGTGCAAGGCTCTCCGCACATGTTCCGTGTAGGTGCTCGCTCACGTAAACTACGTGACAGTAAGAGCCCGACACCAGCTCACGCCAGAATCTCTAGTCCAGGTATATTTTCTAATTAATAATTATTTAATTTAAATAAATAATATTTAAACATAGTGGGAAAAGCACTCTTCACTTGTCAATCTTGGGTTTGACAGAAAAAGCTTTGCTGAGGAGTATCGATAAGAAAGATTGACATCGAGCAGATTTGTGAGACTGTGCACGAATGCGGAATAGATATACTTCGCTATGATAACGTGAAGAATAATGTGTTCATTTGCTATTGCAGTATCAAGACTAAGGAGTGAAAGCCCGCTAAACTCGTCATCACATTTTTTTGAATCCAACACAACGAAACACAACAGCACATTCGATCGTCGCACTGACTCTGATCTTTACAAATCATCTTTTTCATCCGAACCACGTGACAGAGGTTATGATATGACTGATTCTGCATATTCAACCTCAAGAATTAACAAAAAAGACGTTTACACGTCACGATTTGGTTCTGAAAGTCCAAGAAATCGTACAGCTAGTCCTATTACTACAAAGTATTTGGGAAATGGATCGAAACTAGACATCAATAGAGCCTCAAGCCCATACAGAGCCACAAGCCCATTCAGATCTTCGAGTCCCAGAACAACGAGTCCATTGACTAGAAATGATAGTCCGTTGAATAGAACTACTAGTCCAATTAACAGGTTAGTATTAAAAAAATCTTAATTCTTAATTATTATTTAACGTTAGGTACCAAAAGAATGAACCTAATTGCTTTGTAAACTCAATGCCACATATAATCTTGGTGTCTTAGAATTAAAATTGAAAAACCAATATTTCGTTGTTTTGTCAGTTTGGGAGTTTCAAAGAAGTTTTCTCTTGATCGATTTAATTCGGTACAAATTTTGATAAAAATTTAAACTTTGAGCCGATTGTAAAATTTATTTAAATTTTCAGAGTAAGCAGTCCCACGGATCGTTTTAGTCCTGTAACAACAACGAAAAGGGTTATCGAGAAGAGATCAAACTACAGCAGTCGACTATATAACAGTTCGTACAGCGGTTCACAAGACAATTTAGACCAGAGTAGCCCTTTTTCTTCGCTTGATGCTGATCGGACGCGGCGACTTGGAAGTCCAAGTATGTAATAACTAAACTAAAATACTAAGAATATATTGCTATTTACAAAAGCGTGGGCAAAATTAAGGAAAAATCGACATCATCACATAACTAATCCTAATTACAATCCTCACATCTTAATACATTTCTCTACTTCGGAGAGCAAGTTTTGCGTCTGCACTTCTTTTGAAATTCAGAAGTGATAGCTTCTCTCTAATTTGGAAACAGACTTAGCTTTTCTGTAATGACCAAAAGATATAAGAGGCTATGCAAAGAGGTACATACTGTTTGCGTAAATGTAACTTTATTTTCGAGATTTATTAGTGTTTTGACGTTTTGTTTTGTATACAACCTTTTTACGCGCTAATTTAGCTGGTATTCTGAGTCGTCAATATTCTGTTGTTTACATGGTTTTCACAAAGTATTTAATTTTCAACAAGCGATCGATAACATTCGTGAAATAATTGTATTATTGACAGGTACTGGTGACCCCGGGGGAAGACCGTATAATTCGAGACGAGATTCCTGGGATGCCATCGAGAAAACTCGCCATATGCTTAGTGCCAACAGGTATTGGATTTATTAATTTCAAAATACTGGCTTTATGCGTCTTGCAATTGTTTACTCAGTCATGTTATTATTGCTAAAGTTTATATACATATTTGCTAAAAGAAGTCATTGTAATTGTACGTAATTGACAGACTAAATGGACGATAGATAGACTATTGGGAACGGCCCTTAAGGGGGGGAACAAATAATTTCAGTTGATTTCTAAACTGAAATTCCCGAATTTTACGAATGCTATGAACATACAATTTGGGCATCGAAAACTAGAGGATTTTATCTAGTATTGTGTAGGATGAAAACATGATTGGTGAAAATTTTCTCAATAACTTAAATTTTTGAAATTACCTCTTCAAAAACACCTTTTTAGTCATACGACCATACTCTGAAGGGATTTACGTTTAATTTTATACTAATCTGTAGGTAATTTCAGTACCTAATATTGACTAAGAAAATATTTCCCTGCATGATGATCGTTTTTTAATAAATTATTAAATTTGTAATGTGATGTTTACGTCATTTATTCCGAGAAGCGATACATTATGCCCTTCTCACTTCTGCAGCAAGAATGGACAAAGCGCCGTCGTTGCCTTGCATGACGTGATCGTTGCGCCCGAACCACGAGTTTAGGGCGTGGCTTACAATTAGGAATTTCTGAGTCGTTCCTCGTCTTAAAGTTCTCTGAATCCAGTTTAGAAATCATATAGTTTTAATCTATGTAAAATTGTATACATTTGACAGTTGTTCTATTAACTTACCTAGAATTTGACAAGTCTTTGAGAAACTGAACGATAATATTTTTATGCATTGGACAGCACGTTTCGAAGTCCACTCACAAGAACAAGTTAAAAATATTATATAGACCAAGATAATTTCACATACATTTTCATAATTTTTTTGATGTGTAACATTTTAGTTTTCGGTATGTCATAATTGTATAGGAAGTAGGTACCTAATTTCGTTAAATGGGACGGAAATGTGTAAAAGAAACAAATTAAAAAATAAAAGCGACTACTGTAAAAAGCAATTTATTTTTTCTATAGTTTGGAGTCACTAAATAAATTGAACGACAGACCACGGCAGAGCACTCTCGAGAGGGAAACGAAACGGAACACACGGCTCAACAAGTTTTCAGATTTATCCCACGACACCTTCAACAAACATTTGGACAAATTGGCCGATGATCGAGACTCCGATACTTACAAAGTAAGATAATAATATCTAGTTAATAAATGTACTAATATAAGTTGGTTATTCATATTACATTTTTTACATTATACCTAAATCAGTGTAGTTTAGTAGTAAACATTGATTAACTAGTTCTGTAAAGGATTGATTTTAGTCTAATCTAAGATTTTATCTTAGAGTCTAATGTTTTACTGAAGATATAATAATTAATTAGCTTTGAGGTGTATTTTTTAAAAAGAAGCCTTTGCCCTTCCATGTAGGGTTCAAGCTTTCTCCGTATCAAATTTCATTGAAATCGGTTCTGTGGTTTAACTGTGATAGCGTAACAGACAGAGTTACTTTCGCATTTATAATTTTAAGATTAGTATGAATGCATGATGTTCGTCAGTCTGTCACAAAGTTCTACAAAAAAAGATCAATATTTTTATTGTTTAACAGGAAGTGAATAAACGTGAAGTACGCGAGAGCACGTATGTTGTTCGCGATTCCTCGTACAGTAGTGTAGAGGAAAAGCATCAACAAAACCAACAGCAGTCTTTTTTATCCAATAGGCCCCCCCGCGACCCAACCGGGGGGGCCGGGTCAGAGACGGACGCAGCGAACTTCCGTTTCAGGTAATATAAAACCTCAATTTATATATCATCTCAAATACTTAAAAAATGGGTAGTATTTAACAGCAAATAAAAAAAATGACCATTTCCCATCAAAAATACTGATTGCACAGCAAAATACTGACCTCAAAATATCATTATCGTATTGCACTACTCCTGCGTGAAAGGTCGTACGGACTCTGCCCAGAGTTGGTTTATGTAAGGTTATAAAAAAACCCTAACCTAACAGAGTCGTACTTTCAATAATTTATTTCATGTAATTAAATTGATGTGCAATAAGTATTTTATATTAATTAAAATTTCAATATTAATTAAAAGTGGTATGGCAACATTTTCTCGCCAACTTGTTGAATGCAATTACTCCGACAATTACTCTAACAATTTTTTTTATGCCACCATATCGAAAAGCCTCTTTTTTATAAGGAAGTCTCTTTGTATGTTAAAAACGTATAATATGATAAAATGCTTTGTAAGTAGCTTATCGTTTCCATGACATAGGTAAACATCACATTATGGTAATGATGGCTATTATCGTATATCGTACCAACTACAAAATATACCTACAACTATGTTATTTGTTTCAGACCAATCCAAAGGGATTATTTTACAGGAGCCAAAGATATCATTATAAAACCAACATCCAAAGGATATGTAAGACAACCAGTCGAGTTTATTTGTGAGTATAAGTATATCACGCCAAATAAATTGAGTCGAAAAGTATTATTAACTTTTACCTACTTCAACATAATTTAGACACATTTACATGTTCTAATACCTATTAACAAAATCACTAAGCAAACGTCCCAGAGCTTAATCCCAGGTCAATGAAAACAGCACATGGTATTCTATTTTTTTTTTCTCTTCACGGGTTGCCTTATGGCTACCGAAACCGTGTTATTGGTCCCAGGGTACCCAGTGGAAGACAAGGTCTTCCTCATTCAGCCAATATTCTACTTCTTCTTTTTCCCTAGTGCTACCAACTTTACGATTTACTAGGGGACTATTTCGTGAAACCCACCCATATTAGACGATCAGGCGGACAAGTATTTAAATATATAACATTTACAGTGGATGGATCATCAGCCGGCCCTGGTCGGTTGGAGTTAGAAGTATCAAACAGCGGTGATAAGCCAGTAGCAAGTTCTGTCAGACCTCTTGGTGATCATCGGTACATAGCATCGTTTATACCACGGTCCGCGACACCTCACACAGTTCAAGTTACCTTCAATAATGAACATGTACCAGGTAAGAGATTTTTTTATTGTTTTTTTTCTTTCTTTACGTGTTACGGTCCCGGGGTACCCAGCGGAAGACCAAGATGGAAAAGCCTCTAAATGTGGTTTGTCGGATTATGTACGTAACTTTAAAAAAACCCATTGGTACATGGCCGGGATCCGAAATCGAATCCGTGGTCTGCCTAGTTAATACCAGACGACTTGGCCACCGAAGCACCCACTTTTTTATTGTTAGACCAGCAAAAATGTCTACCACCACCTGATGTTAAGCAATAGTGTTGAACTGCTGAGTCTATTTATTTAGAAGAATAAAAAAATCGATACACCTACATAATTTCATCGATATTTTAAGATGACTTATGAATGCAGTGCAGATTTTTCAAAATTTCTGAAAAATTAATGTACCAATTTTTTATAGAAAAAAATATACCAATACGGAAGAATTATCTGACGAAAAAAAATCATCAAAATCGGTTCACAACTGGCGGAGTAATCGATGTTCATACCTACATAAAAATATATTATTGCATTAAAATTAGTGCAGTAGCATTATGTCTCTCAATCCAGCCTTATAGCTAGCTGTGTGCAAAAAATCACGTCGATCCATTGCTCCATTGTGGCGTGAAAGAAGGCCAAACAAACTATCTTTCGCATTTATAATAATATAAGTTAGGATAGGATTAGGATGATAACTTGTATTCAAAAATTAGGTAAGTCTATGCAAAAATAGTTAACTACTCAGTTGGACCAAATTTCTTAAAGTAAATAATGTAAAATCATTTTTTTTATTCTTACTTCACGGGTTGCCTTACAGCTCCCGACACCGTGTTACAGTCCCAGGGTACCCAGCGGAAGACCAAGTCTCACTGTAAAATCGTAAACAGTCAAAATATTACGGACAAAGCAACAACAAGATATTTCTTAAACAAATAATATGTTAGGAATTCTTAGAATAAGCTTTTTTTTCTTTAATTAAAAACCCATTGGTACATGGTCGGGATCCCGAATCGAAACAGTGGTCTGTCTAGTTAATACCAGACGTCTTAACCACTCGGCCACCAACGCACCTATATAGTTAAAAGCCTTAAAATTTAATCTAAAATTAAAACATCATAATCATAATCATTAGATTTTCGGGCCCATTGTATACACTTCCATACTCATTGAATTGTGGGTGAATTCTGAACAATACGTATCTAACCAAAAATAGTCAGTTTCCCATTTCACAAACATTATTCCTGCATATTATTTCCTTGAATTATTTTATTTTATATATTCACTGGTCCCGTTGTACCAAGCGGAAGACAAGTCTATTTCTTTTAGGCTATCTATATAGAGGAAAATATAGCGAGGTTAGTTTAAAGATTAAAGTTAGAGATTTTGAGAAAATAATCCTTTTCTAAAGGTATCCACAACCTATGAAACAACAGGCTGATTCGTATTCGACTTATTTTTTTAAGTAGCTTAACTCTTTCCTTTCCTTATCTTTGTGTTACAAAGAATAACAAAATGGTAACCACAAACTGCTAAAAGCCTTAAAACCTCAAGTCTTGGACTTAACTATCAAATAAGAAATAAGACTGAAGAGTGAAGACTTTGATAAAATACATCCTTCGTAACTGTTAGAGATTTTCTTCAGAGGTACGATTTCAATACGTGAAATTGGTTGAAATTGACTTTCAATTTTGCTATGTCCGACGTCCGTCTATCTATAATATCTTTCTTGTATTATATTTTTAGTATTTCCTAGCGACTACAATACCGCTTTATAAAAATTATAATATCCACACAAATATGCTTATAACTAGGTACTTATTCAAACCGTGCACTTTTTAACCGACTTCCAAAAAAGAAGGGGAAGGTTCTTAATTCGACCGTATTTTTTTTTTTATTTTTTTTTATGTATGTATGTACATCGATAACTCCGCCAGTTGTGAACCGATTTTGATGGTTTCTTTTTTAATCGACAGATAATTCTTCCGGGTTGGTCCCATTTTTATCTCATAAAAATTAGTTCATTAGTTTTTCAGAAATTTTGAAAAAACTGACTTTATAAGTACATTTTTCTTGATATCTCGATAAAATATGTACCGATTTTGACGACTTATTTTTTTTAAGACATAATAATTTCTCGACATTATCTCACAGACATATGACGAAAATCGGTTCAGTAGTTTTTCAGAAATTCAGTAATTAATTTCTGTTTACGGCTGAAAATTATGTATCAGAAAAAGCCTCAGCAACGGTTGCTATTGACACGAAGTTGTCAATTTTCGTGACGATGGTCTAGCGTTCAATGGTGCAGCGCAGGATGCAAAGCACATGGTTCAAATCACATCCACAGCGGTACTTTTTTTAAATTTTCCATCAATATTTTTTTGGTTGCGTTATTATTTGTCTCTCAAGGCAGCAAAATCACTTAAAAGGGTAAAATAAACCTTTTAAAAAAAAAGTGTGCCGACTTCAAAAATTTGCATTGAAAAGTAAGAAATAATAAAAATTTCGTCGTAGAATTTGAAGACGGTTGGTGCCACAGTTTTGCAGTTTTGCTATATAGTAAGTTTTAAAAGAAACAATAAATCAACTATATTTATCCTTCCTTCCAATAAACCTTCACGCCTGTCTCCATAGTCGTAGGCACAGAGGTTAGAGCATCACTTTCTTCAATCCTTCGATGTTTACCGTAGTTCCACTATCCCCTAATCACTCAACTCTTCATCTACATACAGCTATTCAATGTGAAAATATTTTGAAATGATTAATCGAATACAGTATGTAGGTATATAATTAAAATAATATTGGGTAATTGAAAGAAGTCTATAAAAATTGAGAGAGTAAAAAATTCTCGATGCCTTACAATCAAACGGGGAGAAAGAATTGCTCCGCATGAATTTAACTTAGAAAGTTTAGCGTCTACACCATGGAGCGTGTAATTCGGCGCCATTACCGTGGCCGTTCGTTAGAAACTGTCATTACTTCGTATCGGGTCAGACGCGTGAGCATCTCCATCAAACTACATTGTAGACTTTCATGATTTCTAATTAGCACTTGAAGCGAAAATTGCTTAGTCTAACAAATATGATATTAAATTTCTATTAGTATAAAGTTTTGATGTATCGTCACGACCTTTGTGGCATGGTCAAAGAGCAATGTTCACATTTAGCGAGTTGACAAGCTTGCTTCTTAAATCTTAAGTAAATGAATTTATAAAGCTTCGCCCGTGGAAATTTTTGAAATGTGACATAAGAATTTATAGCGACCAAAGCGACCCAAAAAACCAGGGCACTACCTACGTTTCGCCGTATATTCAAACCTTCATAGCTTCGGTTTGGATAATATTAGATAGCCCAAATTGACAAAGCCTCTAGGGTACTTCCCCAAGTCCTAGAAAGCTGAAATTTGGTATGGAGCCTAGGATGGAGGAAGCCATACTTTATGACCAAGATGTATGGTTTGTGGAGTTAAAGGCTTGTTGGGTTAGGTCTTGTGGAGTTGGGGCTCTTCATGAGATCTGATAACTTTTTACCAGTGAAAGCATGTGAGTCTTGGCAACCTATTTTACATGAAATGTTTTTGGTGGATATTATATAATTTTCCGGTAAATAAAGTAGACTATGTTAAGGTGGCCATACATTCGTCCAATCCCCGGCGCGTCGCCGTTCGGTCCACCGAAAACGACCACAGACTAGCCCAATTCTTGTAACGAACAGTCCGCCTAGATCATCCGGCGGCCGGAATGGGAAATTTTCGGTGCGATGCCGGACCAATGCGTTTCCTATTTTACTCTCAAGCTTTACCCCTGTGCAAAATCACGTCAATCCGTTGCTTTTCTTTGACGTGAAAGAAGGACAAACACACGTTCGGATTTATTATATTAGTTAGGATTAGGATTTAATTATATTTTATTTCATCTGCCAATACTGTGTGATGGACATGAAGATTGGTTATGAAAATCCATTGCAAGTAGTTATGTGGGTAAGAAAACTTTTTCTAAAAAAACTTAGAAGTTTTCAGTTTCCAGAAATCTTATTGCTTATCTTATTTCTATTAGCTACCTATGATTTCGAAATAAGATTATTATTTACAAAGTCTGTTATAAATTCCGTCACGTTGCGAAGATTTACGTAGATAAATAATCAGCGATAGCCGATTAATTTAATTTGAATGTAACTTTACAGTTATTTAAAAAATCGTTTTATACGTTCAAACATACACCTAATTTATCTACTGTACAGGTTTATTCACGTAGGTAGATGCTCTGCCTATAAATTTCTGCGGAAAATGACGAATGGCTTATTTGGGATTCAGAATTACTAAATCACGAGTTTAAGCTGTTTTCGTACAATATATTCTAAAGATTCTATAACGAGAACAACTATTCGAAGTTGGTCAATTATGGAAATATATTATGTTGTATTTATTTTAGAATTTTTATCTTTACCTAACTAAAGTTTAAATAAAAGTACTCATATCAATCTAATTAAGAAAGGACAGCTTTTAGTCCCATGAAGTGCTGCGATATGTTTGCCACATATAGTATGTAGGTATATAGTACCTACATATAAGCTTGTCCATCAGGAGTAGAAAATAAACTTTATTTAATAAAGCTAATGCTTGATGATTTTCTAGTGGGACTTACCTAGATATTTTAGTTAAGTACCTACCTACATATATAAAACATAGTAATTTACATAGGTGCGTATTTATAATTAGTGTTATCGTACAAGTGTTATAGCAGGTAAATACACACTTATTTACCCATAAGGTTTACTTTGCGAGAATCATACAAGCGATTCCGGCTGCAATGTAGGCTCTCAAATTCCTCGCCGCCATTTTGAATACCATGGTGACGTCATGCTGGGCGCGGACTGTGATGCCTGCCATCCGGCACACCACATCACACTCGACTTGCGCCCGCGCACGAGGCCGTGCCTCGACTCGATATTCTCCACAATGAATTTTCGCCGCGTATTCTTTCGCAAACTAATTTAAGTCCAGTCTCACTGCTCTTTACAGTTTACAAGAACAGCTGAGATAGAAACAATACGGAGGCCTTCAAAGTGTTTTGTGTATTTGAAAATTGTGTGAATTGTGCATTTTCTGTTGAACGACACCCGCCGTCCCAGATAGTGGGCGACGAGGGAGCGTATTCAATTTCTCGAGGGACCTATACGACCGCAAATAACTCGTACGTTTATTTGCATACATCAGTTCAGACGGTGAGTTCTATTCTATAGTTGTTCTCATTTATGTATTCGGGTGAGACACGTCATAATCTTTGCCTTACTTCTTATGAGATTATTGATGGATGTATAAACTATCTAAAAGTATAGTTATTTTTATATTATGCTGAATCAGTATAGTAACGTAATATTGACTGATTTTAGTGAAAGTTGTATAATTAAATGTCATAATAACTTTTAATTTAATGAGTACTGAATTAAATAGATGATAATATGATATTATGACCTCTTTTGGTTACCAGACTATATAACCGGTCTCAGATATAGGTAGATACTAGCGAATTGATTAAAATGTCTGTGTATTAACATGCTATTAACAACATAGACTTTCAAATTTCTATGTAAAAGAAAAAACTATAACATCTACTGTCGTCCAGGACCTAGGTTACAGTTCCAGATGGGTGGACAAGGACAAAGCTTTATGACGTGCGTTGAACTCTTTTATATAGGAATACTCACGCGCATCCGTCTAATCAAGGGAACAAGTTAGTCAGTTCCTGCGCTATAACTTCCTGGCGTAAGTAGATAACTTATCAAAAATACAACAGTAGATTTTTTTTTTAAATAAATACTTTGCATACTAATCTGTAGTCCGTGAGTTCATAAAATATAGCCCAGGTTTTGCCCGTGGATATTTTTAATATGTATTATCTTTTTATTAATATCCATCTGGAATAATGATAATGACAGTAAAATACTTTTTTTATAGTCTTCTTTGTCTATAATATTTTTCGAATTTACTTCTAACAATCAAACAAATAAACTCACACTTATAGGTTTTGGATATTTATAATTAAATACAAAAATAAAAAACAAATAAATTTTAGATTTATTTTTAAGGTCTTTTACATAGTTGTGTTATTTTTAATAAATAAAATAAAATAACTTAAATAAAATAAAAATTAAATAGAAAATTTGTTATTATAAAAATTGACACTCAACAATCAAAATCTCATAACATTACGTTGAAGTTGATAATAGAAAATTAATAATAAACCACGCATGATTTGATCACTGGTAAACAATAGATTATTATGACAATTGATTTATCGAAATGTAGAACGACATACGGATGTCCATATTTTTTGTACATAAATACCTGATCATCACTCTTGAACAGTTGTTGCCGTCGGTCTTGCGTGACTTTGTGGATTGTTCGGAAAAAACTGTTCATTATAAATCAACTGCCTTCTGTGGTTAGCGATCACCCATGAAGCAAATTGTCCCAGGTTCGAATCCTAGATCGAGCAAAATTGTATCAAAATGATGTTATTTGTCTGTGATGTTGTTTCTTTTGACGATAGAGCAAAGGCAGTTAAAAACAATAAATCCATCATTAATAACATCAATACCTATGTTACATTTGAGGTTACGCTATAATGTGGTAAGCTACGTTGAGGTATTTTGAGTTCGAGTAGTAGCAGAAGTGGTATTAGTAACATCTGCGGTCTTGCTTGACCGTTGTTAATGATCTCACTACAGTATTAATGCGAGGTCTAAAATTAGAACTAAATAATAAGCTTGTAGTACAGATTTCGAGGAACCAGCAGTAAAAAATAAACGTGTTTAGGCATGAAGTATTAAATAAGCTACATGCTACATTAACCCGCTTACGGGTAAGTAAATATTTTTAACAAAGATATCTCCAATAAGATTTTTTCCATAGAAATGAGATATTCTCTTAATATAAAGTAGTTTGTTACTCTCCGGCCCTCAATCTCTGTGCAAGAAATCACGTCGATCCATTGATTCGTTTGACGTATGATAAGAAAAACAAACACAGTTTTTAAAAAACCTACAACATGATAGATAATGGATGACATTGTAAAGGAATTTTGTTCGCATGGAAGTAATCGGAATGAGGTTTGACAACATTAAGTGCATCGTGTCTCGGTCTATTTTACTGCAATTTACGTTTTAAAACTTGTGTAATTATCGTCATTTGATCAATCTAGTTTGTCTACTAAATTTAAATAATGTTATTAACTTGACTTTATGTATCCTAAGTACCTACTCATAATTTTGAGTTGAACGGATTTCAATGAAATTTAGAAATATAGAAACAAAGAAAAAATTATCTTGAAATTCTAAAACAGGGTGTCTTGAGTTCAATTCATAGTGCAACGGAGGCAAAAGGATCTTAATTAAAAAGCATTTAAAAATCTGTAACATTTAACTCAAATATAAATTGCAAATGAAGCTCGAGAAAATCTAGTTTTAAGAGCAAGAAGCTATTTCCATTCTGACATTCAATTAAGTGCGGATATAAGTTAATACGTCATTTTACTGGAGGAGCGTCGGTGCCGCCTCGTAAAGCATTAAGACCGTTGGGTAAGACTGTATAATAATAAAATGAGAAACTTTCTATTATAAAATTTTAGATTACCATGTGAGATAACAAGATAGGGAATCACTTTTTAATACACAATGTTATGGTTTAAGTTAAACTTGCTATGCACTCGGCTTCATGTGTATGGAACTATGGAGAAGAACAAAAATCTCCCACCAATCGCTGCATACCTTTTTTCTTTCTTCACGGGTTACCTTACAGCTCCCGAAACCCAGGGTACCCAGCGGAAGTCAAAGTCTTCCTCATTTACCTAGCCGATTTGTTTTGAGGCCATACCTAACGAGTGGCCAGCTCTGTTGAGGTATGTAGATGGGAAAGCTTCTTTGTACGGTTTTTTTTATTATAAAAACCCATTAGTACATGGTCGGATGTGGGGATCGAACCCTATCAAATTTTATCTACATAGATAAGAAGTATATAATATTAAATATCTATCTATCTATCTATCATCACGCCTTTTATCCCAAGAGGGATACAATCGAATGCCATTTGCTACGATCCTGACATACCTCTTATGCTTCTTTTATATTCATCATACCTTTCGTACATGCTCGGCTATTTATGTGTACTTTTAATACTGCCTTCAATCAATATTTATAATAATTTATATGTTCAATAAAAGTATATCTAAATCGTCCTCTGCCAGCATTTCCTTTCACTGCTGCCATATTTAAAAGTACTTAATCATTTCACTGGACAGACTATACGTTGCGACATATAATACAAAACTCATATTCACCAAAATTTTATTATTGGAAATAAAAATACAGAAGTACATGAATATCCTTTATTTACTTACTTCGATCAATATAAAAGAACTCGAAGTTCATTTACCTTTTATCTACAAAGTAGAAGAGACAGAAAACTCAAACTTCTTCTCTCAGTTTAAAATAATGGATCTGTTACAAAAAATATATTATGTTTAATCATCTTGAGAATCGATTAAATTTATATTATCTGACGAAACCCATTTCGGTGAAAGTTTTTAGCACATGTTACTTATCATGCTGTATCATACCGCACGCTTGAAAAATTCCGCATTTGATCACATTTAGTAGTATGAAAATGATGATTTATTTACGTTATGTATAACTTTATTTCGCTACCATTATGTTTATTTTTCGTCCTCTGAAACACTAGTACAAATGTCTAGATTTAGCTGCAGTTGTTTGTTAAACAATACAGGCATCCGACTGCGACTTAGAACTGTGGAGACCTAATAATAAAATAAATAAATAAAATAAAATTTTATTTCATACAAAATAATTAATATTAAAGTCATAGCAAAGTCGGGATGAAACGCTAGTATGCGATCAAATTAAATTCACTCGCCGCGACGCGCGTTTGACTGAAAATATTCGTCGTAAAACTACCTACAAGTGCGCGTCTCGATACAACGGATTTCGTCTAAAGTTTTACTTAATTAATGTACTGTATAGTTAGTAATATATATATGTTATTCAAGCATTTATGTGTATTGATGTCTTTCCTCTTAAATGAACAATAAACGCAAGTATCAGCTGGAAGAACTGTAGTTTGAATCACAGACCGCTGGTACCTACAAACTGGTGACCCGACGAAGTTTAAGACATCAGTACGTACAGTGCATCTAGTTGAGTGCTGGTGGTTGGTGCCTGGATAAGTACCTAATTACCTATTGGTTAAATACAAAAGTATAAATATAAATTTATATACAACTGGTGAGTGAACAACAACAATTTTTTTTTACAAATGGAGAACGTGGAGAACAATGATCTTGGCGAAGTTACACGAGTGAGTGTCAAAGTTCCCCCTTTTTGGCCAGAGGAACCTGCCTTATGGTTCGCCCAAATAGAATGCCAATTTCTACTATCTAGAATCACAACTGACGAAACGAAATTCTGTTACGTTATAGCTCAACTCGAACACCAATATGCAGCTGAAATAAAAGACGTGATTACTAATCCGCCACCCACAAATAAATATATAAAATTAAAAACAGAATTGATTAAAAGACTTTCTGCCTCCCAGGAGAAACGAGTGAAGCAGCTCTTGATACACGAGGAACTCGGCGACCGCAAACCTTCACAGTTCCTACGCCATCTCCAAGATCTTGCCGGACCTACTGTACCAAAAGACTTCCTTGCCACTATCTGGTCAAGTCGTTTACCTCAATATGTACAAACAATTTTAGCTTCTCAATCTGACCTGCCGCTGGAGAAACTAGCAGAGCTGGCGGACAAGATCCACGAAATCGCCCCTCCTAATCCACAGATATCAAGCACCAGCTCCAACAACGACCTAGCCAGGCAAGTTTCTGAACTAACAAGGCAAGTAGCTACACTAAAAGCACAACTTAATAATAGACAACGTTCGCACTCAAAGTCAAGGTACACGGATCGTAGCCGCTCTCATAGTCGCTCACGACCACAACAACCACCACCAAACCACCCACATTGCTACTACCACTTTACATATGGAAGTAAAGCAAAGAATTGCAAACAACCATGCACTTACAACACGGAAAACTCTCAGGGCCGTCGCATGCAGCGGCCAGCGACAGCCACTCAACACCAGGCCGCCTCTTCGTTTTAGACCAGTACTCGAAATTGAACTTTCTGGTAGATACAGGTTCAGATTTGTGCGTGTATCCACGCATAGCCCTGAAGGAACGTCGCCAGAAAACTACTTACCAACTCTTCGCGGCCAACAACTCTATAATAGACACTTACGGATGGGTAACTCTTCGACTCAACCTTGGACTACGAAGAAACTTCTCTTGGCGTTTTGTGGTAGCAGACGTCCCCAAACCCATCATCGGTGCCGATTTCTTGTCATTTTACCACCTCCTGGTCGATTGTCGTCAAAAACGTCTGATCGATGAACTTACCTCATTAACCACGGAAATGGCAACAGGGAAAACCGGCACAGCCGTGGTATCTATCAAGGCAACTCCAGATAGCTCCAGTCTCCTTCAGCTGCTACGCGAGTACCCCGATATAACTCGCCCAGCTGGGATACCTAAAGAGCCGAAACACAAAACCGTACACTTCATACGTACCACACCAGGTCCTCCAGTAATCTGCCGTCCTCGCCGCTTACCTCCTGATCGCCTCAAAATAGCAAAGAACGAATTTGAAGACATGCTCCAGAATGGAACAGCACGCAGATCAGAAAGCTCTTGGGCTTCTCCACTACACCTAGCCCCCAAGAAGGACAACGGATGGAGGCCCTGTGGTGATTATCGAGCTCTCAACGCTCGCACCCTACCGGACAGGTACCCAATCCGCCACATACAAGATTTTACCCAGCAACTTGCCGGAAACAAAATCTTCTCCAAGGTTGATCTCGTCAAGGCATACAACCAAATACCTGTCTCTCCTGCTGACATACCTAAGACCGCAATCACTACACCGTTTGGGCTATTTGAGTTCCCATATATGACCTTTGGACTCAGAAACGCAGCCCAGACGTTTCAACGCTTTATGGATGAAGTCCTCAGTGGTCTACCTTTCTGTTACGGATACTTGGATGACATCTTAATTTTTTCAACAGACGAATCCCAACACCACGCACACCTGCGACAGTTATTCCAACGCCTCTACGATCACGGCATCCTTATAAATGTCGCAAAGAGCGAATTCGGGAAGCAGAAGATTACATTTCTAGGCCATGAAGTCTCTGCTGAAGGAATTCGCCCACTAGAAGAAAAGGTGCAAGCCGTATTAGACTTTCCAACTCCTAACACGGTAAAAGAACTACGACGCTTCCTGGGAATGTTTAATTTTTACAGACGATTCGTCCCAGAAGCGTCCGCTATTCAAGCACCACTGCACAAGGCACTCACAGGCCAGAAGAAAAGTGGTAACAAACCAATCAACTGGACCCCTGAGATGAAGGATGCTTTCAATTCTAGTAAGATCGCTCTCTCTAACGCAACGTTACTCGCACATCCCGATCCTGAAGCAGAGCTGGCTATCCATACAGACGCATCGGATAACGCAATTGGTGCGGTATTACAACAACAGGTTAACAATATCTGGCAGCCACTGGCGTTCTTTTCTCGTCGATTGAAACCATCACAGAAGAAATACAGCCCATACGACCGTGAGTTGTTAGCAATTCACGCTGCTATTCGTCACTTCCGTCACATGGTCGAAGCCAGAACTTTCATCATCTTCACAGACCACAAGCCTCTAACCTTCGCATTTTCAACACGACGAGACAACTGCACACCGCGCCAATTCAGATATCTGGATTTCATTTCACAGTTTAGCACCGACATAAGATACATAAGTGGTTCAGAAAATGTAGTCGCGGATGCTCTATCAAGAGTCGACGCCGTCACAGGTCCTCTCGATTATCTGTCACTGTCAAAATCTCAAGAAGAGGATCCCGAAACACAGGAACTATTACAGGAAGGTTCATCACTAAAACTAAAGAAGATACAAACAAACGGAATAGAAATATATTGCGATGTTTCGTCTACTACACCCCGACCACTACTGACGAAAACCTTCCGCAGGCAAGCGTTCAACATGTTGCATGGATTAAGTCACGCCGGAGCCAGAGCCACAATCAAGCTACTTACACAAAGATTCGTTTGGCCCGGCATAAAGAAAGATTGTCGACAATGGACCAGAGAATGCACAGATTGCCAAAGAAACAAGATTCATCGTCATACAACCTCCCCCACTAAACCTTTTCCCAGCCCATCCCTCCGCTTCTCCCACATCCACATGGACATAGTAGGACCCTTACCTATTTCGCTTGGTTTCAGGTACTGTCTCACAGTCATCGACCGCTTTACAAGATGGCCTGAGGCATACCCACTCGCAGACATCACCGCGGAAACATGTGCACGAACCTTTATAGCTGGCTGGATAGCCCGCTTCGGCTGTCCAGAGACGATCACAACAGATAGAGGAAAGCAGTTCGAGTCAAAGCTTTTCCATTCCATCTCTACACTTCTAGGATCGAAACACAGCCCTACTACAGCCTACCACCCTGCATGTAATGGTATGATCGAGAGACTACATCGACAACTAAAAGCCGCTATAATGTGCCACTCTAACACACAATGGACCGAAGTTCTTCCTCTCGTGCTGCTAGGCATCCGCAGTGCGTGGAAGGAGGACATCAAAGCTTCGGCAGCTGAACTGGTATATGGCGAACCCCTCCGCCTTCCTGGTGAGTTTTTCGTACCCAAGAAATACTTTCCCATGGACATCACCAATTTCGCCGAGAGACTGCGTAATCACATCACAAAGCTCGCTCCTGTTCCAGCTCAATGGCACACTGCAAAATCTAAACCATTTTATGTACCCAAAGATTTGAGATCGGCAGAATACGTCTTCCTCCGTGGGGGCCCTAACAAAACAGCACTGGAATCTCCATATTCAGGCCCTTACAAAGTCATCGAGAGACGAGACAAAACATTCGAACTTGATGTTCAAGGCAAGACTAAAACTATAACCATCGACCGCTTAAAACCAGCTTATTTAGCTACAGAGAACACTATGACTAGTTCCACCCCAGCAGAACAAAGAACTAGAAGCGGAAGAATTGTCAGACCACCAAATTACTATCGACCGTAGCGCAACGGTCTCGGCGAGGGAGTATTGTGGAGACCTAATAATAAAATAAATAAATAAAATAAAATTTTATTTCATACAAAATAATTAATATTAAAGTCATAGCAAAGTCGGGATGAAACGCTAGTATGCGATCAAATTAAATTCACTCGCCGCGACGCGCGTTTGACTGAAAATATTCGTCGTAAAACTACCTACAAGTGCGCGTCTCGATACAACGGATTTCGTCTAAAGTTTTACTTAATTAATGTACTGTATAGTTAGTAATATATATATGTTATTCAAGCATTTATGTGTATTGATGTCTTTCCTCTTAAATGAACAATAAACGCAAGTATCAGCTGGAAGAACTGTAGTTTGAATCACAGACCGCTGGTACCTACAGAACTATCAATTTTTTCAGATTATATTGCAGATTTTTTTCATTAATTTATTTTAAATGAAGTGAAAAATACATGGTATTCAACAATTTAACTAATAAAAGTGAAATTGTCTTCCAACATTCCAACATATTCCACATTTGGTGATTGCAAAGCAATTTCATTAAACAATAATCACATGTCTATAAAATAGCTGTAAAACGATTGTACCTTTACAAGCAAAGCGTATAAGAGAGTTGAACAATTCGCTCTCACCGGTCGCTGTTCCGTAAAGTTTGTTGAAAACTCACACTTTAAGCTTTCGAATGGTTGAAGAGAAAAACTAGTTTCGAAATTACCGCATGACGTGACGCCTGTGCAACTCCCGTATACTCGTATATGTACCATACATACAAGTAATTACTGAAGCTGGTAGAATTTCCTTTGCTCGAATTAAAGCTGCCATAAATGCTCCGTCGGTATAAATAAGAAAGTCGTGCATCAAGGTTTCGCAAAATAACTCGTTGAGCAATTTACTTCAATCATATCTCGGAATGTTTCATCTATTTAGTAGTTGGTTGACAATTTTATACTTGCTAGTATGCAATCAACGTAACTTTGTAATTATATACATTCTGCTTAAATTAGATCATTTATGATATATGTATGAATTTACGTGAAGTAAAAAGTTAGGACAGTGACAATTATAAAATTAAAAAGGGGCTAATTATAAGCGTGCTTGATCAACAAATTAGAAAAATCAAAGTAACAAACAACGTATTGCAGCCCTTTTAAGTCATGCTTTGAGAATTGTTTGAAAATATAATGCAACAAAAGGAACAGAAAATACAACTAAAACATTGCTTACATGTTACACGAACCATGCCGGGAATAACACTAATTGTTTTGAACTAACTAATCATTATTTTCTTTTGTAATAATACATTAATGCTTCTTATAAGCTTCAAAGTATGGATTTTATTCGAAATAAAATTTCTTCTCCGTTATGAATTCTTGAACAAATGCAGAACACAATAATTTAATAATTTAACAAATAATCATGGAATACTTTATTAAAACAATATTAAATAATATATATCTACATACAAAGTTTAAATATAATAAAAATTAAACACAGGGAACCCCATGAGTGGCTCTCTAATCATGAATATGTAGGATACATACTCATAAGTAGAAAACTTTCTCGAAATCACTGTCCTGCGGTAAAGTGTCAAGAAGGCTAGCAGCGTTTCCTCGCTGTATAGCTATGCTAATACGTTGTCCAAGGTATGCTCCAGCCCTCTTGTCACCTGAAATGTCGATTAGACGAAATGATAGTTCCTTATATAATTTCTTCGCTCCGAGGCCCCACGGACCCATGGTTTCAACCCCAAACGGTGCAAATAAGTAATCTTGTGCAAGGTTTGCGTACTTACGCCGTTTGAGGTTTTCAGCTGTTGTTGCTGCTGCACCAGCATTATTAGACGTAGCCTGGACGTGAGAAGCCGCCAATGTATCGACACAGGTAGCGTCCCACACTAACGGTCTTCCCTGCGTCCAGGGCACGAGTGTCATACCGTCGGGCCTCTTTCCATCATCACGTGCTATACCAGGCGGATCTAATATAGCTGGCACGTGGACAGTGGCAAGGGCCCTACGGATGACATCATTAAGACTGGCGTGGCGTGGTATTCTACCAGCACTTTTCGTACATGATAGTCCGTGATGTCCCAGAGAATCGACATTTTGACCGCAGCGACATTGATGGGGTTCATTAATTTTGATACTTAACTTATTAATTAACAATTAACAAATTAATTTAAAATTTAGTAAGTTTACAATATACTTACTTAGTTTAGTACCTACCTACTTAAAACATCGCTTCGCGACATTCTGACAATAGGCATGATGATTAAAAAATTCTAATTTGTCCGTCAGTTAGATTATCAGAAAACATTGGACACGTATTTTTTCTTTTGTCAATTAAACAAAAAAATATGAAAATATAGCCCGCCAAAGTTCCGCGTGACGTCACGCCTTAGTACAATTTTTAGCAAGGCGTGACGTCACCAGCCACCACTCCCAAACTTTGACGCGCTTTATCTCTATCATTTTTGTTTGATTGACAAAAGAGAAAATACAAATATATAAAGTGTCCAATATGTTTTGATAATCTAAATAAACCTTTTAAAAAAAAGTGCACCGACTTCAAAAATTTGCACTGAAAAGTAAGAAATAATAAAAATTTCGTCGTAGAATTTGAAGACGGTTGGTGCCAAATTAGGATACAAAACTAAGTAAATATCTAAGAAGATAAAGATCTGTTTAATATTATCTATGTTTGTATGTACTGATGATCGTAGGTTCCTAATGAATTGTCTAGATTAGTGAATTTGGGAACTAAGTTGTTTCTAATTTGGCACCAACCGTCTTCAAATTCTACGACGAAATTTTTATTATTTCTTACTTTTCGTACTTATTTTATCGAGATATCAAGAAAAATGTACTTTTAAAGTCAGTTTTTTCAAAATTTCTGAAAAACGAATGAACCAATTTTTATGAGAGAAAAATGGAACCAATCCGGAAGAATTATCTGTCGATTAAAAAAGAAACCATGAAAATCGGTTCACAATTGGCGGAGTTATCGATGTACATACATACATAAAAATAAAAATAAAAAAAAAATACGGTCCGAATTGAGAACCTTCTCCTTCTTTTTTTGGAAGTCGGTTAATGACGGACTAAATAGAATAATATTTTGTTTACCTTGTCATCTACCCTATTAATTTCAATCATGGACCTTTCATATCACAAATGGTCAAAAAGGAAATGAAGTAAGTAATGAAATATCCTACAGATCTAATCAATCTGTACCTACTTTGTATTTTTTACCATTAGCAAAATGATTTAATATTTTTTTATTTTATTAAGAGTCCTATATCCATAATTTGTATGAAAATCATCATCCCAGAAAAAATATGGATACTTATAGGAGCCGTAACCAACTAAGTAACTATGTATGTAAACAAATCTTGGAAGTCGAATTTAACCAAGTTCTATTGTCGTATCGTATTGGTGTTTTCCAAGTGTATGTAATTCGGATAATTTGGTACCATGGATCTGATCTGATGATGGAGCCGGAAGCTCCATCGTGTTCTGGGCTCATTTGGTTTGCGCAAGTATGCGTTACTTATTAACAATATTAAGTTATTTTAAATTTGCCAACAGAGCCGTCTGAAAGCGAATTTCAGTCAGAATCGAGATATATACGTATATAATTTACATTCTTATCTATTGTTTTATTATTAAAACCATAATGAATAGAACCTATACCTTTGTTTATGAATGTATATTTACTTTATTACACCTGTATGACCTATACAACTTCAACAGGTTATAACACAATTAACATAAGGATTCTGCGAATAACTGTGCGAGTCACTTGGTACCTACACGATAAACCGGTATGCGAACATATTTCTACCTGTTTGGTCGATTGCACCTGCCATTGCAAAACTTGCATTTACCTTTGCGATGCATTCGTCATTCCATTATTACTGTACTGCATCGGTTTTGGATTCGGTTGTAATGCGGGACAGAATAAATTCACATACTTACTCAAGCCTTATCGCATTGACATAGATTTATTTGTATAATGCATATGTTTTTCTTTTCTTCTAAATCCATATAAATTCATGTATGGCTGCGATTTGAAAACATATACCAATAATGTTTTTTTTTATCTAGATAAATTAAAATTCAACATACATAAATTATATTTTTATAATAAATATCTAAATATATAAAATATCTAATTTGTTAAATTATTTTTGTAATAATAGGAATAACTTATGTGCGTAATCCATCTAAATATACCTCAACAAAACTGGCCACTCGTTAGTTATAGCCTCACAAATACCATCGACTAAACGAGGGAGACTTGGTCTTACGTTGGATACCCTGGAACCGTAACACGGTTTCGGGACCTGTAAGGCAACCCGTGAAGAAAGAAAAAAAAACTTATAATGGTATTTTATTTATATTTATTAGGTGAGTAGGTACGGATTATAATAAAAAATTACAATGTGTTTTATTTTCTGACATATTTGTTTATTGCTGGCTTCATGAAATCAGATCTTCTCATATTATTACGGCATGCAAAAAATATTTTATTCCGATTTGGTGTGTAAATTATTATAAATTATATGGAATAAGATAAATAATTTCAACCTCTATTGCTATCCTATTTCTATTTCCAATTGGATTTTAAAGAATTTTGTTCGGCTACTAAATGACTAGATAGTCTAGATATTTATACACGTGAATCTTTGTCCAAGAATAGTCTAAAAATGTATCATCAAGAGTCCTACTCTCCAGAACCGTGTATCTTCGGAAGTGTATCCAACCAATAGGTAGCAGATAATAATATTTTGAGCCTAACTAATTTTGATTTTGAGTTCGAAAAGTATCTTAGTAGAAACGGATCCATCGTTAGACTACCATTGTTGTTTGATAAGAGTAAGACTTGATGTTCTCAAAATCAAGATATATTTTTCCGGGAACCGTGTTACCGACTCCGGGTCCAGTCTTTGGCCAATTGGCCTTTTGTACGATAATAAAGACGTTCTTTATAAAGTTTTTAATGCTATGTATTTCAATGACTTGATTATAAAAAGGTATTCGTCATTTCGGTTCATATCATATGCATACCTTATACAATCAAATGCATTTATAAATAATTTATGGACTTCCTTTTTGTATTTGAATTTGAAAGTTGGTCGTTCACGCGCGAGCTTACAGCTAAGGTCAAATGGAGAATGACATGTCTTTGTAAAGTTAACAAAAAGCTTATCTTGTACAATTGAGGCCATTTGCACTAGCAGTCACGTTCAGTTTGGAACAAGAATTAACTGTAAAGGTTCCCAATACATTATTAAAGCAACTAATTTAATTGCACAGGTGTCGTGAAGTTTTAAATGGCGAATGACTATTGAATTGTAAACTCAGTCGTGGTCAGGGTTCCGTTTAACTTTTCTTGAGTTCGTTAAAGTTGTTGAAGAAAATTACGAGGCACGAGAAAATTATTAAAGCAGTTATTTTTAAAGAAAATTGTTAACTTTAGCTTTTCAAGTGACTTTCTTGATTGTTTTATTTGAATATTAAAAAAAACAATATTTATTACAAAAAGGTTGCTGACAACTTTAATTTACTTTGTCTTGAGTTGCGATTTTACAGTAGATATCTAATTCCAAACATCAACTAGAAAGTACCTAGTTCATCCAAAAAAGATTTGAAACTAAATTTAAAACTTTGACCTCCTCTGAAGCAATAACAACAACATATAAATTATTTAAATTGGGTTATTTCTATCAAGTTGCGTAATTTTGAAAACTACTTCATAGAAGGTGTTGAATGGACGGAACAGTTGCGCGAATAGCAAACCGACATTTCAGTAAGGAGGTCACAGACAATAGAACTAGTTCGGTGACGCTCTCGTCAGACGAAACGTTGTCCAAACAATCATACTGGAGTTGTGACAACCCAGTAGATGAATTACTAACAATATGTACATGCAATTTGTCAATACGATATTGAAATTGATTAGGATTTTTGGAATAATGAATTAAGGCATATCCATAAAATATAATTTAAATAATTGACCAAGTTGATAGTACGACTCGCACGCTGAGCGTACCATTTTTTCTGTTAGAACAGGTTGTCCTGTAAACTATAAGAAAGGCCCTATATTCACTTTTTTTCAAAATTTTAGAGATAGGGGGGGGGGGGCGGTCAATTTTCGTATATTTTCTTTAATACAAGTTAAACTATATTTGTATTCCTTATAACGATATGTCACATGAGTCACTTAAAAAAGGATTTTTTTTCAAGTTTTAATTTTTCCCTCAAAATTAACCCCCAAAATCGAAATTCGATTATTTACTTTAAGCTATACGTCCGTGATTGGGTTGTGAAACTCTATATGTGTACCAAGTTTCAACATTTTTCCTCTAGTAAATTCGGAGAAAATAAGCTGTGACGGCCAGACACATGAGTTATAAATACAAAAATTACGTCCCTAACTTCCTACATAATCCGACAAGAGGACTTTCGATCTCAAATTACCTCAACATCGGCTAAATGAGGAATGCTTGTCTTCCGCTGGGTACCGTGGGCCCCTGTAACGTGTTAGTGATTAGTAATAATAAAGTATAATAGGATAATAATAATAGTAATAAATAGTGGACCGAATTGAAACATTTAACTGTTATAAACCTGAATTATTTCAGGATGGAGATAAGCTATGTTTTATTATAAAATAGTAATATTTCTGAGTTGCAACTAAAACTGGAGAAAACCCACTGTTTTTACATTTCCAAGACTACGAATACATTTTAAAATTTTGTACACCCAACTAAGATAGATACTTAGGTCATTTTATAGTATTTACTTTCCACTGTGAAAACAGAGTACCTATACTCTGAGAAAACTATCGTTAAAATGTTGATTTTATATTTCTCGACAGCAAAATAAATACCAACTTCATACATTTATATCGTCCTACTTCTTAAGTCAGATAAAAAGTACCCTATTAGTGTTTCCAAGATACCTGTGTCTGAAACTATTTCTACTCGTACACTAGAAATACTCACTTTATAAGTAGAAGGAAAAGAAAACATGCAGTTTCAAAGAAATTCTTGATATTTCCGGCACATGAGAAGACTAGCTTGACTTTGCGGTTCTATTGGCCTGGATTTTTATTTCCTTATCTAATATTAGCGAATTACCTACTTACAAGATAAATAAAACACCTCAACTTTGTGTCTTTAAAACGCTTCAAGAACAAAGAACTAAGAAAAAAGGAATCGATAACCTAATTGGTAGAGCCTAGACTTGAAACCGGGAGGTCCCGGGTTCAATTCCCAGTTTCTCACGTCGTGCTTCGGAGTCTAATTAAAATTAACAGATATGTATTTAAGTTTTAAGTGACAAATCTAGGTCCATTAACTGCAGCAACAGCCTTGCTATGCACCTGTTCTGTTCAATATGGACACAACTGTCAAAAGTGGACACTGTTACCGGTGTCTCTGGCGACACCGCAAGGTATAAAGGCCGTGAAGGTGTGTTTGTTCAAGAATATCGCTAAAAAGCTTCATTAAAATTCATTCAGCCGTTTAGACAACATCTAGAATTTAAGGCAACATGAGAAATAGTTGATCCAAGATTTTTTGAGCTAATGTGAGACTTTTTTTGTAATATTTTGTAAATATTTCGGGAAAAAATGACAAAACGTGCCTATGTTTATAGAAATTACCTGCTAGAAATAGAGTAGAAGAAATGAATCAAGAAACCTCTGTAAAATCAATAATGATAACTAATCATCAGTATTTTCTCTACTCCAAAATATGTACGAGTAGGTCATATAAACATTTTAAATATGGTTAAACC
Organism: Nemapogon koenigi; assembly: GCA_963924495.1. Classification (NCBI taxonomy): domain Eukaryota; kingdom Metazoa; phylum Arthropoda; class Insecta; order Lepidoptera; family Tineidae; genus Nemapogon; species Nemapogon koenigi. The sequence continues at coordinate 8,751,841 of OZ004632.1, read as the reverse complement.
GGTTCCTATGTTAGAATTTGGCTAATATTTTAATAGCGTCTCTGAATCGTGATCTCTGCGTAGTGCGTAGGCGCTGCAAGTGGTTGTTGGCGTCTGAACGCGTAGGTTTCAAAGTAGTATGGCCATATTTATGATGTCGCTAAATGAGTCAGTGCTATTGTCGCTATTGATCCTAACTTTTAGCTTCATGCAGCCTACAAGCGCACGGGGTCATACTGAAAAATATACTTAACGTATACTGAAACCCCAACCCCCCGTCCCCCTCCCCCCTCGTCTCCAAAATTTCGTTAACTAACCTATGATTTTTTTAAAGTTGAGGGTATTCGATTAAAAACAATTTCTCCCCTATCCGGCCACCATATCAAAAAATGCTCCAGATATAAAAAAGTTTTGTATTTATATGGCTTATTTAATTACCGACTGGCAAACGGTAACCTTTCATCGACAAATTTACACGCTTTTTCCCCGGCTAGACTATTATTTACTTATTTTATTACCCATTTTCTGAGTATGTCCCATATTGTTTTCAGACACATAAATATAAACGAAACAAGTGGTTGCAGGTATCCTCTATTTATAATTCACAACTCTGCTTACAATGCCTAAAATACCTTGAAATAATCTTGTTGTTAGGAATGCAGTTTGGCATATCACAACATCAATGTAATCAACTTTTGCATATTTTTGAAGGTAGATAGTAGGTACTCGAATGTAGCATTTTATATACCTACATTGTCCACATTTAGCGAGTTTCTCATATTAAACAAGTGGCAATCCTGTCGCTGAATTTACTGGGACTGGAGTGGTTGCTACTTTGAACAACAGTAATGTTATATTAATCTACAAAAATATTTCTAGGAAAATAACTCTTCTGAAACTAGGTAGTTAATTTGGTCCAATATTTAGGTAGATTTTGTCGTACACGGTAGGTATATGTGTATTTTATTTTATCCGATTACATAGTTATTGAGAGATATAATAAATATAAAAGAAACGAAAGACGTTATGATCACAGTAAATATTATTTGATTGTCCCCTGTCTACCCCTGCTTGGATAGGTACACAGACAGTAATATACTTACTTATACAATTCATACTTCTATACTAATATTATAAAGAGGTAAAGTTTGTATGTTTTGACGTAGGGTAGACAGGGACAATCGAATAATATTTGCTACGATCATGACGTCTTTCGTTTCTTCTATATTCATGTCAAACTACTGAACCGATTCTAAAAATTCTTTCACGAATAGAAAGCTATGATATGCCTGCCTGACTAAGTAATATAGGCTATACTTTATTTTGTTTAGAAAATATCCACAGGCGAATCCGGGGCCGGGTAGCTAGTAAATGTATTTAAATTATGCACTCATCAAGGGACAACAGGTCATAGTCATGCTCACCTTGAAATAGCTCGAGACAGGCTGGTATTGTTTTAGTTTTGCGTGGGAATCGTTTTGCTTCGTTCGATTATCATCACTAACTACACAATGAATTCATAAAAAATGTTTACGAACCTCTAACAATGAGTCTACGTCCTAAATTTTACTTATTTTCTTACTTTATCGCACTAACACTTGGCGAGAGAAATTCTTCGACAATGATTTTTGCCCTCTGTAAAGTCTAGATATAATATTATTTTCATTATATCTTTTTTTTGTTCGAAATTATGAAAATAGTTCAATTTTACGCCAAGGTTCAATTTTACCATCATCCACATATCAAACTTATTTTATCTTCAGACTCTTTCAATCCACAGCAATAAAAAAAAATTAAAGTGTCTTTAAAATTGTGTTTCACTTCTAATGGACAACATTTCATTTTTTTAATCACCCATTTTTATTACTTTAATTAAAAATTTAATAAAAAATAAGTTACACGTATTTTTCTATTTTATTTTTGGTTGAGTTTTTATATTTTTAATTTAATTATGAATTTTTATAAATTCTGAGGACTTATAAACTAAAAACCATAGCTAGGACTAAAATTAAGAAATATAAACTGTCACCCAAAGAAAGTGACAGATAGTGTCAGTCAAGCCACAGAGTATACGTTATAGAAATGCAAAGAGTATAATATACCGTGTTCCAAATAGGTGTTGCCGTAGCCGGAACTCAAATCGCCTACAACATTATTCATAATGTATATAATAATACTAGCTTTTGTCCGCGGTTTCACTCGTAAATATATTTCCTGTGATAGCCCATTCGAAACTAGCAAAACTTCCAAAAAAATATTATATAAAAGAAGTATTTTTATAATTATATTTAAAGAATAATTATTAAATTAGCTTCAAATGGAATAAAAATGGGTAAAATTAATAGAGGGCAACACCTGAGTTCAATAACTAACAACTCTGCCAACAGACATTAGTATTTTTAAATTAGAGGGTTAGCACAGATTAGGGCACCTATTAATCCTTAATTTTCAATATTTCAGTATTTTTAAAATAACTCGAAAATTAAAGGATATAAAAAATAAAAAAATGAAAAATAAGCTTTGTAGCATGTAATCTCCAAACGGTTTTCGAATTTTGGTACCTTACGAAAAATGAAATGTTGTCCATTGTCGTAACGATTTGGCACTTTGCAAGTGTATGTAATTCGGATGACAATATAATAATTTGGTACCATCGATCTGATCTGATGATGGTGCCTGGCTAGAGGACCTTTTTGGTGCTAGATGATGTCCAGGGTCCTGATGATGGAGCTGGACCGTTACTGATAAAAGCGTGTTTTAAGTTTTTAAGAAACTATTAATTATTGTACCTATACAATGAAGACTTATTTAACAATTAGTTAATTATTAATCAGTTATTTAATGACTTATCGCTTATCTTATTGAAACTGTTAAATTTTTACTTTTACTTAAATTGACTCGTGAAAGGTAGTCAGTTTTAATTGCCCTCAATTGAATTTAAATATTTCGTGCCGTGTTTCCTTCAGTCGGAAAGATTTCGCGATAGTGATTTCATAAATAAAAATAACAATAACTTTCATTTAATATCGTAACAGACGCGATGGCGTAATCAGTCATACTGCATACTGTTTCTTTTATATTTTCCGGGTTTAATATCGCATATCTTTAGTTAATATGTTTTAGTCGCTATCACGCTATTCATGCCGTGAGGTGTAGGCACACAGATAGCTATCTATACGTAACGTCGCAAATATAGTTAAATTATTGAAAACTACTTTGTGCCGTTTGGTGTAAAAACTCTATTTCCGTGGCGTTCAAATTACAATCTTCTGGTGACAAGAGGGCTGGCTCCTTCCTCGCTCAACAAATCAGCATCGCGATTCAGCGGGGAAATGCAGCCAGTATTCTTGCCTCCATTCCACGTGGACCTGGTTAATTTAGTTATTTTTAATGTTTAAATTATTAAGAAAAAAAAGTATAAGATAAGATAACTTACTTTTCTTCTTCTTTTCAAATATATTTTCTGGCATAGTCGTTAACTTAAATGGAAGCATTTAAATTAAAAATTCCACATTACGTAACCGGTCCAGCGACTTTTCTAACATCTTACAAATCCGTGGTAAGATTTACTGTTATTGGGTCATTTTGGTTTTTTAAGCCTACACTAATCTTAACTATGTTCTTATTTATAGGCTGAACTGGTTTTTATTTCGAAAATATATTTCAAAGAATTCGAAACACGTGTCTTTATTGGAATTCAAGCCCTCAATAACAACTGTTTGAAGTTTTTAAATGTAGATACAAATAAATAAAATTTAAGTTTATGTGATTTCGAAAGAAATACCAATTTATTCTAAGTAGGATATGATAATTTTCTTGTAAATGCGTTATCTACATTTTCTCCGAAACGACTTAATAAATTTGGATGAATGTAGTGGGTAGGTAAGGTAGTAGGTAGACTTATTATGCATATTATTTATATTTAGCTCTTATTTCATCTCGAAATCGTAAACTCTTAAAAGGTTTCGAAGATACAAAGTTCTCTGCTATCGATCATGTATCTAACGTTATGAAAATAATGCTGCTGAAGTCGTGCTTATCATATAATATTAAATAATTGAATCTCCTGATTACTAAAGGAAGCACCTAAGATTTTTTAAATTAGTTTGCATAAACACATACAGCTTTTTAAAATTCAACTGCCTAGTGGGAATAATTCTAGTAAGTAACGGGATGCGCCTGGTTTAACCAAAACAAGTTACTAGTATCGCCTTAATCTGTAAGAACGGGAATGTGCTACGGGCACTCTGCCAAACAACTGGAATTCTGAACCTGCTTAGTAAAGGTATTTTCTTTTACAGTACTTTAATTTCTATTGCTTACTTAATTATTTAAAACGCTTCTATTTTTTTATAGAAGGCAATCTCAAGTCAAGTCTCCAATCAAAAAGACTCCAATGAATAATTTTACAATACAGGCAAACTTCCATATAGGTATAAAGTTAAGTTATTAATACCAATCATCAATAAATAAAACAAAAATACAATTTTAAAATTAAAATATGTTCGTTGCCTTCGAATCAGTTGTTCATAATTAATGACATGCGAGCAGATATTGGCTTTACCGTAATAAAATAAACAAATCATATTTAACATGAAGTCGTTTAAAAATACTGGTATTCACTCATGTTTCGGAAGATGTTTATTTGCTTATTTTTTTACTGTTAATTGTAGTCTTCAGGGCTGAAAATATTCCTATTTTCTATAAATTTCTTAGTCTAGAACCTTACAATTTTAATTAGTTAAGAAAACTCGAAGTTAAACATAGCTCTGCAAATAATTTTCTATTGCCATAGATCAATTAGCAACGGCCAAGGAGAGTACACCGTTAGAAACCCTCTTTGCTTTGTTCTTACCGTTAATTGCATTATTCATTGCTGGTTTATAAGTGAGCTAATTGTTTTGACTCTAATTAAAAGTGGTAATGTATATGAATTAGTTTAGGAAGCTAAATGTCTCAATATTTTAGGGAATGGCGGTTATAATTAGGGTTGTCAAGCGTGTCGTGTCTCGTGATAGTTTTCATAGATTATTAAATTGTTAACATTGATTTTTTAAATGCCATTTAAGAATAATCTTTATAAATTTCATTGGAGCCTTAAATGTGTGTTTTTATTGTTAGTTTTTTTAAATTATGTTAGTGTGTTTTCACTTTTCATTACCCCAACTCAAGGTAATTATGTGTTAAGTCAGTTAGGATAATTTGTAATATAGATTATAATAACAATGTTAGATATTTCATATTTGTAATGTAAGATTTCATAAAATAATTTAAAAAATTCGTTTCTATTGATAACCCTAGTTATAACGGGCCAGCAGGTAGGGTGTAGTCGGCATGCTTCACTAGATTGACCTCATCATTACCTATCTAGGCGTTACGTTGTTGTGCATAATAAAATTATTATTTATTGCTCATAAACTCATAATCTTTCACTTGCCAGCAAAGCTTTTCACAGTTCAAAATATTTTTTATTATTTTTTTTAAAACTAAGGTTCAGTTTTATAGGTATTAGGTAAAGTTCTAAATTAACAAAAAGTATGAGAAAATAAATATCAATATTTTTAATAGTAATTGTACTACGAGTACTGCCTACCTAGTTAGGGACACGTAGAATGTGTATGTGCATGACAAATGTGTAATTCTGTAGATTTTTCATCTTAGATGACTTACATCCGGGCACTTCACCATGCACTGCATTAATCATAATTATAATTATTACACTAAATTATACTTTAAAACAGGATATTTTACAAAAATAAGCGAAATTACTACTGACGCTATACTGTTACAGGCTGTTACAGTATTAAAAAACGGTCTCATCTATCTGTCTCGCTTCAACATACGCGTATCTATGGGTTTTCTTTTTTGTATTGCCAATCTAGTAGATCGCCCGAACGACTATACTAAATCTATGTCTATATAATATATAATAATATCTAAAGTGGAGTATAAATTATTTGATAATTTAATTACGATAATTGTACTATGTATGTACTATGTTGTTTAATTTGTCTAGAATTGACTCCGAAACAACCTGAAACTTTCAGCGACAGTAGCAGATGAAAAAATACTCATATTATGTTTTAATAAAACCGTAAATAATAACATTACCTATATATCTAGTAAATAATTTAATACAACTTAGAACACGTTTGCACTTAACTAAATTACAATTCCCGTTAATGGATGATCAATATGGCCATTTGGCCATAATATTGAATATCGACTTAAACCAATCAATTCCACTGACCTTTTAATAACGTATATTAATAACTGAGTAAATTACACAGTTCATAAACCAGATTCAAACGGTTCTTGTAGTAGGTAGGTAACAAATTTAGTCTGTTGTAATTATATTTTTATAGACACGTTATTATTTATTTTTACCATGGTAAATTTGGTAAACTCATCACCTGTTTGTTTGGAATTTTCGATGTCCCGGATTAACATATTGTGTAGATAAAAAGAAAGAAAGAAAGAAAGAAAGAAAGAAAGATATTTGCAGAAAGCCTAGGCACTTTCACCAGATTCCTGGTATGCAAAATACAGTAAGTGGCACATTATTACTTCCATATTACATGACACCAATACATTATTATATTCTAAAGCACAAGTATAAACAACATATTATATTCTAATCTACGAGTAAGGAAATTCTAATATTTATTTGTCAAGTATTCTTTTACAGTGTAGAAACAATGTCCCACCAGCCATTTACGCAAAACTCGCTTAAACGTTATTATTTGTTCAATATTTTTAATGTCGTTTGGCAGTTTATTATAAAGCGTGACAGCCATTCCCATACAGTTCCTTGACACCTTCGCCGTTTTGAATAATGGGAGAATCAAGTCGTTCTTGTATCTTGAATTAAATAAACAGATGTCACCCTTCTTTTGGAAAAACAGTGGGCTCCGTTTCACAAATATGCACATTTCGAAAATATATACCTAAACTGGAAAGAGTCAACAAATTTAAGTTCTGGAATAGCGGTCATACCAATGGTCCAACACCACATATAGCTCGTATACACTTTTTTTGTACAATAAAAACACGATTTATGTTCACGGCATTACCCCACAAAATTAAGCCATATCTTATAGTAGACGCAACATATCCGTGATATGCATGGAGGGCTGTTTTTTTATCAGTTATTTTAGTCAATCTACGGAGGGCGAAGACGAATTTGTTAAGGCTTATACATTATAGCAACAGGAACTGAATACAGAGCTGTTTTTTTAGTTTAAAGGTATTTCACCGAAATCCTGAAAGAGGAGATTATTACCTAGGTACGCTAATTGTACATTTCGAAATCCGAACATGTAAGCCGCAAAAGGAGCTAAATAAAATGTATGCACATAGAATGGGCCCTAGACTTTTCGATTGCACTAACAAGGTAAATCGACGCGCTCTCAATAAAGTGATCCGGATCCTGTTGCTGCATGGATGAAATCGATTCGTTAGCTTTAATTCTATGTATACCTAAAAAACATAACAGCAAACAAACCATCACGACCTATGCCTTCCTTGCGACGTGACCAGAGACACTTAACGGTCTGTCAAGGAAGAGTTGAAAATAGATGCTGCTTACATCCCTGAATCCCCAAATAACTTACTTTGTTCTTGCAAATATCAACAAATAGGTACATCAAAACGGCATTGCGAGACCTTTATTCTTTCCTATTAGCAAAAATCTCATACCGTAAAAGATCCATATTTAACTATAGTTCTATTAATCATAATAGATGACAAGTCAGTCCTAAACTTAACGGCACTAAAATCTGTTAGTATTTGAGTAAGTTCATTACCCAAGACCTCAGGCTTCAAGTCCAACGCCCTAACCATTGCGCTATAAAACAGTTGGTTAATATGCGGTAAATATTGTTTCAGGATCGCCTTGGACAGTAGAGATTATGGCTGGACCGGCGGGCGGCGGCGGGGGCGAGCCAACAAGATTGATACCCGCGCGAATACCTGCCGTATTTGAAGTTTCGACCACATCTGGTTCAGCAACTATTAATAAGAATGAGGTACAGTATTAATCAAAATTATATTTTTATATTTTAAAGTTTAAAAATTAACAGAATATAGGTATATCTCAGGACTAATGGACGTTAAGATTTATCTGCTTTGGTGCCAAAAGAAGCGGCCGTGAAGCATGATAGGGCTGGAAAGTGTCGCTAAAAATTATAATTTATTTTAACCCAAAAAATGCATTAAAAACAGGTAAAGTTTGTAAGTTGGATGTAGGTCTCCTGAACTGATTCTAAAAATTATTTCACAAATAGAAAGCTATGATACGATACGATATCCTTGAATAACATAGGCTATATTTTATTTTGTTCAAAAATATCCACGGGCGAAGCCGGGGGCGGAAAACTAATACAGCATAATAATATAAAAAAAGGTACTTATATCGCAAAAAAATGTCCAGCTTTCGAACAGTGTTGTGAACGACTTCCTGAATTTTGACCAAAAAAAAGATATGGTGGAGCGTATGTCTAATATCAAACTTTTAGTTGTTATGATCTGCATTTCTCGAAGAAGTTTTATGTGTAAGTAATAGAAAAAAAATATTCCCAAATAAATTTTTAAATCACTTTCTTTCTTTAATTAGGTGGGCGTAACTGTGACTGCCCCATCCCGCCGACCTGTGACAGCGCGCGTACTTGATGTTGCCGAAAGACCCGGCGTATACCGAATAGAGTTCACGCCCGAAGAAGTCGGCACCCACTTGATTGATGTAAGTTTAATTTTTTCCCTTAACGTCCCAGTAACGGACGTCGTAACAAAGATTGATATGGGCGGGATATAATATTACGAACGTTGGAAGTGAAGCAATTACCGCGTCTCAGATGACATTGACAGCTGTAATAAAATCTCTTGGTTTTGGTTCATATTTACCTACCCAAAAAATTATGTAATATCATAGAACTCGCTCAACTACAATTTATTTATGTTATATAGAGCTTCCATCAAATATTTACATTGCAAAGTAGTTTTTAGTAATGGCACTAAGTACGTTAGGCCAAAAGTTAAAAAAAAGCTTTAAAAAGCTCTTACGGCTATATTTACTTTATGGCTATTGTTGGCATATAGTTTTATGTAAGGTCCTACAATTTTATTTCCAAACCAAACATCACAACCTTTATACCTTGCGGTGTTGCTAGATACACTGGTAACAATGTCCACATTTAGCGAGTAATAGTTCCCGAAACCGTGTTACGCTCTCAGTCAGGGTACTTAGCGGAAGACGAAGTCTCCATCTTTTAGCCGATGGTATTTGTGAGACTATACCTAACGATATTTGAGTAGGTACATTTGTATTATTTTAGAAGAAGCGTCCTATTACCAATAAATTGATATGGTCCCTAACCTAACCAGTGTGCTTTCAAAAATAGTGTGTTCTTCATTTACTGAATTTCCATCTTTTTTTTCGTAGGTTTCAATTGGTGGTGACAAGCTTGCGGCTGGCCCCCTAGTCGCCAAGGTTTATGACTCCAGTTTGATACGCGTCACCGACCTTGGCAACGCTGTAGTCGGACAACAATGTCAATTCAAAGGTTCGTTTGACTAAAGTACCTTTATGGTTCATTAAATAGTCTATTTGAATAATGATATATGTTTAATTGAATATGTACTACTATTATACTTATTATGTAATACTAGTACCCTAGGGTACCTACTTTTGTACAGGTAAGTACCTATTTATAAACGGTAAAAAGAAAAGGCCGTAAAAACTTTAAAATAAATGTATTTCATATACTTACCTACAATGTTCTTATCCACACCATAGATTAAAGAATAATTATTTACACTTCAATCAACGCTATTTAACGACGCTCTAGGTATAGGTAAAAATTTTCTTTTTTTTTGTTTTAGTGGACGCCAGTGCTGCAGGAGAAGGACAATTAGAAATATCAATAAATGAGGGTGAAGTTCCAAATCACGTACAGGTAGGTACCTACATACTTATTTAAGACCATAAAATATACAATTAAATACCTAAGTAATTTTTAGTTTTTAATCCAATAAAATAATAGGTAATATGCGTTCGTATACCTACCTACTTATGAAATCCACTATAGGCAGGTATCTGCCTTTTACCTAAGTCTAAACGTGCTTATAATATAGTTAAAGATAAGTAGGTCACAGAGAGGACTCATATTTTGTCAGTTGCCCCTATTAAAATTTTGTCACTAATAAAGAAATGTACCTAGTTACCTACCTAATTTTACTTGGCCCTTCCAGTCTCTGAAGCACGAGCCCGAGTCGAGTTAAAGTTTGAATGAAGACACAAATCATTATATCAAGCCTTTTTAGGGTTCCGTACCCAAAAGGGTAAAAACGGAAACCTTATTACTAAGACTCCACTGTCCGTCCGTCTGTCTGTCTGTCCGTCTGTCACCAGGCTGTATCTCATGAACCGTGATAGTTAGACCGTTGAAACAGAATAAAATAAATAGTTAAGGGGGCTCCCATACAACAAACGTGATTTTTTTGGTCGTTTTTGCTCGATATTGATAACGGCATCAAGTAGACGCTTGAAATATTCACAGAATATTTAGTTATATATTCACTTTAAAAATATAATTAATATTTAAAGGGGGCTCCCATACAACAAACGTGATTCTTTTGCCGTTTTTATAGATAACTAGCATATCGCCCCCGGCTTCGCCCGTGGATATTTACGAACAAAATAAAATATAGGTACCCTTAAAGTAGCTAGATTTCGAGATTTTTTGACAAACAATTTTTTTAACTTTCGTAAAAAATAATATTTTTTTTAATAAAAAGTATCCTATGTTACTTCTAATACCTCCAAGAATATATGTGCAAAATTTCATGATGATCGGTTAAGTAGTTTTTGCGTGAAAGCGTAACAAACAAACTTACATTCGCATTTATATTAATAGGGATGGTACGGAACCTTTCTTGCGCGAGTTCGACTCTCACTTGGCTGGTTTTTTTTATTAGGCATTATATTGTTTTCTTATTAGTAAATTCCATTTCAGGTCGTCGGAGGTGGCCGCTGTCTTGTATTCTGGCGACCCGATGCACCCACACCTCATAGAGTGGATATAAAATTCAATGGTGAACCAGTGCCATCTTCGCCGTTTATCTTTCATGTTGCACCTGCACAAAGAGTGACCGTCAATACCGCTCAAATAGGTAAATTGATTTTTAAAATATTCATTCCCAATTCAAAAGAAAAGAGCATTTTTCTTAGTATTTATTTTACTGGAATAAAAATTGGCGGTATGTAAATACCTACAATTTTTTTTTACTTAAATAAATATGGGCAGTACAATGTATTGTTCTGTGCTTGTTTAAGTTTATGTCAATATGGAAATAATAATAAATTATTTTAAACCTTACTGCAAAGGTAATAAGGTACTATATTATCAATCGTTTTATAAAAACAGCTGATAACTAACTGACTGACAGAAGGAAGGATACTCATTGACAGATGCCTATTTATTTATTTGCACAGAGCAACAAAAACATGAATATTGTATTGGAATTGTAAGTTTATAATCCTGGACGAACAAAATAGATACTAGATTGTATTATCTTGCAGCATAAAAACCTTTACGTAAATGTGATTAAACCATAATAATTATATCAAATAACAAATTACAGAACTGATACCTGTTGGAGAAGTAGCATCATGTTCAGTGCGAGTAGAAGGTTCAGGAGGAGGCGAATTGACTGTTACAGTCAGAGGTCCCCGAGGAGAAGTCCCCGTCCGTCTAACAGGCGAAGCAGTCTCTGGTTTGGTGGCCACTTTCACGCCAAGAGTTGTTGGACCACATACTTTGACAGCACATTATAATAATCAACCTGTGCCTGTAAGTATTTACTATGAAAATGTTTCTATCTATTAACCATTTTCCTTTTGCATTATCTCCTCAGCTACATTTATAATAAAATATCAGTGTACCTAATTATTATACTCAAACATTAGGACAATATTATAAGTTAATTTTATTATGAAAAACAATACCTACTTACGTAAAATAGGCTTGTACTGTACAATTCAGCATACAAAATATTAGGTTTGTAAGGCATATATTTTAATAGTGCTTGTGACTTTCTTTCATATATTCTAGGAGATAAAAGCACAGAAAGTTTATAATTAACTAATATGTATTTGTAAATTTTCTAGGGCACACCATTTGTCTGCAAGGCTTATGATGAGAAACTAGTCAGTGTGACTGGTGGAGTATCAGCAAGAGTCGGGGTTCCAGTACAACTGGCTGTAGATGCTGCCCAAGCTGGAGAAGGAAATTTAGAAATAACAGTTGCAGCAAGAGGACTCAATATACCAACACAAGTTCATCCACAGGTAAATTTGCAAATAGCCCAGATTAACTAGTGGAAACCACTGGATACCCTGGAACCATAACATGAAGTTGATTTTAAACAAACAAACACATCTATCTATCTCTTTATAAAATTAATAAGTATATACAAATAAATGATTGGAGTCAGTGGTGCAATATTTCAAAATTAACAATATATCATAAGTACACCTATTATTTATGGCTTTGAATTTTTCAATTAGGTGTACCTAACAATTTATTTGTATTTTTCAGGGAAATGCAAGATTCACTGTGTCTTTCACACCAACAGAAGCATGTGAACACATTGTTAATGTTTCCTTCAATAAGGTAGGACTCTTTTCTTTTAAGTTACCTACTACCAAGATAAGATATTAAACTTCCATCACATAAATGACATGTATTGTAAAGCAAAATTTCTTTGAGATCCAAAATATAACATTAAACTCTAGTTCTTTTCTTTCTTTGGCCTCGCCTTATCCCGTTACACGGGGTCGGCCTTCCCAATCATGCGGCGCCACTTGATTCGGTCCTTGGCGTCCTCCTCCTTGAAGCCCATCTCCCTCATGTCCTCATGGACCTTCGTCAACCACGTGGTTTGGGGTCTTCCTCTCCCCCTCTTGTTTGTAGCCATGGTCAGGCACTTTCTCATGACATGGTCGTCCTCTCTTCTAAGCACATGACCGTACCATCTCAGCCTGGACTCCTTCACCTTATCAGCTATCTGTGCAACCTTGAAGCTTCCTCTTATATGTTCATTTCGCACCTTGTCTTTGAGTGTAACTCCTCCTGCCCATCGTAGCATACGCATTTCCGTTGTGTGGAGTTTTTGTTCATGGGTCTTTTTCATCGCCCATGTTTCGCTGCCATAGAGAAGTGTAGGTCTAACAGCTGTTTTATAAACCTTACCCTTTGTTTTTATGGGCATTTTTGTATCGCACAGCACTCCAGTCAGCGTGCGCCACTTGCTCCAGCCTGACGATACCCTGTGAGATATATCAGCTTCAATTGATCCATCCTCTGACAGCACTGATCCTAGGTATTTAAAGGATTTCGCTCTAGGCAGAGTTGTATTGTCGATCTTGATGTCCGCACTGGTGGTAGCATTTGGATTAAAGTTGCAGAACATGTATTCGGTTTTAGTTCTACTGATGCGTAAACCATTTTGCTCTAAAGACCACCTCCATTGCTCCAGGCTGTATTGGATCTCTTGAAGGTTATCAGAAACAAGGGCCACATCATCAGCATATAGAAGGTTCCATGGTGTTGGTCGTTGGATTTTTGCTGTGAGGTAGTTTATGACTGTGTTAAATAGCAGGGGACTAAGGGCACTACCCTGATGAACACCTACGGTTATATCAAAACTTTTGGATAATCCAGCTGGAGTCCTGACACAAGTTTCTACATTATTATACATATCTTTAACAAGTCTTATGTAGTGTTCAGGAACGTTATGTGTCCTCAGAGCCTGCCATATTATTGTTCTTCGCACTCGATCAAACGCCTTTTCTAGGTCAATAAATACTAGCCATAGATTTTGTTTGTTTTCTCGAGCTTTCTCCATAACCACCCTAATAGCATGAATAGGATCTGTAGTACCTTTACCAGCCATGAAGCCAAATTGATTTTCTGTCAGAAGAATATGACTTGTAAGCCGCTCACTGAGGACTCTTTCCCAGATCTTTAGGGTATGTGATGTAAGTTTGATTCTCCGATAATTTCCACAGTCACGGACATCTCCTTTGTTTTTATAGAAAGGTACTGGAATACTTTTTCTCCAGGCATCTGGCATTTTCTCGCTTAACAGGATATTGTTAAACAGTTCAGCAAGCCATATTTCCCCGTCAGCTTTTAGCTCCTTCCATATTTCAGCGGGTATTTCATCCGGGCCACTAGCTTTATGCTTTTTCATTTTGGTGATCGCCCGCTTGACCTCAGTGGGTGTGATTTCATTTATAGGTCCTTGTGTCATAGGTTCTTCTATTTCCGGTTGTCGGGGGAATTCTTCATTTAATAGCTGTTTGTAATATTCATGCCATCTATCACATATGTCCTCATCAGCTGTGAGCAGTGTGCCATCGCAATTTTTAATATACTTGGTTGTTTTGAAGTCCTTTGTATTGTTGTGTCTGTGTTTAGCAATTTTGTATATCTCATTGTCCGTTGCTAGTTCCAACCGAGTATATAGGTCTTGCTCTGCTTTATCTCTCTCAATAGCCACTGTTTTTCTGGCTACTTTCTTTGCCGCCCTATAGTTCTCTCTATCCTCATCTGAACCACTTTTCTGCCAGATTTTAAAGAGGCGTTTCTTTTGAGCCACGGTTTCTTTGGTGTGGTTGTTCCACCATTTAATATATTTTTCATTGTTCAGAGCTCCTTTACTGACTCCCAGCAGATCTTTGGCTTTGGTAACACAAAATTTTTCAAAATTTGACCATATGGCTTTCGGAGAGTCATTTACAAGGCGGTTGTCACAAAAGTACTCCCTGATATTTGTTATAAGGTTGTTTCCACTTCCATTGGCGAGGTTGTACCATTTTATATTTGAAACTCTTGTTTTCCTTTGTTTGATTGGCATTTTGAGTCTCATGGCCGCAAGTAACAGCCTGTGCTGTGACGTTAGAGGCTCCCCAGGAATCACCTTACAGTCCTTTATATGTCCAAGACTCCTCCTATCAATCAAAATATAGTCTATTTGGGTCTTTGCATTTCCACTTTTGTATGTGATGAGATGATCATCTTTCTTTTTGAAGAAAGTGTTTACAATTGCCAGGTTTTGCGCAGCTGCAAATTCTAAGATTGTCGTACCTTCACTGTTTTGTTTCCCAAAACCGAAACCGCCATGATTTTCCCCAAAACTAAGCCCATTTACGCCCACGTGTCCGTTTAAGTCACCGCATATAAGTTTTTGCTCTGACGCTGAAATAGAACTCATATATGTGTACAGTTCTTCCCAGAACTCTTGTTTTTCGGCTTCAGGGCAGCCACTTTGCGGCGCATAGACCGAGACTATATTCAAACACGGCCGCCTCTCCAACGCAAGCTTTACTGAGATGATACGATCGTTTATCCTATTAATTTCAACTACATTTTGACTAAAGTACTGATCCAATATTATTCCCACCCCATTTTTAGTGTTCTCTTTCCCGATGTAAATCAATTTGAATCCCCTTCCTATTTGTCGTGATTTAGCGCCCTTCCATTTTGTTTCTTGCACACAGCAGATATTTATGCGACGTCGTTTAAGTATGCTGCTAAGTTCCGCACTGCGTCCAGTCATTGTGCCAATGTTCCAGGTGGCAATGCGCACCTCGGACATTGTTACCGCGTTCTGTCGTTTTACTTTTTCGTCGCTTGAGGGGAACGCCCTAGTATTTATCGCAGCTCCATGTTTTTCGTCGCTTGAGGGGAACGCCCTAGTATTTACCGCAGCTCCATGTTTTTCGTCGCTTGAGGGGAACGCCCTAGCCTTCATCGTTTCTCTGTATTTGTTTTGCCTCATGATTGGTATGATAAATTTGGCTTGTCCTTCTTTTACGGCCGGTTGCCACCTGACGCCAAGGTCGTAATCTTCCTGGAAGACTTGAGCGCCACCGTTGGCCCATACGGGCTCTTCCGTCGCCACTCTAATGACCGCCCCGACCTGAGCGCCCATCACAACCGAGGACCTCTGGCGTCGAATACGTCGACGGAGCCCCTAGGTTTGGTTTATTTACGGAGTTTTCTCTCCGGCCTTTATGGTCCGCGGGAGGTATTTTATTTCCCTCCTACTCTTCAACAACCGCTATGGCTGCTGACGAGCATTCCCTGATCCGCCAACTTAGGGACGCGCTCTCTAGGGTCAAGGCTTCCCCGAGAGAACATTAAACTCTAGTATCTTAGGAAAATATTATAGAAGCCAATGTATTTAGGACTATATTAAAACATGTACAAATTCCTTTCAGATGCGTGTCCCGGGCTGCCCTTTGGTCATTGAAGTCACAGAGGGTGGGGGAAGTGGTGCCAGAGTCACTTTGCCTGGACCTGCTCCACTACACCAACCAACAGCTCTAACATTACACCATCCTACAGCCACTCTTGACCAAATTGAAGTCAATGTTGAAGGTAAACGGTTGTTTTTTTGTCATCAAATAGTTCTTTGTGTGCCTTATTTGTTTTCATTAATAAAAAAGTAGTCACGCCCACTTTCTCATTCGCTGTTTTTCCATGTCTTGAAAGTAATTGACACTATTAAAAAATTGTCACTACATATTATTTTAGAAAAGTCCAATATAACATCTTTTTGAGAAATAATTTTCATATTATATTTCCCTTGCAGGTCTATATATATGACATAGAAACTGATTAGAATTGAATTCAAGTGAAATTGAACTTTAATAAAAAATGAGGAAAGTTCAATATGCAAAAGAAGATAGTTTAGATAAATCAAACATTAGGAGAATCATAGAAATCATTGCTTCGCAATACTAATATTTCATTAATGTATTTTTAATTTAATATTTACTGCCATACTTTATAAAATGCTTCATATGTTATAATATAAGTTAGTATTATTATTCTAAGCATGTATTAATATTTAAAACTTTTCAAAGTTTTTATGATACATTTATTTTCAGGTGACATTAACTTGACATTGTAACAATCATAAAATATTTGATCAGCTCATCCGCTTTGCCCTAACTCTTAACCACATTATAGAAATTGTAGAAAATATTTTAACATTGACTTGTAGCTATTAATAAAAAAAATTAAATAAGTTAGAATATTTGTAGGGTAGTTAGTAAAAATAGATAGTGGGGGGAGTTTAGGGCGGGGTGTTGAGCTGAGTGGTGCACACGCAGGTCCGAATGGCGCGTCAGTACCCGCGGCCGTCGCTGCAGCAGACGAAGGAGTCTTTCGCGCGGAGTTCGTACCGCGAGCTGTGGGTGAACATCGGCTAAATGTTCTAGTCGATTCTGTGCCCATACCTGCCAGCCCATTCCACTTAAAGGTAAGTTTATTGTATCAAAATAGAGAAACTTGTTGTTATATAACTATTTTAACAGCTTAGAAAATGACAAAATCAATTGCCTCGACTGATTTGGCTATTTTTTTTGTTGTGTTAATAATTGTCACGACAAGGTTTTTAGGGAGAGAAAAATTTAAAAAGTTGCTCGGAAAATTGGAAAATTTGGGAAAAACTGAAAGTGCTTTTTAATTCTAAAAATTATTTTACGGGCGAAGCCGGGGGTGGAATCTAGATATAATTTAGATTCCCTGTTCTACTTATATCACAATTTTGTTTATTGCAGGTGTATGACGTCACAGCCATCAAAGTAAAAGATGTCGCTAACGGCACAGTTGGAAAACCAGTCACATTTCTCGGTAATTCACTCTATTTATCAATCAAATTAAACCCATATTTCCTATTCAATAAAACATATTGTAAAAATAACGGCTATTTCACTTAGATATATTGAATAAGTAGCTATATGCTAAATTACAGTGACACATAGAAATTGGGGATAGTCTATCCCCATACAAATTATGGATATAGGACTCTTAATATTTGTATCTATACTATCTTCTAAAATATTAAAATTTCAATACAGTGGAGACCATGGCAGCAGGGCCAGGCAATTTGGAAGTGACAGTGAATGGTGGTCGAGTACCAACGGCGGCGGCGGCTCAAGGCGCCCATACTTACGCTATAAGTTTCACTCCTCGCGACCCACGCCCTCATACTGTGGAACTACGGTTTAATGGTGATCATGTACCTGGTAAAAAAACTTAAATTAATAAAAAGGTCACAGAAAATCTCGAATCATTATGAATTTTCTAACGAAGGCCTTGCATGACATTTTCCGTAACTAAGTCGTTTTGTTGTGCAAGTGGATTAATAAATGACTGTAAAAAACTACAAGTTTGTGAGTTTCTGTCTGAAAGTTTAGTAAGGACCGGTAGATGTCGCTGTTATTAACTTGGCGGACAACGGTACGATCCCGGCCATGTACCAATGGTTTTTTTATAATTAAAAACTTACATACAATCCAACAAACCACACTTAGAGGCTTTTTTCTATCTTATTATATCTCAACAAAACTGGCCCTTCGTTAGGTATATCTATAGCCTTACATTTTACCATCGGCTAAAAGAGGAAGAATTGGTCTTCCACTGAGACCGATAACCCGTGAAGAAAAAATAATAACTGTAAAAAATATGTCGTGCATCAACTCAACAACACAACCCATTGTTTTTCACGCATGCAGGCTTGGCATGGCCGACAAAAGGCCCTGGTGCACTCCACATTTGAAAATGTTTTTTCAGGAAGTCCGTTTGTATGCCATGTTTCGGCGCCAGCCCGCGTAATCGGTGCCGGTTCTGGAGAATCACCCGACAAAGTATCTGTGGGTGACGCTTACACGTTCAGTGTGGACTCTCCAAGCTCTCCACATGTCGAAGTTCTGGGACCTGCTAGGCGCCCAGTACCTGTTCAGGTAAGTAAACCTAATAACAACCAATTTTTTTTGCGGGTCCCCAACCAATTAAATGGTACACTGAAATAACCATTAGTACGGTTGTACATATAATAAGCCCCTCCTCCGTTTTCGTGTGAAAAGGGTCCATTATTTTATCTAAATCCATCCAGTCCTTACGACACAAATATTATAATACACAAAAGAAGAAATTTTGTATCGCATAATGTGGGATAAAGGCAGCGAATTAGAAATAAATGCGTTTATTCAAATATATACATTGTCAATACATCGTTATTCTACACCCGTCCGCCATTAGTCCCTCGTCTCTCTCCCTCACATCCGTACGTTCCATTACAAGCAAACATTCCTACACACACATATTTCTGAAATATATTTTTTCTTGTAATTTCTTTTCGCGATCCGCGATTTCGTCAGCAGTGAGCTTTCTCCAAGCTTTCATTTATATAAATTCTCTATCACCGTAGATATCAAACATTGCTGAAATAAAAATCACACAGATACAGACAGATATTGCGGCTTATAAATATAGAATAGTTATATATTTTTGTTGTAAAGAGGGTACCTGTTTCTATTATAAAATCTGGCGTACGAGTAATTACCTATAATATTTTTATTTCAATAGGTGTCTGCCGAGGAAACTACCGGTGAAAATGAATCAAGCAAGCGTTACACTATATCTTTTGTACCTGTTGATGTTGGTGATCACAGTATAGAGGTATTAATATATTTTATTTCTCATCATTATGTAAGTTTTTTTTATAGTTAAGTAGTGAAATTACATTTATTAAATTATTTCTATTTACATAGGCTGTTCCGAAAGTTTTTAGCTAAAAAGTTTGTATTCATTATTTATTTCTGCATTTATTAGAAATCGAAGTGTAATTTCAATGTAAACCTCCTTGAAAAAAAACACTGGCCATCTACAATTACTTTTTTATTATTATTTTTTTACGTATATGCGTCGATAGTAATTTGATTTGAACAATGAGCGTGCCGCGTGCAGCATTTCGTGCGATGATCTTCTATTCTCCTTAGTTAGCAACTGTAAGCTATTGGTTGGGATAGCCTAGAGGGTGATGCTAGGCCAGGTCGACCGCAAACTGCGGTTACCCACGAGAACGTTATCAAGGTGGAGTGGTTATTAAAAGAGCATCGGAATATCACACTTCGAGAGATTGCGAATGAACTAAAGATTGGATCACAGGCGGTTTCTACGATCCTGCATGAACATCTCAGAGTAAGGAAGGTTGCTTCGAGGTGGATACCACATTGTCTCTCAGAAGAGCAAAAATCCCGACGTGTGGATTGGTGCAGGTTTATGTTAGAAAAATTCGAAGGAGGGACTTCGCAACAAGTATCCTAAATCCTAACTTCCTACGAATCTTGGATTTATAGTTACGATCCTCTTACAAAACAGCAATCCACTGAATGGGTGTTTGAAGAAGACGAGTTACCCACAAAAGTTGTTCGCGGGCGGAGTGTAAATAAAAAAATGATTACCGTTTTTTTTCCGTCGTAGTGGCCCAGTAGCAATAATTCCATTAGAATATCGTAGAACGGTTACTAGTAAGTGGTATTGCGAAGTGTGTTTGCCCCGAGCCTTCGAGGAGTTGAATGAGAGTCGCCCAAGGAGCGGAACTCTGGGCATTCTTTTTCACCAAGACAACGCGCCTGCTCACACGGCCGCTAGAACGATGGATTTCTTAGCCACTACGGGCGTCCAATTACTACCCCATCCACCTTACATCCCAGATCTGGCCCCGTGTGATTTTCATTTGTTTCCCACCATTAAAAAAAATGCTCTGTGGAAGAAAATTTAAGACTTCGGATGAGACTGTTGATGAATTTAGGCGATTGTTTTTCGACCTTCCGCAAGATCTTTTTTAAATTGTTTTGAAAGCTGGTTTTCTCGAATAAATAAATGTAAAGAGGCTGGAGGAAAGTATTTTGAAAAACTGTAAATAAAATATTCTCATATACTTATTATATTTGGTTTTACTAACAACTTCCGGAACAGCCCACGTATTTATTAAGGATAATTTACAAAAGGTGTAGGTTAAACAAGACATACACAAGATAAGCATAAAGTAAAGAAGTGCCCTACCCTTTAAAATATTCTTACCGATACTTGACTGGTTGAATTCTTGGTGGGACAATGCACCCTAACCTTCTTTGTGTTCATAGATCAATTTGTTTCTTTTTTAATCTGAATCATACTCAATTTTTTAACTTTTTTTTTTACAGGTTCGCGCCGGAACTATGGGTGGACATGTAGAAGGAAGCCCATTCTTAGTGAAAGCGTATAGCGCCGCCCGTGTTGCTGTTACTGATATAGCTCCTGGAGTAGTCGGTCGACCTGTGTCGTTCACAATCAACGCTTCACATGCAGGTAATTACTAATTTTATTTAAGCTTCTTATTACTCAATTTAAATCAGAAGTGGGATTGTATTTTTAATTGTGTGTTCTATTATACTTCTTTACATAATGTTTTCCTCACCAACTGGTACTACAAAATATAATCCCAAATGATAATATTTATTGAGGCTACTAGCAAGTTACATTACTAAAAAATTGTCTAAATATCAATTCCTTCATTAATTACTTCATGTATTGTCACAGGTGCGGGTAATTTGGAAATTATCGTTGCTGTCAATGGAAGAAATGTGCCGAATTATGTTCAGAGCGAAGGAAACGCGCGTTTTAAAGTGAGTATGGATTACTTTATTTAACTAAAGATTTGCTTAAAACTGTTTTAACTTTGCATAGTATAAAATATCTACGTTCTTCGTCTTCCGTTAGGTACCCTAAACCAAACAAATCAAAATCCCCTTAAATTTCAGGTTAACTTCAAGCCAGTAGAAGCCGCACCCCACACACTATCCGTCCGATTCAACGGGCACGCTGTACCCGGTTCGCCGTTCACTTGCGCGGTATCAGCTCCGGCAACCGCGACAGACGCCCGGGCGACCGGTCCCGGTCTTACATCCACCGCTAGAGGAGAGGCAGCAGACATACAACTCGTCGGTTTTCATAGTAAGTTGAAGAAAATACTATAGAGAGTAATACGTTCAACTCTCGCTAAAGTGAGAAACCGCGACACTAGCGCCCACTAAATTATACGTGGACTGAGAAAGGTTTACAAAATACCACGATCTGGTTATTATATACTCTCGCAACCTCTTTAAATGATATCATTTTGACCCTTAACAAAGTAACATTATCTAGAATAATCTACAGTTCCTGTAACCACGACAGAATCCTAAGGTCGCACTTTCTGGTACGAAATTATTTTTGAAAGATTTTTTTAGCTAGAGTGCTACGTAGTCGCCATCTTAAAGTAGGCACTTTTCATAATTTCATTAGCATTTTTATCATTTTTGATTCGATTTCCAAATATTAATATTAAATAAGTTAATATTTTAATTAAAAAAAATATTATACAACTACTTTGTGCCCGACTAGTTAAAATTATATAAAACTGTTTCTGATAATATTTTATTTTAACATGTAACAATTTTATTTATTCAAGATGGAGAGCCGTCAGTCTACGTGGCCGGTCCGGGCGGCACCAGTGTCCGCGCGCGCATCTCTCCATTAGGCGAGGGGCGTTATACAGCCACCTATACTCCTGAAGCGGTTGGCAGACACAGTGTTCAAGTCACATGTGACTCCCGACACGTACAAGGATCGCCGTTCACTTGCAACGTCTATGATGTTCAACGTGTCAGAGTCACTGGGCTCGGTCCTGGGGGTGAGATATTTATTTATTTTAAAGAGAAATTGTTGTACTTTGTCATAAAGGAATTGATAGGAAATTGTCCTGGGAAACCGTTTTACTGACAGGGAAACACTAAAAGATGTTTATATTGGTAAGCAGCTCAGCGGAGCGGGTCTGCAGTCGTTAGATAACATCGAAACATGTAAAAAGTAAGGCACCCATACTGTTTTGATGAGATTTAACTTCTTGAACTGAGTGACATAATTATGATGTATAAATGTTTCTCAGTATTCCCAATTAACTTGGTACTCTGTGCACAGGTACCCTTGTTATAATTGTTGAGTTGAAATTCGGCACATGTCCTGTTTGTCTTGACTGAAGCTGAATACACTACTTATTTATATAATTAACTTTCCACTTGATATTATTAATTATTGAAAATGAGTTATTTTATAACACCACATACTATTGACTGTTTTTCCGTTCGCTCTAAATCTATACAATTAAATACAATGGGTAAAAATGCCTAAGTGGGATAATATGATAGTTAGATAACATAAATAAGTGTTAGTTCTGTATATGTTTGTTTGCCCCGAAACTACTAAATCGATTTTGATGAAACTTAAAATATGTTCTTTGTTTCATCATTGCCCAGTGATATCAAAATAATACGGCCGAAGCAATACTGCTTAAAGTAAGCTATTTTTACCCTTTATTTTTCAGAACTAGAAGGAACATTAGAAGGACTGAGTCTAGATGATGGTATAGACGACGAGCGAGGTGTAGAGGTCGGTCGCCCTGTCACATTTAGTGTAGATGCAGCCGGCGCCGGGGAAGGAACTCTAGAGTTGGTCGTCTCTACTCCATCAACTACTGTTAAAGCTGAGGTAACATTTTCTCACTAGACACGTAGAATAGCATGCCTTTATTTGCTATCCCACCATACAAAACTTTTACTGATATCTAAACAAGACGCTATGTGAAAAGAAGTATAGGCAAAGATAATAAAACGTACAAAAAATTGCTTTTGCGAAAATGCATCAAACGAACTTCAGCACTTCCTTGGTTGTATGTACAAAAAGTAATATTGTGTTTGAAATTACCAGAATCGGCCGTAGAGAAAATTTTACGAGAATTCGACAAAGTCTGTTTAAAACAGGATTTTCAGAGTTGTAGTTTGATAACTTTGTATACGTAAGCAATAAATTGAACCGTTGACATCGTGTAGATAATCGTGCAGTATGGAATTAGTATGAGCTTAATTTCCATATATCTGTGCTTTGTCATGTGTAAAAAAGCTATAAATAAAATTTTCTAGGCTACCTTTTCGAGTGGGCAGTTTTGTTGAGGTATTTAGGAATTTATTATTATTTATTTATTTGTTCGATCGGTCTATACATATAAACCAGTTTTCGATTTTAACCCCCTTTAGTGTCTGTTGGGTATCATATACTTATTTGAATCTACCTGATTAACTTTAATTAGCTATATGAAAAATTGGTTTACACATCGTTATTGACTTTTCAACTAAGCGTTTAAACCTCTGCTAAGATTAGTGTTAATAATGTTTGTGCGGTTTAATCTTGTGACCTTCGGTTAGCCGTGATCGGCGCATAGTTAACGTGTCTAAAACCATGACACCACGTCGCATCCTCGCATCTCTTCAAAAAGTATTTTTATTTTGTATTCATATAATTATACTAAATTAACGCATGTACATTTCTCCCTGCATCATTACAACATATGTAACAACAGACATAGTATTATTATCATCGCTCAATTCAATTTCTCAGTGCAAGAAGTTCCTTGATTTAATGTTAGTAAAAACCAAAGTGGAATACTTATCACAAAATATTTTTGAATCCAGGTCGTAGCTGTTGCTCGAGGACTGTATGACGTGACGTTTGTGCCTGTCTCGAGAGAACCACATCGGGTCTCAGTCACATTCAACGAACAAGCCGTGCCGGGCAGTCCATTTGTGTGTAGAGTCAGTGAACCTCATACTTATGTACAAGTTGGTAAGTAGCTATTCACGTTTAGATTTATGGTGATCTATCAGTCAGTGAATGCCCAAAATTTGTATTTATTGCAATTAACACTCTTAATTTGAATACTATTTCACACGTGCGATCAGAACTTAGCCTGGCATACTATGGCGCTAATATTCATATACGAGCAACGATTCAATAATAATATGAAACTATCAAATTGTGACTTTCGCTTTTACAAGCAACTGACTACCACTGCCTGGTGTTAAAATCAATAGTGGTGTGGTGAGTTAGAGTCACAGTGTAGTTTACGAGAGTTGCAATCGTCGCATGACCTGTAGACATGTTTTTTCACGTTTCTCTTAAAGGACCTAAGGTTGTATGAAGCTTGGAATACTTTACTATTATTTTCCTGCTCCTTTAAAAATGACTATAAAGTTCTGAAAATTCAACATTTTACAGGAGGCGTTGCATCAATGGAAATTGACGATAATCTCTCCGACGTAGAAGTGATAGCTCCCAACGGCTCGAGGCTTCCGGAAGCGCGTGTGGAAGATAGCGGTATACTAACATTTCCCACATCGCGAGTTGGCCGTTACATGATCCGTTGCTCCAGAGGCCCTTTGGCCGAAATTGAGGCTTTGGACGCGTCCGCTGTCAAAGTTTTGTCAGTCGGCGATGCTGTGGCCCACCGTCCTGCAATATTAACTGGTATGATACCGTCTAATTTATATTAAGAGATTTTCCCAGTGGTAATAATGAGTATTTACAACATGAATATTTTTGCCAAATATGCCCTTGAATGGAAAACTCGTTGCGGTCGAAAATAGATATTTTCAACATAATCGACCAACCCGAAGTGAATGACCCTAAAGTGTATTTTTATTGTAAAATTTTTAAATAAAAATTAGTTTTGCAAATGTAATTTAAAGGTTAAAATGTTAATTATTATGTAAAATTGTTATTATAACGTATAAGAATTTTAAATGACAACTTATTTCTATTAAGTACTAGCATTCCGCCCCCGGCTTCGCCCGTGGATATTTACGAACAAAATAAAATATACCCTATAATATAATACCTACCCCTACCCCCTACCACTACCACTAACTTTGGATATTGTTCATACAAAAATACTAAAATCGCGATAAAAAAAAACTTACATTTTTAAACTCGTGATATCTTTCGAATGGAATGTCCGAATTAGTATTATATAAAGGTATTGAAGCAGTCGTGCATATAAAGTAATTTGTTTTGATAAGGATTAATAGCAAGGTACAAATAAAGAGCCTTTTCTAGCGGCGGCTTTTTAATATTTTTTTTGAAATAAAAGAACACTTATTGTGACTTAACTATAATAGTTAGACATATGCTATCGCGAGACTTTTTGTAGATAATGATGTGTTCTGCAAAGTCGTAGTACATTATTTTGTTCTATCATCAATAGTTTTCGCAGCGCACGCGATGTAAGGAATTTCTTAGGTAATTTTTTTACCTTGGGTTACATTATTGGAGTTTGAGTAAGGATCCCTATTTTTTTTGAAAATAGAATACAGCCTATGTCACTCAGGGTGAATGTAGCTTTCCGATGGTGAAAGAATTTTTGAAATCGGCACAGTAGTTTTTGAGTATATTCATTACAAACATACACACAAAAATACAAATCTTTCCTCTTTATAATATTAGTATAGAGTATAGATAGCAAAATACACTTTATGTCTTACACATTAGGTACCTACGTTACTACATATAACAGTATTAACTGCATTTTCCAAAAAAAAAAACCTTGATAACCTCAAATACATTTTTTATTTTAGTGAGTACATCGAACGCCGGCGCCGGTCGCCTGTCTGCTAAAGTGTGGTGCGCCGGCGCACCTGTGCCCCACTCCGTCCGGCGTCGAGGTGGCGGTAGATGTGAACTAGTATGGCACCCAGCTCGAGCCGCTCCTCATAGACTGTCCCTACTATGGAGCGGTACACCCATATCTAAGGAACCACTGCTGGTTGATGTTCAGCCTGCGCATCATGGACAGGAGGTTGGTTTTATCATTTTTCTTTCTTTCACTCCTGACCTGACCTTACCACAGGAAAACTTTGTGATATCGAGATGAAACAAACAGCAGATTCGTAGACAACTACAACAAAATCCATTCAGCCGTTTTGTAGCCTATTCTGGACTAACCTTCCGAAATGTATATTTATGCTCTATTTGATATATATGTTTATATTTTAGGTGTCTGCGTGTGGTTTGGGCCTGTATCAAGCACAAGTGAGCAAAGTTGCGTCCTTCTGTATTGACACTCTGGGTCGACCTGCGCGGGAGTTTGACGTCGTCGTTTCTGGTCCGGGGTCTAGAGCCTTACCTGTCAGGTTTGTATATCTATATTACCTGTATGTCTTCTTTCTTTCACATCAAAACTGAGCGATGGGTCGATGTGAGATAGTTGGAGTGCCGGAGAGTAACATACTTTTTATCCCGGGAAAAAAATCAATCCTTCGAACAATATTTGTAATTGGAATTATTGATACGAGTAATTTTGCCTAGCCTTACGAAGCGGGGGGCGGGTCTCTAGAAATACTATGAAGGTGTCATTAAATGTTACGTTAAATCTATTCTATTAATTAATTAATTTGTTAATGAAAAGTACCTATTAATTGTATGAAATACTGTATAGTGTCAGTTCGTATTCAACGTGCCATTCAACCACACTTTTGTATATTACTTTGTAATTGAATTTATGGATATATTTGGTCAAAAACTGAATGAACATTTTTATGATGTAAGGCTATATTATAAAAAGTATTATGTATATGCATAGTTCAAAGTTTCTATATTTTTTTTTAATTTCTTAATTCTTATTTTCTTTTCAGATGCTATCAAACTAAATCAGGACTTTTACAAGCAGAGTTTACAATCACAGATGTCGGTCAAAGCACTATAGGTAAGTGAAAATGTCTTAACATTTTGGTTACTCCAATTCTACCCGCGAAAAAGTCGAAAAAAAAAGACTGTTCCAACAATACAAATCCATACAACCATCGCAATTTAGAAAAAATGCACTTTAATCTTTGACAAGTTTGTCAGTATAGAGTTTCTTTTTTTTAAATAAAATATTATGTACTTTCAGAGGTACTTCACTTGTCAAAACCAGTGTCAGGAAGCCCGTTTACGTGTGAGACTTTTGACCCCAACAAGGTTCTAATAACGGGTCTGCCAGCTGGTAACATTATTGCGCAAACACCTATCAATTTTACAGGTATGTATTGTATAAAACAGTAAATTATTATTTATTATTATTATTAATATATTATTTATTAGTTATCCATTACTGAAAATTGCGATGATATAAAAATGTGTTTCTGAAAACGTCACCTGAATTGAATGGGATTTATCCCAAACATTTTTTTGCATTTGCGCTTGCATGAAAATGGAACAAAGAAATTTAATAATCCTTCCCGTGACTACATAGACACTGTCCCGTCTCTCTCGGGATAAAAATATATACCTTTTTAACAAAATTTTTTTTTTATAAGTAAGAAACCTTTTCCTTATTGAACGTCATAAAAAAATATTATCTCCACTTCGGAAACATCATCTGTGGAGAAGTGGCATAAAAGGTAACGCATTATCCAAATCCAATCAACTGTTATCGCGTCATTGACATTAGTAAGATGTACAGAAACACAAAGACAATACTTTCTTACAAATAAATTTATTCCTAAGTAATAAAATATTGTGGTGCATTTTAGTTGACACAAAGGACGCCGGCGTGGCCGAATTAGAGGTGGTGTGCGAGACAATGAACGAGCGTCGTATTCGGATACCGGTCGATGTGAAAGAGGATGGACACACACACAGAGTACGACTGAGGCCCAATGCACCAGCACATTACCGTATCTACATCAATTTTGGAGGTACGTGTAGTTCTAAAGTAATTAGGCCATAAGCCAAACTCTCAGAATTGTTGCAAAATATAGTACCATATTTAAATGCTATTACGACCTATTAAATGACTGATGAATGGCTAATGACGTCAGTCAGTACAACATACATAATAAAACGATTTATATCCTAATAACATTAATTTGATTAATACTTTTAGCTTGAATAAAATTACTATTTTTATAACTGCTAGCTTTTGAGGTTATAAAATACCTCAGTTGAGCTTAAATTAAAATAATCATCTAAGTGAGAAGGAGCTGCTAATAGAAAATATATAAATTAGTGTTTTTTTTACAATATCGTAACCGGTTTTTTATCGTAACAGGTGCTCCAGTGCCCGGCAGTCCTATATCATTGGGAGTGTTGAGTGTGAATAGCAGTAGTAATTCTAGATGCGCCGGCACAGGTCTGTCAGCCGCTCATGTTGGTAAAGAAGCTGCGTTCACTATAAATTGTTCTGAAGATGCACCTCCTATTGTACAGGTTTGTATATTATATTTTATACATTGTAGAAAAGTATCAATTTTGCTGCCTCTCCTAGACACGACAGATCCAAACTAAATTAATATGGGAGGTCCAAATGTTATATGGTTGACATTAAGGTCAAATGGGTAGCATAAAATTACTTTCATATTTTTAACAAGTTGAGCTCAAATATATAATTTGGTCATCAGGAATCGCGAGTCATAAATGCAGTAGAAAATTGTAGGTTCACAAATCTATGATTACAACGCGTATTTACGCGGATTTACTAGTTTATATTACGTAAAGAGGTGCGTCGGTGGCCGAGTGGTTAAGACGTCTGGTATTCACTATGCAGACCACGGGTTCGATCCCGGATCCTGGCCATGTACCAATAAGTTTTTTAATTAAAAACGTACATAATCCGACAAAAGAGGCTTTTCCATCTGAATAAACCTCACCAGAACTGGCCACTCGTTAGGTATAGCCTCACAACTACCATCGGCTAAACGAGGGAGAATTGGTCTTCCGCTGGGTACCCTGAAACCGTAACACGGTTTCGGGAGCTGTAGGCAATCCGTGAATTAAGAAAAAAAATAGTTGAGGGTTTTTGAGATAATTGTGATTATCCAAAGTAATGCAATTATTTTATTTAACTGGGACATTCTTTATATAGAAGAAATATGAAAATTTGCTCTTCTTTCCTAAAACTAGCATTGAGATTTTTTTCTGACTGCCCCGTGGAACTACTCTTTTATCAAACCTGTATTTTTTGTAAAAACACGATAGAGCAAAGTTTCATATCAATAAAATACAGCAAAGTTCATATTTACCTTTTGGCAACGAATCTTTATTTTCTTATGTGCAGACTACCTACTTAATTAAAATGTTTATTAAGATAATGTACTTCGCTAAATTTTTTTTTAATTCACAGGTTGAAAGACTGACAGAAAGCAAAGACGAGTCAACAGATTCGGGCCTACTAGAATGTCGCGTTGTAACAGGAGCGCATAGAGAATGGTTGTGTGCATACATACCGCTAGTTGTCGGTCTGTACGAAGTCAGAATATCTACTAACACTGGCCCGTTGCCTGGAAGCCCGTTCTCGGTCAAGGTATGGTTATATTTTTAAGGTTATAAATGAAAATTGTTATTGACACTACTAAAACAGAAATGTTGAAATAGGAGGTATACATATTAATTAATATAACTAATTATATTATTAATACCAACACATAGACGGCAAAACTGATTTTTAGTCACTTTGAAAATTATCAAAATTAAATTTTTCATGTCTCAAACCAAAATAAAAACTTTAAAGAACAACTTCTTTCACCCGTGTGGAAAAAAGACACGTGGCTGTAAAATGCCCCTCCCCACCGGCTTTTCTGGGATAAAAAACTAAGTTTTAATCCAGGACATAAACTATCCTCCCAAGCTTTATCAAAATCCATTCACCTGTTGAGGCCTATTTAAGCAACAAACATCCAAAATTTCGCATTTATAATATTAGTAGGATTTCTACAGAAGATATAATTAAATTAATTTGTGTTTCTTCTGTTAATTACGTTCACAGGTTATTGACACATCGGCCATAGTCCCTGTTGGCGGATGGGGTTCTGATAATGCAGGGAGAGTGAGAGCACCTTCTAAACTAGTATTAGACACAAGTAACGCTGGCCCGGGGACCCTCGAATGCTTACTCGCTGGTCGACACCAACGTAAGAATATTGTAATCTCATATTGCTTATAATCAACACTATAAATTGATGGGGCGTTAGACTTGATCCCGATGCAAACAATGCTAAGCACCATTTTTTTTTAATTAATCGTGCTTCGAAGGCACGTAAAGCCGGTGGCCGCACTTCTAAATATAACAGATACTACTCGGTTGACTTATCTCGGCACCTCGCTTGAATTTGAACTTGCTTACAGGCTTCCCCGCACGGAGATCTGCGTTCCTTTTGAACTCAGTAAATACCATCTTTGTTACCGTTGAGTGTCTCATTTGTTTGTAAAGTTATAAGTTACTTCTCTTGCTGTTGTTATGTCTAATACGTCATCAGGGCCAGATGCCTAGTTAAGTCAACCGAGTAGTACATCTGTTAAAGACGAAATCTAGACATTAACGGCCGTTCCCAATAGTCTAATACTCCTACAAGTCTACGTAAGCCAAATGGACGATAGACAGACTATAGGGTACTACTCGGTTGAGTTACCTAAGCATTAGATATAGACAAACGGGAACAGCCTCTACTGTTTACTGGGCAACTGGCTAAAAGTGGACACTGTTTGGTTTCTCTGGTGCCACAACTCCATGAAGATGTGTGTATACTATGTGAAAAATGTTTAAAATTTCATGCATTCTAGACAACATGCGAGAAATTGCATAATGTGTAAAGAGCACTTTAATCTTGTTCACAATCAAATAACTTTTTTCAGGTGTCGAAACCGTATCGGGCCGCTCGGTTGTAACTTTGGCTGCTGTTGAAGGCACGAGTGGCGAGCAAGAACTAGAGTTGACATACAATGGGGCCTTAGTACCGGGCTCTCCGCGACGAGCTCTTGTGGCATCGGGGAACACTGCTGATAGAGTCACCTTGGCTGGGAGAGGGTTGGCACACGCCGCGCCTCATACACCGGCAATATTCACTATTGGTAATAATTTACGAGTCTTACATATTCAGTATACAATTATACAATTATAAAACATGGAGAAATATAGGTTTTTTAAATAAAATTTACTAAATGAGGAAGACTTGTGGCCGTAAGTAAGGCAACCCGTGAAGTTATATAAAAAAATTGGCCTTGCGAGAACGACTCGAACGAGAAAGTTAATAGAAATAATTGTTGTTTATTTTTAACCGACTTCCAAAAAAAGAAGGAGACGGTTCTCAATTCGGACCGTTTTTTTTTTTATTTTTTTTTTTATGTATGTATGTACATCGATAACTCCGCCAATTGTAAACCGATTTTGATGGTTTCTTTTTTAATCGACAGATAATTCTTCCGGATTGGTCCCATTTTAATCTCATAAAAATTGGTTCATTAGTTTTTCAGAAATTTAAAAAAAACTGACTTTATAAGTACATTTTTCTTGATATCTCGATAAAATATGTACCGATTTTGACGAATTATTTTTTTTAAGACATAATAATTTCTCGACATTATCTCACAGACATATGACGAAAATCGGTTTAGTAGTTTTTCAGAAATTCAGTAATTAATTTCTGTTTACGGCTGAAAATTATGTATCAGAAAAAGTCTTAGCAACGGTTGCTATTGACACGAAGTTGTTAATTTTCGTGACGATGGTCTAGCGGTATGTAATGGGGTGCATAGGATGCACAAGCACATGGTTCAAATCACATCCACAGCGGTATTTTTTTTTAATTTTCCATCAATATTTTTTTAGTTGCGTTATTATTTGTCTCTCAAGGCAGCAAAATCACTTAAAAGGGTAAAATAAACCTTTTAAAAAAAAGTGCACCGACTTCAAAAATTTGCACTGAAAAGTAAGAAATAATAAATATTTCGTCGTAGAATTTGAAGACGGTTGGTGCCAAATTAGAAACAACTTAGTTCCCAAATTCACTAATCTAGACAATTCATTAGGAACCTACGATCATCAGTACATACAAACATAGATAATATTGAACAGATCTTTATCTTCTTAGATATTTACTTAGTTTTGTATCCTAATTTGGCACCAACCGTCTTCAAATTCTACGACGAAATATTTATTATTTCTTACTTTTCAGTGCAAATTTTTGAAGTCGGTGCACTTTTTTTTAAAAGGTTTATGTATAAAATTAATTAACTTATGATGTTGAATATCTGCGAGTCAGAAACAAGCAATCGAAGTTTTCTTGTTACTCAGTCATGTCTAAAGGGATGTACAGATTTGGATGAAGTTTGGAATTGAAATAGATTAATTATATACTCGTTAATCGAGAAGGACTTGAAGGAACTTTCCAGTCACTTCTTTCTTTTGCAAAAGTTTTGTTTCCTTATAGACGGTAGCGCTGCCGGGCATGGCGCCCCAGAAGCATCTCTATCTTCACCTGACGGCGAGGCGGTGGGAGTTGCTTTAACTGCAGCAGGACCGGGATTGTGGAGAGCTACGTACACACCTAGACGGGCTGGCGAACATCAACTACGCGTTACTTGGGCTGGTCGACTTGTCAAAGGTAAAGAAATAGAAAAATATTTGTGATAATGTAAATAAAAAGACCAGCGCTTATACTGTCAGAAAATATTATTGTCATATTACTAGCTTTCCAGTACTTTCCACTCTGAATTCGTTCGCTGAATGTGAAAAAATAATAAATATATATCTTTTGTTATATCTTACGAACCCTAACTTTTTTTTAAATGTAACATAACTTATGTCCATCTGGAATAATGTAGCTTTATAACTGTGAAGAAATGTTTAAATCGGTCCAGTAGTTTTACAAACAAACTCACATTCTTATATTAGTATAGATGATCTGCTGTTAATTGCAAGTTTTCCTGAATTTTCCTTGTTACGACATTCAGTTAAGCCCTAGGCGCACGGAATGCTGCGTTTATAACATTGAATGAATTTCTATTTAATAAATTACATCAAGCCTCGGGCGCGATTCATACTTTTAGAACTTTTATGTGTATTTTGAACCTATTTTCATTTAAATATTCCAGGCTGCCCCCTAACGGTGCACGTATCGGCTGGCTCTGAGAGCGGTGACGCGTCTCGCGTTGTGTGTTCAGGCGCCGGTCTCCAAGGTGGCGTTGTTGGTCGTGAAATACGCTCTTGGATTGACACGAGACGAGCCGGCCCTGGAGAATTGACAGCACATTGTACTGGACCTAATAAGGTAATTTTTATGCCTTTACGGGTTACTTTACAACTCCTCGAACAGTATTACTGGCTGCTAAATAAACAGGGAAAACAATTAAGTGATCCTCATTCATTAAATTTCATTCAGCAATTTTGTAACCTATTCTGGTCAAACATCCAACCAGGCATGCAGACAGATCGTGTAATATGAAGTAATGTCAATTCACATTTAAACATACATCCATGCCTGTTTCCGAAAGGGGTAGGCAGAGTGGATGGAGCGCCCGTTCTCTCGACGCCTGCTTCATCCTCATATAGCGTTCTATTTTTAGTAAATTTTTTAATTTAGATATTGGTATTAATTTTGTCGACAAAAGTGGTCACTGTTACTGGGCAGAGCCACACAGCACAGCAAGGTAAATAAAGATGTGTTTTGTGTATTTTGAAACATAAAGAGACACTTCAATGTTATTTTTTCATTCCTCAGGTGGCGTACTGCGAACTATATGAGCATGGTGATGGAACCTTTACTCTAAACGTGAAACCTCAAGAAGCTGGTCGTCACGTGCTTAGCGTCCATTTTGCCGGCGACCACGTACCTGGGTCGCCCTTCGTGCTTAAAGTGGCTGGAGCTCCTGATCCATCTAAGGTGGGAATTAAAAAACAATACGTCTCCGGTACCTTGTTACCGACCCCAGGGTACCCAACGGAAGTCTCTCATTTGATCTATTTTTTGGCTTTGTTGTTGTATTTTATGACGGAAAAGCCAATTTGTCTTATTATGTAGGTACATCAGATTTTAATGAAAAAAAAACACATTGATAAATGGCCGCTGCGGGATTCGAACCAAATGTGCTCTGCGTATGGCTAGACGCTTTACCCAAATATCATTAAATAGTATAAAAGGAAATTTCCAACGCACGTCTTTATGACTGCGTTATATAACAATTGGACTCGCTAAAATTATTATGTACGACTCATCATTTCAATAATGTAACTAATATTTTAGCCATAATCTATCTATCTATCATCACGCCTTTCATCCCAAGGGTGGTAGGCAGAGACAATCGAATGCCATTTGTTACGATCCTGATATATACCTCTTTCGCTTATTTTATATTAATTATACCGTTCATACATGCTCGGCGATTGTGTACTTTAATATTCAGCCCTATTTGACACCACAATGTATGTAAAACGGGGTTGAGCACTGTCCACCCACTCTAACAATACCTAGCATAACTGGCAAAAAATATTGGCGAAGCAAATATTCGCGACAAAATCGCCATCTTTTTACATAACTAGCGGGCCCGGCAGACGTTGTCCTGCCCAAACGTTGGCTTGCCTGCTATTTACTTTCCTTCGTCCGTGGAAAACAACTACCACTACCACTACCCCTACCCCTACTCCAACCACTACCACTACCCCTACCCCTACTTCCAACCCCTACCACTACCGCTACTATCCTATGACCGTCTCCTGGCTCTAAGCCAAATCGGTACAGCCGTTCTTGAGTTAGAATGGTGTAACTAACTGACTTTCTTTTATATATATAGATTGATAAAGCTCCTATATCCATAATTTTTCAGGGATAAACTATTCCCAATTTCTCTGTAAATAATCCACATGTGTTACTGTAATTTAGCAAATAGTTACTTATTGAATATATCTAAGTGAAATAACTGTTATTTTTTCAATGGGTATAAAACCATCCATATTTCCTATTCAATAAAACCAATTGAAAAAATAACGACTATTTCACTTAGTTACATATATTGAATAAGTAACTATATGCTAAATTACAGTGACACAGGAATTATATTGGAATATTTACAGAGAAATTGGGAATAGTAATGTCCCCATACAAATTATGGATATTGGCTAACGTTTTGGCCCGACTCCCAATATGTTTTCCTATTTTGCTCCATAGGTTCGAGTATACGGTCCCGGCGTAGAACCAGGTGTTCTAGCAACATTCCAATCTAGGTTCCTGTGTGACACGCGTGGTGCGGGCGCCGGTCAACTCACTGTTAGAGTGCGCGGCCCTAAAGGCGCTTTCCGTGTGGAAATGCAACGGGAAAATCAGAAGGATCGCACTATACTTTGCAAGGTATATATATAACCAACATTTACTACATGAGTCGGACATCTGTAGGTACTAACCACAGTTCACTTGCCTTGGCTTGTGCACAACCAGTGTGTTTTCAGTAAGCATAGTGGAGGGTCACAAACATACTCCATTCATGGCCTTCAAATAGCCACTTTCCACCAAGTGTATATATGCTAGCCATAAAAATATGTCTAATGGAATGGCTACTTGTGCGTCATTAGCCACTAAAGATAATACTAGCCACTAAAGATAATACTAGCCACTAAATATGTCTTTGGTTCGTACCAATTAAACATGACGCGCATTTCTTCTTTTTTTTAAACTATATAGTAATGTTTTCAGCATTTTTTTTTCTTCGCGGGCAGCTCCCGAAACCGTGTTACGGTCGCAGGGTACCCAGCGAAAGATCAAGTCTCTTTTAGCAAATTTTGGCGCGATTTGAAATAAATATGAAAGTTTTTTTTTATTATGCGCGCGCACAAAATAACGTCTAAATTAACACAATGTAGTTGGCAACAGAAAAGTATCTAATATCTTTACTACATAGTTTTTAATCACGCCAAAGAATTAAGCGCGTGTTTATGTACAAGGACCCACATTTTTTCACATTTTCATATTTCCATACAATTCTTACAGTCATTCAAAGTTATACAATGCTTTGTCTCTCTCTATCATATTGAATGACAGGTTTGTTAGAGGGAGACGTTTATTAGTAAGACGGTGTCTTAATAAACTAATTGTGCAGTCTTTGTAATTTTTTTTTATTTTTTTTTTAGTTTTCGCCAACGGAACCCGGTGATTATCGTGTAGAAGTCCGTTGGGCCGGTCGACACGTGCCCGGCTCACCGTTTCCTGTTATGATATTCGATACTCAAGAAGAATTAAGAAGATATGTTCAAGCCACAGCCTCCTAGTATTTGACGCTTTACAATCTATATAAACAGGGTTATTTATATGTGTAGCAAACTCGTTTTGGTTTTTTCTGTTATTGTAGGTATTTGTTTCCGTTAATAACCTCTTCCAGTGTTGCATAATATAATTTGTTTACGCTGCTGACAAATTATAAAAAATTGCATAAAGCTAGCGAACAAGTAGGTAAGCTGTGGTTGGTTTAAAAAATATTTGCATAATAAAAAAATAATAAGTGTTAATATTCCGTCCGTAAAATGATATATTTTAGAAATATATTTGTTGTAATTTCTTCATAAAAAAACAAAGAACTTATTGTATGGTAGATAGAGAAAATTAGAAAGATTTTTTTATAAAAAAAATAACAAAATTTTATAATTGTTAATTTAATATTTATTAATGAACAGTTAGTTTTATAAATTACGTTATATGACATAAACTGCAACTAACGAAGATGTATTTCTTTTATCAGTTTTCATAATGTTGATAACACTTAGTCATAATTTAATATTTTTTTCATACTAATTGTTAATAAACCAATTATTTTTAATGAGAGACTTTCATATTATTTTCTGAAATATTTTATGTTCCCACTTTTTAAATAGTCGTCATTACCTTGCTTTTCTGTTGCTACCAAAATGTAAAGAGAATTTCCTCCAAACAATTAAATATGTACCTACTATATTATAAGAAGTACTAATAAGTGCAGCCCTTGACATTTTCTCATACATTTAGTGGGTAAGCTTTTATGACGCCATCTGCTGGCAAGCGTAGTAACTATAGGTACCGGGAAGGTTCTTGAGCGCTCGACGAAAAAGTGGGAGAATGTTTGCGCACATGTACTTCGAGTGCAATATAACTTGTATATTTATTACAATTGATTTATTGGTGTTTGTTTTAACGATTGCTTTTTACTGCTGGTAAAATTTAAATTAATACCTCATACCGTCAAGCAGACCCAAAAATAGTGTTCTGCGCATCTAACGACCACCGCTCAAGAACCGTCCCGATACCTTACAACTTGTGGAACTTCGTTCCTGACTTGTCTTATTTGGTAAACAAACTTTGCATGTTTTTTTTAAATAAGTAGTTTATTTAAAAGTCGTTATATTAACAATTTTACATAATTATCAACATTTTAAACCTATTTTACATTTGCATTTTTCTTTTATATTAGGTATTTAAAATTTGAACAAAAAGTTTGTTTACCAAATAAGACAAGTCTAAAAATGAACTTTACAGTTGCTATCCCTGTACCACGCGCGCTTTATTTGATGCGTCCAGTACATTTGGGTCAGGGTTAAAACAACCGTGCCGAGGGTGTACCTAGGGTTGGCTACAATCTGAGACACGCCAAATCACCCAAACCAACCAGTAGTACAAAGTTCCACTTACTTGAGGTTCTTGGCTTCTGTGCAGACTACCGGCGCAGGGTCTCTTTGCTCGTATCCCTGATTGATGCTTCTACTGTGTGGCCGATCTTTCGCCTCCTTTTCCGATCCACACAATACACTATTCTTATTTTAAATTATTAATTACGATTTCTTGCGTGAGCAAGCCGACGTTGTTGACAAGGAGATATTTTTCGATGCCTCATTATTCGTTCAGTGAACTTTGACCGCGACCGATTTGAATGAATGAACATGTCTCAAATGGCGGGAAGTTTCAACCGAGTCGAGCTCATTAAAATGAAAACTATACATGTAGATCGTATTACGTACGAACCACGAAGTATATTAATTTTGGTCGGGACCTATTTTCTTTTTTTTATTCACGGGTTGCCTTACAGCTCCCGAAACCGTGTTACGGTCCCAGGGTACCCAGCGGATGACCAAGTCTCTCTTTTGCAGCTTGTATTTATGAGGATATATCTAACGAGTGGCCAATTCTGCTGAGGTATATTTAGATGGAAAAGGCTCTAAATGTGGTTATATATGGTTATAGTCAAGCATATTATTATTATCACATAATAATATTGCCGAATTTCGAAGAGGTTGCACGTATTAATTATTTTTAGGTATATAGTATTTGTAGCTATTTTCTTAAAATTGTATACGTTATGTTATTATTCTTAATTATCCAGCATTAGGCTGATATCTAAAAACAACAGTTCTTCTGTCAGGATACGAGACCCGCTCTCCCTTCGTAAGTTGTGCTCGTAACGAATCTAAACTCTGCCACAATTGCTGCATCTGGCCAAAGATTATTACTTCGAGTCGCTGTATTGATGAGTGCAGTTCTCCTAAAATTTAAATATATTTGAAATTTACAGTGATAACTGAGCAGAACAAAATGCGTTTTTTTTATTCAATAATTATGTCCCCTAAGCAGTTTGAATTGAGTGAAAGACTTTGATCGTGTATACCGAATGTTTGACTCTCGTTCAAACAACTGCGTGTTTGATGCAAGTCCTGCTGTACTTGAACAGGTACCTACAGCTATTAAAGGTATAAATAGAAAATTATTGACTCAAACATTCCATCAAACGGGGTTTAAACAACACGCAACAACAAAATTTGAGTCAGTAAGTTATACCTAGGTATAGACAAAAAAAAATCATTCAAACGTTCCATCAAACCTTGCAAAAACTTAAACCACACCAGGATTCATATCTCTTTAATTTTATACAAATAAAATAGATTTTTTTTAAAGAAAGAAAAATTTATTTTCTTTCTTCGACGATATCGTAGCTTTCTATTCGTGAAATAGTTTTTAGAATCAGTTCCGTAGTTTGAGAGATTACCCTCAATAATTCAATATCCAAACTTACAAACTTTACCTCTTTATAAATAGCATATATTATATTCTTATCAGTAAGACACGTTGAAAAAATGAAGGATGAAAGATTGACTAAAAAGATTTACATGAAGTGAAAGGATATGCTGGCAAAGGACATAATAAAAAATGTATTGATCGATGGAAATGTTAAAAGTACACACAATCGCCTAATATGTATGAAAGGTATGATAAATATAAAAGAAGCGAAAGAGGTATGTCGGGATCGTAACAAATGACATTCAATTTTCCTGCCTACCCCCCTCTTGGGATGAAAGGTGTGGTGATAGATTGATAGTAAGACACTTCCTGCTTTCCCAGGAAGGGTAGGTAAGATGGTTCCGAATACACAAATAAAATATATCTTACTAGAAGTGACAACACCATGGAGTCTCCTCGTGATTGTAGCATTAGCGGTCGCATTAACCTCTTGTGTTCTCACAGAACACATCGCCTTAGCTTCTTCCCTCGGTCCGAAGCCGTGATATGTCGCATTACGTACTTCCAAGAATGGTTGCTTCGATTCTTTAGTAATATTGTCGTTTGTTACTGTGTAGTGTGATCCTTGCACTAAAATAAAAAAAAAGATCGTGTCAGTAGTCGCCAATTTAAAAAAAATAGTATTTAAGACGAGGAACGACTCAGAAATTCCTAATCGTAAGCCACGCCCTAAACTCGTGGTTCGGGCACATGAGTGGTTCAGGCGCAACGATCACGTCATGCAAGACAACGACGGCGCTTTGTCCGTTCTTGCTGCAGAAGTGAGAAGGGCATAATGTATCGCTTCTCCGAATAAATGACGTAAGCGGCACATTACAAATAAATTATTTATTAAAAAACGATCACATGCAGGGAAACATATTCTTAATCAATACTAGGTACTGAAATTGTCACAGATTCGTATAAAATTTAAACGTAAATCCCTTCAGAGTATAGTCGTATGACTAAAAAGGTGTTTTTGAAGAGGTGATTTCAAAAATCTACGTAGTTATAAAGAAAAAAGTTATCGAGAAAATTTTCGCCAATCATGTTTTCATCCTACACAATACTAGATAAAATCCTCTAGTTTTCGATGCCCAAATTGTATGTTCATAGCATTCGTAAAATTCGGGAATTTCAATTCAGAAATCAACCGAAACTATTAATTCCTCCCCTTAAGTGTGACATCTTAAGTAGACCACACATGGGTCCGGCATCGCAACGAAAATTTCCCATTCCGGCGAATGATCTAGGCGGACCGTACGTTACAAGAATTGGACGAGTCTGTGGTCGGTTTCGGTGGACCGTACAGCGACGCGCCGGGGATTGGACTAATG
Organism: Nemapogon koenigi; assembly: GCA_963924495.1. Lineage (NCBI taxonomy): Eukaryota > Metazoa > Arthropoda > Insecta > Lepidoptera > Tineidae > Nemapogon > Nemapogon koenigi. The sequence continues at coordinate 8,710,999 of OZ004632.1, read as the reverse complement.
TGTAGCAACTTTAAGAAACCTGAATTTGAATTTATTTACTTCCGGTTACACATTTCAGTCCTATTTCACAAATATTACTCCCTACGCCACACAAAATGAAAGTAAGATAGAAATGCACCACGTACTAAAATAAATTCAACTGAAATACGAATCAGTAAAGAGCATAAAAAGTAGTTGACCGAAGGGATTTTTTTTTTTTTTTATTCTTTCATTCTCGGGTTGCCTTACAGCTCCCGAAACCGTGTTACGGTCCCAGGGTACCCAGCGGAACACCAAGTCTGCCTCTTTTAACCGATGGTATTTGTGAGGACTAACCTAACGAGTAACGAGGGGGGGGGGGAAGATCAGCACCAAATTTAGTAACGAGGGGGGGGGGGGAAAGATTATGATTTCGTACATCTTCAGAATTTGCTGAAATACAGCTGAAAGAAATATAACAAATATGTACCTACAACTTATTCTTATTGCAGTGCAATCAACTAGTTTTTCACAATATTGTCATTACATTTGGTTAGGTACACCGTGAATATTTTGAAATGAAAAAATCCTAAAACCCGATTGCACCGTGTGGGGCCACCTTTAGAGCAAGACAAAGGGCAACGAAATATTAAATCACAATTTTTCTTCTTGTTTGTTCATTATAAAAACTGTACCTACTCAAGTTGTAAATAAAAGATCTCACACTACATATATGATCCGTTAATTGAATGATTTGTTACACCAAATTGTCTAGAATGAAGTAGGTCAATGATATTTCATAGTAATTGGCACTTCGCAAAATTTCAAACGCTTGAGTTTACGGTCTCTATTATATTTTAACTAGATGACCCGTGCGAATGATTCGCACCGTTAGTGGTGTCAATATTGTTGTCATAGCGACTGATCTCCAATAGGCTTCTTTTACAAAATAAATAAATTAGTCTAATTTTAAAAGAAACGTTTAATTTTGAATTGTTTGTTTATTTTTTGTCATTGGAGGAAAAAACACCTTTGACAAAAATGTATTTAATTTATTTACTTAATATTTGTAAGAAAAAAACATTAAATTTTAAAATATGTAACTAGATTTATAATTGGTTGTATGTACTTACAATAATTATTCATTGGAGCAGCCATTGCAATGAAGACTAACATGAAGAAGAAAGGTAATAAAGTAAAATTTACCGCCATTACTTTTTTTATCAATTTTTAATACCTTTAAAATTGTCAATAGAAAATTAATAAAAATAACTTAAATTGTAAAAAGTTACATTTATAATATTTTACAAGCACTTTGATTCCAATCACAAATAATTTTTAACCTACAAGTAAAACACCCTAATTTTTTGTTAAAAATCACATATTGATAAAACCGTGTGTATACAACCGTATGTCCACAAAAACTAAATCGACCAGAGCCGCTTGTAGATAGATGAATGACTATTTGAAAAAGTACCTTGTGTAGTAACTGCCAAAACAAACAGTAGGTGAAATACAGTCGAGTACAAAAGTCACAAAGAAATGTAACATTTTTCAGGCACACAACAAAATATGTATCAATTAAATATGCGTAAAATTTTGCAATGAAAAGAAAAAAAAAATACTAGAAGTTTGTTTATTTCAAATTCTAAAAAGACATTAACAATTTTACATAATAATTAAACTTTTTTTTCCAAGGTACCCAGCGGAAAACAAAAGTCTCCCTCGTTTAGCCGATGGTATTTGTGAGGCTATACCTAACTAGTGGCCAGGTATATTTAGATGGAGAAGCCTCAAGGGCAGTAAATATATCTACCTCAAGTGTGGTTTTGTACATAACTTTTTAATTAAAAACCCCATTAGTACATGGGCGGGATCCGGGATCGAACCCGTAGTCTGCCTAGTTAAAACCAGGCCTCTTAACAACTCGCCCAACGACGCACTTTTTTATTTAGTACCAATTATTAAAATAAAACTTTTTAACCTATTTTACATTTACAGAACCAATCATCAACGTTTGTTTACCAAATATGACAAAAAAAACTATATAGAATAACATGCTTCGATTTTGAGATGAATTCTAAGTAGATAGTTGCTATATTTTTTTGTTTAATACACTTACAAAACATTTTTTTTTTTTCAATAGAACGTTTGTACGCCATATTACACAAATGTTGAGTTGAAGGGCGATTAAGTTCATGGGGATAAAATTAAAAGCGTTAAAAACATGAAACATTCTGTAAGGCGGTATGTTTAAAATAGACTGATGGTACCTATATACTAACTACAAAATTGTTAGGTAATACGACATGACTTTGATACACGTCACGATAAACAAATGGTAAAAAAGAACCGTCTTATTTCGGCTGAAAAAAAACTAACTCGCCTGAAAACGCCTGAAAATGTATTTATCTAAAATCTGTAGTAGATACTATTGTTTGAAAATGCTCAACTCTAGCTAGTCATGAAAAAAAGAATAGCTGACGCACAAGAAATACGGCCCGAAGAAATAAGAAGAACTTTACAAAAAGAAATGAAATCCTACCAAAAACATTTTATATAAAATAGGTTGCCAATACTCACAGGCTCATAATGCTTTCGTTAAAAAGTTATCAGATCTCATGAAGAGCCAAGCCCCTAACTCCACAAGATGCTAACTCTACAAACCGTACATATTGGTCAAAAAGTATGGATTGGCTGTTTCATAGAATTATTGCATGATACAACGTTAAAGACCATTGACTTAAATTCTTACCATAAGTCCATGGGAGTGATGTAGGGATAGTTATGCCTTGTGGAGTTAGGGGCTTGGCTGTTTTTTTGGCATGAGATCTTTAACTTTATCTTTTGAAGATTTTTTAACAGTGAAATCGTTAGATTACGAGCCTGTGAGTCTTGGAAACCTATTTCACATGTTTGGTGGGATATACAGGGTGGGAAAAATCAATGGGCCCTGAAGGGAAACAACTTTAAATGCAGTATGGGGTAACAGTACAGCGCAAGCATGACGCACATGGTTAAAATCCCACCCACCGCTTTACTTTTTTTTTTTTTTTTCGATATTATTTGTCTCTCTGCAGCAAAATCACTTCAGTTTTTTAAAGGTTTATTTATTAAACAGTTATAAGATATAGATCTATTCTATTTTATTTCTATTAATTTTCGTGATGGCTCCATCAGGCTTTTGCTGATTCCGCCAGCTAAGAAGTTCCCGCCGACTGTGATATGTCTTATTAATCACAGACTAATAACAACTATCACAGCGCGGACGGGATTAAACCGGATTCCTCATCATGTCACGACGAAACGCGTTCGTCGGTCGCCATGACATGACGTACAATCGTGGATTAGATTGTCGTTTTCGTTCTGATATGCTTTCTGCCTGTCATATTGAGTAAAATAGGTCAGTGCCAATAGTCATCAAATAGAGCATGACGGAGGGAACATAAACATCTATTTATCATGAGAGTCTAATTAAGCGACAAGTTTACTGTCGTGTTCCTGTCCTCGCCTTTCATGTGTCGACTCATTGTTATATGGCACAGGTCATTAAACATATAAACTTAGTATACGGGTTCGTTCCCTACATTTGTCAATAGGTTTATTTGTAAAACCTTATTCAGACTGCTAGGTATATGAAGTGCGCCCGCGCTCGTTTACATAATACATGTGCGTGTGTGTGGGTCATGCAAGTGTGTGTAGATCCCCTACACCACACCCTCCCTTACAAAAACGAAGAGTTCACTACTTAACTGGCAAATTGTACACATAAAAAATTCTCGACTTTACATAATTAAAAAAAAGTCACACTGTATATATTATAAAAATCAAAACATACTATAAAAATCATGCTCTAAATTATTAACACGTTTGCCAAAAAAATAGTATACGTTATAAAATCGATGCAAAATTTATAAAAATAACAAAACAAAATAATCAAGTTACAAATTCGTCAATAGCGTCGCATGACGCAATTTTGAAAAAAAATTAGCTAAATTAACACAAATTAAAATAATTATACATTTTGTTACTAGGGTCACGTTACACATTACTTAAACATTCCTTATTAGTACCTACCTAAAATAATTTTGAAAAAATAAATTACATATTTGGTATCTTTGCTTATGTCGCTAACAACGCTATCGTAGGCAAAAGATGCTGTAATTTCTCTAGAATGCGCGAATATTGATCTTGGGTTTCTGCAGTCACTGTCTTGAAGAGTAAAAGTGGTCCTCCTGGTCATCTCTCAGGTCCGCATGGTATTGGAGCAGCAGCTTCACACGGACATCAGGCGTAGAGTATACACATAAGCTCTCGCTATATGCCGAGTACGCGTGTTCGCGACGGTAGGCACTGGGATTGATAACTCTGTATAGCTATCGAGACGCATCGACTAGTAATCGTCCACCACTCGGCTAGTCCACAAGCACAAGATGGTGGCCCTGCGGCTAGTCACGGTGTATCCCAGGCTGGATATCTGGATCAGATATGCGACTATTCCATATATACTATGATATGCAAATAATCCATATATACTTTACTATCCCATTGTATATCGCTCCCAAAATGTTTGTTTTCACTAAACACTGTTCTGTTCACACTAGATTGTTATTACCAGTCTCTTCACTTTAACACTGCGTCTATGTTATTGTCCCAAATGTTTCGCGATATTGCCTTAATAGTCCAGAAAGTGAGTCGTCCCGAAAAAAAATTATCACGTCGGGTTCACCAATGTAGAATATGTGATTTCTACTATATTGGTGACCCAGGTTGCGTGTTCATAAAGTAAAGAAGGTGGTGGTTTAAACTGTTTAATACTGAATTTATATTTAACAAAGGTAGGACTAATTAACGCAAACTGTTATGGACGACTAAGGAGCGCGGTGCAGGCAGCTAGGTATATGAAGTGCGCCCGCGCTCGTTTACATAATACATGTGCGTGTGTGTGGGTCATGCAAGTGTGTGTAGATCCCCTACACAGACTATTAAGAACATTTAAAAAAATTGCCAAATCACTCTCAAGTGATGCGCTTACTAACGAATATATTTAATTTATATTGAAATATATAGACAGATGATAGATAACCTCACAATGTGTCCATTTAGCATACAACCGTGGAAGAAATTCAATCGTTTATTCCATTTATTTTCATTTTTCTTAACATTCTTCAATATACGATCCTGGACACCACTGGCAGATTGTTTATATCTATTGTGAATTTATTTATTTAACAAAAACTCAAGCCTTTGCTAAATTAATATAAAAAACTTTCAGCATAGTTTAGCTAGTCCTTGTGTAATATATCTGATAAAAATGTTTGATAACGTTGCAAATATGACTGATTTTAAAGTTGACATACTTAACTTCATGGTCAATTATTAACTATAAAAAGAAATCATATAAGATTATATTTTAATCACATAGAAAACATTGTTCAAGCAGTTAAATTTCATATCAATTAATTAATATGAGTATTTACAGTATAATTTTTGTGGTCATTTGTATATTTGGTTGTAGTGTTCAATCAAGAGGTAAGTAGGTATTAAATTGATTTTACCCAGCCCGGAAAATTTAAGCAAGCGTAAAAGCTCTAAAATTGATCTAAGTATGAGTACTTAAGGTTAAGACGTCTTGTAATAACTAGGCAGCCTAGACCACGGGGTCGATCCCGGCCATGTAACAATGGGGTTTTAATTAAAAACACATAATCCGACAAACCACGCTTAGAGGCTTTTCCATCTAAATATACCTCAACAGAACTGGCTACTCGTTAGGTATAGCCGCACAAATACCATCGTCTAAACGAGGGAGACTTGGTCTTCCGCTGGGTACCCTGGAACCGTAACACGGTTTCGGGAGCTGTAACCCGTGAAGAAAGAAAAAAAAAGTATAAGTACTTAGTAGAACCCTATCATTATAGACATGAAGAATTATTGTTCTAAATGCACCTGCAATGCAAACATATATTTAAAATTCTATCCTATATTCGTTATTTTAAGCGTGAAAAAATGGCATAACTACACACCTTAACTTATAAAGTATGCCACACATTGGTCCGGTATCGCATCGAAAATTTCCCATTCCGGCCGCCGGATGATCTAGGCAATTCTAGGCGGACCAATCGTTAGAAGAATTGGACGAGTCTGTAGTCGGTTTCAGTGGACCGTACGGCGACGTGCCGGGGATCGGACTTGGCCACTTGGTGGCCACCTATACGTTCTGCATGCGATTGACTTGACTTTATAATCAACTCTACAGCCAACTTATAATTATTTCCATTCACAGAGATCACATCAAAAGATGAGAGATTCGTTATAAATTATGTTATAAAGCAAGTATTTGAGATTGCCAGGAAAATTATCAGAAATGGGGACCTGGACAACGGTATTCCTGTACTCGATCCCTACAAAATAAATGATGTTAATATAACCGCATCAGGTGATATTGCAAGGTAGGTAAAAAGTTTCCATTTAGGTATCTTTATAAATAAAGAATAAATGGTGCTCGTTGGTAAGCGCTGAACCGATTTGGCATTTTTTAAATGTTCATAATAGTCTGAATTAGGTTGTAGGAAAAGAAAAGTTGGAAAATTTGTCCGAAAAATTGGAAATTTCAGGAATAACTGAATTTTTTGTATGAACTCAAGAAGGGGATGAAAGTTAATATGGGCTTCACGGCATAAGCCGGGTCGGAAAGCTAGTATTGTAATAAATTCTGCAAAACTAAAGTACACCTTGCTTAGTTCAAATTTAACTCTACAGCGGTGAAAAAATGGCTTTTCCATTTTTTGATAGTTATTATTGACATGTTACTAAATATATTTTGATAAAAAGATTGGCCATAGCGATCCAGCGAGGGAACGCTGCGAGCGTAATGGGAACCTTTGCACCAGAAACAAAATAATTTTATTTATCATTTTTTTTCTTTTTTTTCCATTTATTTATTATTATTGTTATTAATTTTAGTTAAATTAGTTTGTTTAGTATCATTTAAGATAATTTACGGTTTTTATATTGTTGTGTAAATTTCACTTGTTACTTAGATATGTCACGTTATATGAAAAATTAACTTTAAAAAAAAAGTGTACCGACTTCAAAAATTTGCACTGAAAAGTAAGAAATAATAAATATTTCGTCGTAGAATTTGAAGACGGTTGGTGCCAAATTAGGATACAAAATTAAGTAAACATCTAAGAAGATAAATATCTGTTCAATATTATATATGTTTGTACTGATGATCGTCGGTTCCTAATGAATTGTCTAGATTAGTGAATTTGGGAAGTAAGTTGTTTTTTTAATTTGGCACCAACCGTCTTCAAATTCTACGACGAAATATTTATTATTTCTTACTTTTCAGTGCAAATTTTTGAAGTCGGTACACTTTTTTTTTAAAGTTAATTTTATTTTTCCCTTTTAAGTGATTTTGCTGCCCTGAGAGAAAAATAATCACCCAAATAAAAAAAATTATAGAAACATTAAAAAAAATACTGCTTTGGATAGGATTTGAACCTAGTGCATCCTACGCTGCACCCCATACCTTTAGCCGTTAGACCACCGTCGATACAAAAATTGACAACTTCGTGTCAATAGCAACCGTTGCTAAGGCTTTTCTCTGATACATAATTTTCAGCCGTAAACAGAGACAATTTACTGAATTTCTGAAAAACTACTGAACCGATTTTCGTCATATGTCTGTGAGATAATGTCGAGAAATTATTATATCCTTAAAAAAATAATTCGTCAAAATCGGTACATATTTCATCGAGATACTGATAATTGACTTAAAAAGTCAGTTTTTTTCAAAATTACTGAAAAATTAATGAACCAATTTTTATGAGATAAAAATGGGACCAATCCGGAAGAATTATCTGTCGATTAAAAAAGAAATCATCAAAATCGATTCATAAACGACGAAGTTATCCGCGAACACACATAAAAAAAATATACGGTCGAATTGAGTAACGTCTTTTTTTTTGAAGTCGTTAAAAATATAATAATTTAAACTATGTATTATAATATTTTAAAATAAAATTTTGTTTATATTATTATAGCAATTATAGTTTGGGCAATCCTCTAGAGTTCATAACCATATTTTCCAACCTAGATTTTAAATTTTTCATAAAAATCGATTCAGTGTTCATGAAAACTTAACAGACAGACACACTATGAATTTCGAGCAATTTTCCATTCGAGTAAATTGTTTTCGAGCAATTTTCACGAGTTAATTTCTCTGCTGTAGAATTTGATGAATATTGTTCACGAGCTTTGGTCATATTACGTGTAACTGTAAATGTGAAAATGTCACTAATATGAATAAGTTATCCATACTTTTAGTGCGTTATTCTAAATCAACGGTGTATCTGACAATTAATAAAGCTGTTCCTTTAATACCGGAAAACGCTTGAAAAATTACTTACCCAGAAATGACACCAATGTAAATTTTTCGAGATTGTTTTTAATAATTTTAATAGACTAATCAAACTAATATCCTACGCATTATTACGTCCAAGATTAAATTTATTTTGATAGTTAAATTGATAAGTATCTATAAATAATAATCAACAGTAAAATCTAAGATATGAAGAAAATAATTTAAGTAATATAGAGTTTATTGCTCACAGGGTCATGGTAATCATTCCTTTGTAACAAAATATGTCATGAAATTGCTTTTCCCTTAACTCAAATAGCCTTTACAGACATCGGCTTCATTGTCATTTCTTTCGTAACATTTCCAAGATTAAGCATAAAAAGCGAAAATTTGTTGGCGAAGACAAATACGACAAATATAGGTAAGAATAAAATACAATAAAAAAATTGTGTAGAATTTAAATTCAAAAGCGCTTCAAAAATGTCTCGGTATAATTTCTAGCTTCTTTTAAAGATGTGCTTTAACTATATCCATTGGGCACGTTATCAAAGGCACCCGGTTGACTGCATATGGCGAGTCGGCGAAGTCGGTGAAGTAAGCATAATATGCACAACTTTTGTTTTTTTAATATTAATTAAAAATGGTATGACTATCTTCACCGACATTTTCGGGCCGACTCACCGAATTGTCTGCATTCTTTATTTGAGGTATTTTTGTCAACAGATTTTCTTTACACCTGGCTGATGGAGACGTTAGAGGTTTTGGAGATTTTGAATTAATTTACACTAAATTTAATAGAAGAGAAGTCTCACTTGAACTGGAACTTGACTTTCCTTTAATCATACTTAAATCTGGTGAGTAAACACAAAGTAGAATAAAATAATTATATATACACAATAATATTTTTGATAACGTATTTATTATAATCACTGAAAATATTGTTTATTTATTTGTTTAATAAATATTTCTTTTTAACCGAGCTTCAAAAAAGAAGGAGAAGGTTCTCAATTCGTCGGAATCTTTTTTTAATATAACACGCAAACGGGAAGTGAGGTCACTTTCATCTAAATGTCAAATAAATCCTAGGACATGATTTGGAGTAAGACTATCTCTTTCGTTAGCTCTCTTGTCTTCTCTATATAAGTACCTACCGATTCTTTTTTCAAATGCAAACTTTCAAATTGTTAAATAGAATTATTTAGTACCCCCAAAGTACGAGGTTATATCGCACGATGAAGACAAGGGACAACTCCATAATTTACCTCCCAATTTCATTAATAATGACTTTGGTTTCTAAATTTTGTTTACAGATTTTTATGAATTATCTGGCATATTGTATTCATTTATACCATTTGGTGGAAAAGGACTGTTAGAGTAAGTTACGTTATACTTATAGTTGCATATTTATATCAAACTAGCGACCCCGCCCCCGGTTTCGCTCTGGTATAATATGAGTTTACAACAATTTTAATACATACATAAATACGCTTTTGTCTACTTATCTATTAGAGATGTATATGCAACTTACGCCATGAAAACTCTTTTTCCCTAACTTGATTCACTTATTTATACTGTTAATGCTCAGCTCCTAAACATAATAGATACTCGTAAACCTTCCCAATTAATCAACCTGTCTAATAGGTATTTGCGTGAAAAGTCACAGACAGACAGACTACGCGGTGGTGAACTTTGTTTTGTAATATGTAGTGATGATGATCAGGGCCGGATTTACCCTTAGTGCCGCCCTGGGGCACCGTGAAAAATTACTTAAATACTACCTAAAAATGAATCATTTATTCTTTTTATTATAAATGAGATAAATAAATGTTAAATGTGCAACTGTTTTCAATACAATCATACTTTTTAAAGCATTTTCGATAACCCGAAAAAAAATCTCTACGAATTTTGCCGCCCCTGGAAATTTGCTGCCCTGGGCACTGGGCCCCTGCGGCCCCTAGTGTAAATCCAGGCCTGATGATGGTAGTGATATATGTATTTAGTTAGGTTAGGTTAGGTTAGGTTAATAAACTTTCAGAAGATGTAGGTAACTGGTAACACCTATGAGGGAAATTATCTCAATCGCGTTCTATGTTTCAGTATGGAAATTGGAGGTATAAAGTTTAAAACGAAAGCTTATTTAAAACAGTCTGAAGATGGACGATCTGTAATTTTGGATAAGATGGAGAACACATCGTATTCTATACAAACTATTTCAGTAAGTACCTACTAAATTAATTAATAAAAGCTGAATAAATAACTCTTTTTCTTATACATACATTAGTTTTTTCTTTATTCATGGATTGCCTTACAGGTCCCGAAACCGTGTTACGGTTCCCTAGGTTACCCAGCGGAAGACCAAGTCTACCTCGTTTAGCGATGGTATTTGTCGAGCTATACCTAACGAGTGGGGCCAGTGGGTATATTTAGTTAGTGGGTATCTAAGCGTGGTTTGCCGGATTATGTACATAAGTTTTTCATTAAAAAACCCATTGGTACCCGGGGTCTGTGATCGAACCCGTGGTCTGCCCAGTTAATACCAGACGTCTTGACCACTCAGCTACCGACGCACCTTGAGAATTAATTATATACTTACCTACTATAAATTAATATATTATTGAATTTGGTTTGGATCCTTACAAAATAATTGAATAGATGTATGTGAAATGTGAATGGGAAAGAGACTAGACCAAAGATTAACAAATACGAGTAATGAGCGCACAATACAAATGTTCTCGCCGAAATGCCTATTGCACTCATTATGCAGAGAACGAAACAGTGTAAAATGCGTGCGAGTGAGAGAGACAAAAATGTTTTTCTGCTTTCAACATTCCGACAAACGCTACATGTTTTGTTTGGCGAGGACATTATCTCCTGTATCCATATTTTTCTATGATAAACTTTTCCCAATTTCTCTGTAAATAATCCACCTGTGTCACTGTAATTTAGCATATATAAGGGCTGCTCACAATTCCGTACGTCACTGTGCAATAACTCATACCGAAGAGGCTCGTCGGGGGAATTCCTCCAAAGTATGTGTTGGTATTTATGTTGAGAATCATCGATTAATATTTGACGATACATTTTCGAAATGTCACTGGTTAAACAAATCTTCGTTAAAACATAAAAAAAACGACACTTAGATAAATACAATATTGAATAAGTAACTAAATTGAATAAGTATGCTAAATTACAGTAATTTATCCCCATACAAATTATGGATACTTATATGGCTCTTAAATTTTTGTGCTAGAAAAAAAAACTATGAAGATAATGTTTATTTTCTTATACCTAATCTGTGTTTTTTTATTTACAGTCTAAAACGCAATTCGACGGCAATATCGATGACATATTTAATGCCATGGTATCTGATGTGCTTCCTGATTTATTGACAAAATTGAACAAAGTCATATCTCCAACCATCAATGATCATATGCCAGGAGTCCTCAACCCATATCTCAATATTTACGACACCTGGAAAATGATTTCTTTAATTCTTGACTAATTTATATACGATAATTCAGTAACCGCAACCGCACTGGTAATAAATTACACACACTGCGAATTATTTACAGCTCCTGTGTTAGCTGCTATTATAGTAAAGAGTATATTAGAAATATATGTTATGTTTGAGATGTTTAACTACGGAACCCCAAAAATTGTTGAAAATGTATTAAGCTATATTTCTCCCTGGCTTCGCCTGTGGATTTATTTAAATGTGACATAAGATATTCCGGGATAAAAAGTCATATGTCACTCTCTCGCCTTCAACCTTTCTTTGTGCAAAAAAGACGTCGATCCGTTGCACTAGCATATAGACGTGAAAGAAGGACAAACAGACAAACACACTTTCGCATTTATTAGTTAGGATTAGGATTAGTAGATATGTATTGTTAGAAGGTCACGAAGATATTGTTATGTACGTGTAGGTACCTATGTGTTAATGTCCCCAATTTTCTGGTTATATAATTATATTGATGTTCACAAAACGATGGTTTTTTTATTATATTTATACTTGTGATTTGAACCGGATGGCGCTAATTCAGTTCGACTTACCACAATATAGGAAATCATGGAAATACTAGTTTACAGGCGAAACAGCAAGCAAATTTTTTAACTTATTATGTAATTATTGCCATATTTTTGTGACATTATTGTCTATCTAATTTAATTTATAAATTATTGTTTTTTCTATGATATTTTAGTCTACATACTAAAACAGAAAAATCAGAAAGCACGACAGGAATATATAAATGGAAAGCTTAGAAAATCTAAGTAGAAAACCAACTATCTACAAATTGGGAAAATTCAGTTAAATCTGTTTCTCTTCCATAAAGACCACCTGAGTTATTATATGTACTTGACTCTAGTACAATTAAGACATGTTTTATTTATCGAATTGATAATCGCTTTATTATACTATGATTGATGGATATTGAAAAATAATAACAGATTATTTTGATTATTCAAATATCTGATTTCAATGATTTAAATATTTCCTAATAGTGCTTATTGTGCTTACGAATAGAAACAAGAACAAACAAGTAAGTGTGTTTAATATTATTTTATAAAAAAATACATGGATTTTTATTTATTAATATAATAAAACTCAAATGATTTTAATCAAAATAATTCAAGTTATTGATGCTCTATTTTCGTTTCCCTGTTTTCATGACACTGCGTTTCGATACTTATATTTTTTTATTTAAATTATACTAGAATTATTACAGTGACCATTAAACATAATTACCTACGTACCTATATACATAAATAATGATATCTAGTTGACTACAATATCGTTGAGAGCGACTCTATGCATATTTTGAATAATTAATTAAAAGAATATAACAAATATTCATATAATAATGTGGAGTCTAATGTAAGTGTTATTTTTAGAATGAAACTGGTGTGGATTTTGGCAGTTTGTGTGGTGCTGGCTTCGGCGACGCCAGTAGAAAAAACCGAAGAATTGATCAAATCGTTTGATGAGTTGGGTGAGTTTATGAAATCATTTAGTATTAATATAAAAAATAGTAAAAAAATTACGATCATGCGGCATAGCCAGAGACACTTGCAACATTTTTCACATTTTGCATAGGTATATTAAACAGAACAGAAATATAGAAATTATCTATTACTTTTAGAAGCCGTAAATTCATTCTTATAGAAAATAGGCGCTTGGTTACATTTTTTTGTACGTTAAATACATAAATACGAATGTGTTTTATATAGTTATACAAATCATATTTTTAATATAAGTTGGTATACCCTAGGTATTTCAATAATTTATTTTTCGTCGTAGCACCAAATTCGACTCATCATCCCCATACTGGTGAGTTACAGTAATGAATGGAAGTTTTTCTGTGTTTACCACTTTTACAATTTAGCAAGGCACAGTTTGAGTTTTTCACATTGGTTTTTGGGTCTTGTCTTTTTATTTATATATTATTTGATTGTTACTATAAAAATGTAAGTATTTATTTAAAAACAAGTCTATTTAACCTTCTGGGAAATGAAGGCAGCATATTTATTGTAACTAAAACTATCAGTTTTTCGTTTGAAACTAAGCTTTTGCCCGCGATTTCATCCGCGTGGAAATTTAAACAAAGAAATAAACCTCACCGAGGCTTTGCCATCTAAATATACCCAATAGTATAGCCTCACAAATACCATCGGCTAAACGAGGGAGACTTGGTCTTCTGCTGGGTACTTATCCGCTGCTGGGTAACACGGTTTCGGGAGCTATAAGGCGACCCGTGAAGAAAGAAAAAAAATAAAAAAAACCTCACCGTGTATTAAAGCCCCCCGTCACATTTAACGGAATTAAATTAAGTATATGTGATACAACAGTTTCAAATGGAATCAAAATCCTTTATTCGTTTCGGCGTTATTCAGTAACAAACTACAAACATAACTAAATTTTTGATCTACTTTAGGTATAATAAGTATTAAGGATTTTCCGATATAAGCACAATGCTATTAAATTTAAGTTAATTTTTATTTAATTTCCAGTAAAGCCACAATCTCAAAATGAACGAAACGTGATAATAAACCTATTGATCCGTCAGTTGATTGAAATTCTTCGTCGTGTTATAAACAACGGATCAAGCTTGTTTGGGATCCCACCTTTGGACCCTCTAATTATTGAAAATTTAACTTTGAATGTTCCCGCTGGTCTTATCAAGTAAGTATATATTATACTTTTTACTTATTGAAAAAAAAAACATAAAACAAAAACTACAACCAAAAACATTTTCCAACAAATTTCAACTATCCAACTTGGAGCCAAAAAGAACCAAAACGTCGATAAGCTCGTTGAACAATCCTTTTCTGTTTAAAATCATGAGACCCGCAGCAAATTTTTATACCTATATCAGCCTTAAAATAAAATAAAACTACATTCAAATCGCTCCATCCGTTTGGGAGCTACGATGCCACAGACAGACACACAGACAAAGGCTTTAAACTTATAACACCCTCTTTTTTGCTTCAGGGGTTAAAAATATATATTCTCTCTTACCGCAATCCTAGTCCCAACTTAAGAGTCCGTGGCTGTCACCATGTTAAATCTGTCAAAAATATGGCAAATCTCAATGAATCCTAGAAAAATTTGTTTATTATTAAATACAATATTTTCTACTCAAAATTTAGTTTGTTTTAAAAACTACGCCTAATTAAAACCCTAAATAATAAAAATATGGCTTAATCCCATTTAAAATAATAACTACCAGCAATTTGAGTTGAAAATGTTGTATAAATATACTCATTTTTCTAGGATTAATTGAGATTTGCCATATTTTTGACAGAATTAAGATGGGCAGAGCAACGGTTCCATGTGATTTTTTGCATAGATATATAATTTGAATCCCGGAGAGTGACAGTAATCCCGGAAATTCAACGAGATAAATATTTATGTCACATTTATTTTAAAAAAATCGACGGTCGAAGCCGGGGTAAGCTAGTATTCAATAAATTCGAATACAAAAAATCTGTATGTTTATTATTATCTAGAGATGTGTGTGATAATCTATAGATATTTTTATAATTGATTTTATTGTTATTTCTGTGTAAATTATAAAATATGACTGATAGCATCACATGCAGTGACGGTGACTAGATTTTTATTTAATTTTTTTATTAGTTATGATAATCAAAATGGCCGGAAAAGAAAATAATAAAATATAATATGTAGGTACTTCTCGAGATTAGCACAGGGATGACGGAAAATGATTGATAATACAGCAGTTAGGCCAAATTGTAATAATTATTGTGCTTTATTAAATGACTGAAATGCTATGATTTAATTATTACGTATGTTGATTTATGTTCAATAACATACAGCCTCATTAGGTGACTTTTTATAAAAAATCAGGAGTGAGTAGAAAATAAAGATTGGTTAGATGGTTAGAATCATTTTGCCGCCCGTATACTCCGATTTCAATCCCTTTTTAGGATTCCGTACCCAAAGGGTGCAAACGGAAACCCTATTACAAGGCTCCGCTGTCTGTCCGTCTATCACAGGGCTATATCTTTTGAATCGTAGTAGGTAGACACTTGAAATTTTCACAGAGTTTGTATTACCGCCGTATTGTATTATTGGCCGCTATAACAAGTTATAAAAATAAAAAAAAGTTAAAAAATAAAAAGGGTCCCATACAAGAAGCGTGTTTTTTTCGCTGTTTTTGCTCGATCTTAATAATGGCAAAAAAACGGCCAAGTGTGAGTCGGACTCGTTTACTAAACTATTTTTTAAAAATGTATTTTTTTGACTTGTCTTATTTGGTAAACAAACTTTGCAGGTATTTTTTTAAAAGTTGTCATTTAAAATTCTTAAAAGACGTTATATTAACATTTTAAACCTATATAACATTTGCAAAACTAATAATCATATCTTTTAAATTTTACTGTACGGTGGTATTCGTACTTTCGACTCGCACTTGTCCGATTTTTTTACAAAATGTCTTTTCTATTTGCAGTTTTGAAGTGACCCTTACAAACGCTTTATTTGCTGGTATTGGTGGATTCGTAGTTCACACAAGTAATTTTAACACTAGTGACCTGACTTTTGAAATTGATATTTCAGTGCCTGTTATTAACTTTGCAGCTGGTAAGAATAATAAATAAACATAAATTATCTTTAAAAAATTATAGTTCAAAGAAAAGTAGAGACGTCGAAAAAACGTTTTATTATTAAAATTTTTTTTTAAAACCCTAGAATCTATTCTAGTTCGAATCCTGGTAGCTCAGATTACCAATAGGTAATAACAATTTTTCTTTTGAGCAGGAAGAGTCGTGGACGACACTCAGTCCTTATTGTATAGATTTACAAGACGAAAACTACAACTTAACTACAACTTTTTTTTCAGAAAATTACAAAGTTTTGGGTGATGTTTACACCGCAATCCCCTTCTACGGTGATGGTTCAACAAGGTGAGTTTATTATATATAATTACCATTGAAATTGCAGTTTGAAATAACTTATATATGTTACATACAAATAACCATAATCGTATATCCATATTAAAGCCGTCTATCCACTATGTGACAAACATATATAGGTTTATCTATACGCACTGTTGTGTGTCACCTCCATTTTTGGACTTCCATAGCCACTTTCCACTAGGTGGATGGCAAGTGACATATCGTGATATCAAAATTAATACAAAGCCAGCATGCATTTTGAATTTCTCTGTCTGTCTGTCCCAATTTGTTTGTCCACATATTGTGGCCAAAACGTCCGAGTAGACATTCGTTCAGACTAGAAACTGCTTTTTATTTCATCTCGATACCTTGAAGGCTTACGAACATATGAGTGTGATATTGGGATCCGGTCAATAGTGGTATAAAAAATTCAACGAGCAAAGCAAAGATAGTTTAATAAATTATAGAAACATAGAGAATTGTTTTACTTGCTCATCAAAATTAATTCAGTCCTTTTAGAGAGACAAAAATTCTGTTAGAATATCTTGTAAAAGCATATACAGGTGGGCCAAGAAAGAATTATATGAAAGTAATGATATTTTTTACAGTTTGGAGATAGATAACTTCAGATTCCAAGCAACCCTTCATCTCAAACAATCAGATGATGGAAACTCTGTTCTTATTGAGAAAATTACTGATCTTACATTTAATGTTGGTCGTGTAAAGGTATTTATAATTTTTCTGTTTACCTACTTATTCCTAACTCCCAATAGATATATATGGATGCCGCGGCGCTAGTGTCGTGTATTTTTTTTATAGCTTAAACTATTGATAACGGTAATGTAATAATACATATTATATATTCATATACATATTATACATATTATAAATGGTGCGTCGGTAGCTGAGTAGGCGGACCACGGGTTCAATCCTGGATCCCGGCCATGTACCAATGGGTTTTTTTAATTACCTACTTAATTCTTCTACATATTTGATTTGCTGGTAAAAACCAGCCAAGGCAAATGCTGAGGTTCAATAGATCATAAGTTATTTGCTTTGTAAATAATTCGACTATTCAAATTTAAAAAGTCATATTTTCAAATAGCAAACATTGTTGTAGCAGAAAAAAACAAGAAATTGATGTTATACGTTCTTACAAATAAATTTTAGGATTGTCTACAGAACTTGGCACCCATTTAGATCTCAAATCTTTTGTCGGTGGACCAGACAACCACTTTTAAATAGCAAACATTGTTGTAGCAGAAAAAACAAGGAATTGATGTTATACGTTCTTACAATACAGAGCTTGGCACCCATTTAGATCTTAAATCTTTTGTCGGTGGAGCAGACAACCACACCATAATTATCATAATATTGAACTTGACTCCCATTTTCACATTTATGTTTAAGGTGGTGGTGAGGAAATTAACAGCCCTTACCTTCGAGATGTTATCTGTGTCCTTGATGATGTTCTTTTATCCATAGGTCGCTGGTTTAGGTTCGATGGTTTGGCTGTCTCTTTCTGCACCATACTTTTCTTCTTAACCTAGCTTACTAACTGAATTGCGGGTTTGCGTGTAAACAATATTGTCTTTGCGAGCGATTTGGATACGAATAGCGCGACTCGCTTGCGCGATACGAACAACATCTCGACTGTCCGGGCACTTGACACACACTGAAGGGCCGTTATAAGGAGAACGGAGGGTAGGTAGGAAAATGTATAAAAAATGTGTGGCGTGTTGTGTGTATGTATTGTGTAATACAAAATTGGCCTGACCAGGTGGGATTGCAAATTACATAAATATGAATAACAATTTCAGCTGTCCTGTGATCTATTTACATTATTCCTCAGTTAAATTAAATTCACGGCGTTTATATAAAAGTACGAAGATATACTGAAATAAAAATTACGTGTTTTTGCTCTAGTAATGGACATGGAAGAGCCAGTACCTAATGAACATTTCCAGTACAGAATTTTCAGCAATGATCAATTAAATAAACTATAACATATAAATGTTATAAGATTCGGCGTATAAATTTCAGCATAATAACTACAAATATGAATATGGCAAAAAATAATGTTTGTGTAGGGGAGCAAGGGGGAATGGGAACCACGGGGTTAATAAAAACCACGTCAATACAAACAGTTCTGTGTATGCTGCAAGTCTGGAAACTATGCGAGAGTATTACTTACAAACCGCCGTTCCCCCGCGCTTCGAATATTTCGGCAGTCTCTTACCGTTTAGCAAGGCCAAGGTACTTGTGTGTTTTCGCGCGCTTCGTTACAATTATCCTGATATTTTTGCTAACTTGTAATTACTTTATTTTTACTGGTAAATAAGTTTATTTTAGCATTGTTAACACAATATATTTATTTATTCGAGAAAATGTTAAACATAAATAAAATTAATTCTTGTAAATAGTTAAAAACTAACTTTGAAAAAGTTATGCTTTTGGGGTTATTGCAACCAAGTATATTGGGGTAATTTTCATTTGCGATTTTTGCATTACAAGAAACGAATTAGGAAATAGATAATAATTACATAGATTACCTACAGAATTATAAGAAAAGCAACAAAAATAATGATAGAAAATGTCATAGATCTAATTTTAATTAGGTGGTTCTCAGGCCCAAGGGTAATAAGGGCCGAAATACAATTTCGAAAAATCTTTATTTTTTGTTATTCTATAAGAGTTTTTTATTTTATTTATGTCTAAATGATAGTTTAATAGTTTTTCTTCATAATTGTAAAGTTTGCGATAAATATTAGCTCTTTATAATTTTTTTGCGAATTTAGTTCCTTAAGTCGTGCCAATTCCCCCTTGGTCCCCTACCTACATGTTTACTTGCCTCCTTAAGGATTTCACTAAGAAACATGAAACTTATTAAAGTTTTAATTTTGATTATTTCTTGTTCATCACATTTGCCACATCCAACACTGGTGCCACCGCACATTGTAAATTCAACACAAATCCACATACCTACTATAGGGCGCTTTATTCCGCGGACCAGATATGTCCCAGCATTCCCCCTCTTGACATTCCTCATTCGTTCTCTGTGTCATGCATGACATGTCTACCACAGAATGAGCACTGAGATCATCATCATCATCACGGTGTCTTCCGAGCCGAACTACTCTCCGGTGTCTTCTTGTGCGACAAGGTGGCTTGCAGCTACCTGATGCCTTAGACATAGTATTATCTATGCCTTAGACTTGGGACCCAGTTCGTCCTGGGGACTGGGGACTCAACTAGAGGGGTAACTATCTCCCGCAGAAGCGGGCGACCTGCTGGAATAAAATTGTAAACTACCTATAAGCCGTTACAAATTTACAATATACCTAGGTAAACAATAAAGATAAAATATTGTATGTAACTGCACAAATAAGTCCAGGCCTGGATTTACACTAGGGGCCAGTGCGGCAACTTTCCAGGGGCGGCAAAATTCGGAGAGAGAAAAAATGTTTTTATCGCGTTATCGAACATTTGCACATTTAACGTTTATTTGTCCCATTTATAATAAAAATAATAAACTATTGTAAGAAGACAGTCAATTGATTAGTAGTTACGTCTTTTGCCCGCCAGGTGGCAGAAAAAGAGGTGCGTTGGCCAGCAAATGAAATGGTCGCTTTGTTTTAACTGTGTAATATTTTAATTCTGTTTAATTGTTTAATTGTGTCCAAAGTGGAAATTAAAGACAGTAATTAGTAAAGACGTTAATTTTATTCAATCCATCATCGTCTCTTTACAAGTGGCAGCCCAACTAGTGGCCAATAAAAGTTTCGAACCAAAATAACGAATTTTTACGAACTCTTAAATTTTGTTTCTAAAATATATTCAGTTTTCAACAAGCATTTTGCTGGTTTTATGTGTGACTGTCTCAATCTTCGAGGTGTTAAGTGAAAGTGAAAATGCCAAGAAGAAAAAGTGCGCAAAGTAGCCACGAGGCGGACTTCGAGGTGGAGTCGCGCATGTCAGCGATGTTCGCGTCCTTTGCTAGGGCTCAAGCTGAGTCTAACAGAGAGTTAATATCAGCTATCCTAGCTTCCAAGGATTCCAACAGTGACAGCGGCGCTCCAAGCCTGTCTCCGACATCACACATCGCACCGCCCTCCGCGCTTATGGGAAACTTCGCTAACTGTACAGCGCGTTTCAGCGGGAGAGCTCATCAAGATCCACGTGTCGTGGATGCTTTTATTGATACAATCATAGTATACAAAGAGTGTACAAATATAAGTGACGAGCATGCGCTCCGCGGCCTGCCAATATTACTAGAGGCAGATGCTGCTGTTTGGTACAAGGGAGTAAAGGGCTCCATTTCTTCGTGGACAGAGGCAATACAACGTTTGCGATCCATGTATGGTGCGCCGAAACCTCCCTACAAAATATTTCGTGGCGTGTTCAGTGCAGATCAAGGACACGAGCGTGCCGATATTTATATCAGCCGTCAACGCGCGGAACTCGCGAGTCTACCGTATGTTCTTGATGAACGAATTATATTAGACCTTCTTTACGGCTTGCTAAACATCAATATTCGAAAGCGAATACCTCGAGACCTGGTTAATAGTGTCGACGAGCTCATCGAGCGCGCCAGACAGGTGGAGGACGAGTTCGACGAAGCAGCGTCGGTGCCTGTTCAGGGACAACGGGAGCTTCGTGCCGGCCGGCATGAGCCGCGCTCTACGGCGGCGCCTGCGCCGAGCACCTCACTCCGGTCACCTGTGTTTCACGGGTCAACGACTGCTCGTAACTCGGTCGAGACTCCGCTTCGGTCTTCGACGTGTGAAGTTCCTCGGGCGACACAGTGTAACCAAGTAATTCAACCTCTTCAAGGTAACAAAAGTTATTGTGTTTATTGTCGTAAAAGTGGTCACGCTCGCTCTGAGTGTCCGCGACTTAAAATTAAAAGTGATAGTGAAATCAAGTGTTATGGTTGTGGTGCTAAGGGCATCATTCGTTCTAAGTGTGCTAATTGTAATGCTGGGGACAGTAAACCTAAAGACACTAGTCATACATTTTATTCTTGTAATTTTCATTCTTTGGACAAGTCTTTGAGCGATGATACCTACCCATTTACAGATCTTAGTCATGAACCTAATTTTATAAATCGTAGTAACGATCGTAGTTGTACATGTTGTAACAATATGTCTGTAAATCGTAGCAATCGTAGCCCAAAGAAGAGTCCGTTTTCGTTTAATACAAATTTGTCAAAGATTAAGCAAGGTCATCTGTCAAAGATCACCGAGTTGTGTACTAACACTTTTGTACCTAATGGGAGTTTGCCTCTCAGAGGCAAGTCGCCTATTCAAAATTGTAACAAGCTACCATTAATGAAGGTTGCCTTTGCGTCTGACTCCAACAGTAACGGCACCAGTAACCGACCTATTCTCAATGTCGAGATTAATGGGGTTCGTGGTACCGGTTTAGTGGACACAGCGGCCAAACGATGTATAGCTGGTTATAGTTTGTATACGTTGCTACGCGATCAAGGTCACCCGTTTCGTAAAAGTAATTTTCGTGTAAAATTTGCAGACGGGATTGTGCGCGATATGAATGTCAAACTTGTTGACGTCGACGTTAAACTTGAGGGTAAGGTTGTACCAACTACCTTCATTGTTTTACCTAACGCCGTAAATAATGAAACACTTTTTGGTATCGATTTTTTATGTAGTGCTCGTATTGTTCTTAACTTACACGCGAACTCATGGTTTATGACTGATCACCCGCAGGCTGTGTATCCTTTGCAAGGCGAGAAGTCAAGCGTCAAGGTGAGTTGTGCAGCTGCAGACGTGATTCGACCTGATGAGGGGGCGATGCTGTCGTCAATGGAGCGAACTGCATTGTCAACCTTAGTTCACGAGTACGAGGACATCTTTGGTGAAGGGGGAGGAGCGACACCTTTCGCCGAGCATACCATCGATACAGGTAACCATTTTCCTAAGACTACTAAAGACGAGACCCGTCGTGTGGGGGAAGACTATTCACCTGGTGACCTAATCCTTCTACGTAGCCATGTTTTGAGTAATGCCGGTAAGGGTATAACCTCGAAACTCGTCCCAAGAAGAGATGGGCCCTACTGTATAAAAATGAAGGTGAGTCCCACCACTTACTTAATTTCGCATCGTGAAGCTCCTGATGAATCGATCGGTAAGTATCACGTGTCCGATCTTACTCGCTACCATGCACGTGAGTGTGAGGGTGATCAGTCCAAGCCACGACCCGTCAACCCAAAACGGAAACGCGGTCGACCTCTTAAACTATTAGATTATGTTTAAGTTCCTTGTTCTAATTGTTTTTTGTTATTGTTAATTGTTCTTACTCACTTTCTCTTTGTGTAACTTTTGTGTTTGTTTGACCAAACTGGTGGTCCTATATTTGGTCAAAAGGGGGAGTATGTAAGAAGACAGTCAATTGATTAGTAGTTACGTCTTTTGCCCGCCAGGTGGCAGAAAAAGAGGTGCGTTGGCCAGCAAATGAAATGGTCGCTTTGTTTTAACTGTGTAATATTTTAATTCTGTTTAATTGTTTAATTGTGTCCAAAGTGGAAATTAAAGACAGTAATTAGTAAAGACGTTAATTTTATTCAATCCATCATCGTCTCTTTACACTATTCATTTTATTTATCTAAGTATTTAAAAAAAATGTAGGATTTAAGTCATTTTTCACGGTGCCCCAGGGCGGCACTAAGAGGAAATCCGGCCCTGCAAATAACTATGTCATGTAAAAAAAGGGGTTGGTTGACGGAAGACCTATACTGTAACTATTAATATTTTTAGGCTGATATCACTGGAGTGGTTGGTGCAGGTGGTGACATGGATGCCATTGCCAATGCCGTCGTTGAAGAGATAGTTGTTGACTACATAAACCGTTTGAACAGAGCTATCGGATTGGTCGCAGCAGAAGCTATTGTATACTTCATCAATCCTGTATTAAATCAGTTGGACACCTGGAGATACATTGATATTATATTGTAAAATTGAAATTTAACAAAATATTATATATGTTGGTTCTTATAATAAACTTATAACTCCTAATTAGCAGAGATAATTTGTAATAACAATGATTTTGAACTGTATAGGTGGTTTCTAACTTCTTTTATTTATAAGTAGTAACTAAGGACCAATACTAACTTTCATCCCCTATTATACCCATTTAGTCAAAATCGGTTCAGTGGTTTAGTCGTGACAGCGTAACAGGCAGGCCTTTCGCATTTACAATATTAGTATGCATTACTATAGGGAATCCAATCCCGCATCAAAATCTCAATCCTGCAAGCCCGCGGGATTAAGGTCCTCAATCCCGCGGATCCGCGGGATTTGCGGGACTGCAACAAAAATCATACTTTTTGTTACGTTCATGAATTTATGAAGTTTTATATGAAATAAAAGACAATTGGACTTAAAATATACATTTTTATTCATAACTAGCTGACCCGGTTTTTTTTTGTTTTTTTTTTGTTTCTCATTTTCCATTTTCATGGTTTACCCATACAGCCAAGTTTTTTTTTGTTTATTTAAAATTAATTTCGTACCGCCTGAGAATCCGCTGAATATCATCAAAAAATTGTATGAGAAAATTAATTTTCTTTATAATGTTTTTTTTTCGTGCATTTTTCCGATGTTTTAATAGTTTTTCTGCTATTTGGGGCGGAGACAAATCCAACTCAGAATATCCAAATAAAAATCAGTCCACTCGTTCTTGAGTTATTGGTGTAACTTTGTTTTATAATATAAGTAATAGATTAGGTAAACATTTTTATGATAATATTTCCGAAAAAAGTATAAAATATTTAAAGTTTCATCTTTTAAATTCGATCTTATTTTGTTGCACATAAAAAATTTACCCAGCGGCGGATTTATATATTTTTCTAATTTTGTTATAATTATTAATATTTTGTTTTTGTATTTAATGTATTGATATTTTGTTATAAATATTATTGATTAAGTACCGTAGTAATTAAAAATTAATACAGTAGTCAGTAACAATCTCAGATCAATCTGAGGTAACAATATCAAAATTATTTATTTTTAAGATTTCGACATGGCTGATAATAATAATAAATCGATTGATCAGTCTTTTATTTTGAAACGACTGGCTGAGTACTGCACTGAGTGAAGAATTGATTTATTTAATCCCGCGGATCCGCATGTGCAGTCCCGCATTACTGGTCCTGCAAAAATGGTGCATTGGATTCCCTAATTACTACTACCCTAGATGATCTATGAAATGACAGTGCTACAGAAAATCGCTCATAAATATTACTCTCAAATCATAATATTATAGTGAGCTGATATTTATTATACCTGAATGAAGGGATAGCAACATTATATGCAAGACTATTAGCACTTATTTTTTTCAGAGGGGCCTAGTTATAGTTAATGGTCTGTATGGCAACAGGACCATCCGATGTTTTTGACCGATAATGTGCACGGGTAGGTACGTAGTAATTTATAGTCGACTCCATTCCAGACCAAAGAGAATAATAATCACTACGTTTTTAGTCCAGACATACAACAGCCTTGCATATAGTAACAGGTCGCGACCGAAATGAAAAAAATGTTTCAGCTACTCTAAGCTAGAGAGCCAGTGGAAAATTTAGAGGAGGTTATACTTGATAAATTGATAAGACACTATGATCCCTGAAAACTTCATCAACATGTAAATAAATTAATCCAACTTAGATAGTAGGTAGGTAGGTATTAATTTGAAATCACAGACAGACACTTCAATTTTATTTATTTGTATCTTAGAAGATGGACTCGAGCAGGCTCTCGTAGAAATGCAGATTTATGTTTTTTGTTATTTTTAGAATTCCGTAAAAAAGGAACCTATTGTTGTGCTTCTAAACTAAGTAAGTTAGGAACTTGGAATTCACACATACATACATACAGCGCTGGATTTACACTAGGGGGCTGAAAACTTCCAGGGGCGGGAAAAATTCAGAGCGTGAGATGTTTTTTTATCGCGTTATCGAAAATGCTTTAAAAAGTATGATTGTGTTGAAAACATTTGCACATACTTTATTATTATATATATTATTATAATTATTCTTTTGTTGTGCATAAATGTCTGTTCAGTCGCGGAACTAGTAATAAATTCAAGAGAATTCATTTTATGGCATTTTCACCGTGCTCCAGGGTACATCCGGCGATAAACCGCGGCCCAAAGACGAAGAAAGTACTTAACAATATATTTAAAAATGTTTATTTAAGGGGGCACCCATAATATATTTATGCAAAAGAGGGTTTGAAAAAAAATTTACCTAGGTACTCTTGTGGAAAATCGAAAAGATTAAGATTTCTTTTTTTTTTTGGGGACCGTCAAAGTCATAAATTTTAGACATATTTTATTTATTACCAAGCCCCGTATTGCGTATCTCAGTTACTAACAAAAAGCGATTGTTACCATCCACAAATTAGTAATGTAGGTACGATAAACTTGCACGGTATACTCACTCTCGGTCTGTTATATTTACTAATCGGTGGACGATTACCATCGCTTTTTGGTCTATTACAAGTACGACTATAATAGATACGTTAGAATCTGCAATTTATGTACAATATTACTCAAATACTCATTATCCTATTCTGTAGTTAATCAGCAAAATACTAAAGTTAGTTTATTATTTAATATCCAGTATTTGTACTGATAATGTTGTATATATAAAATTTAAAGGGGAATGCTGAGATGAGAATGTTGAACGAATGTGTGATGAAAGAATGACTAAATGCTAATATATAAAGAAATAAAGCTATAGTACCGAAAGGAACAACAAGAAAAAGACGACCAAAACGAACTTTATTGATCAAATATCTGATATCCTTAAAAAAAGGTTAAATACGTAGTACCTACTAAAAATAGACGTGCATGTATGAAACGATGTGTGGATGTAGATGAAGCAAGAAGATGAAGAAGTATGCAAAGATCGAGAGAAGTGGCGCTCCATACTCTCTGCCGAAACAGGCGTGAAGTTAAGTATTATTTAATAGAATAAAAATATGAGTAATGCAAGCAAGCAAAAAATACACTCGCTATAATTATATTATAGGTAGGTACATATGATATAAATTCAAATTTACTTTTTAGGGTTGCCTAGCAAGAAGTCTGTCCTTCGGTCTGTCTTTCACAACATCTAGCTCTTAAATGAAAGGAGATAGGGACTTGAAATTCACAATTCACACATAATATATATAAATTACTGCGGTCCAAAGACGGAGAGTAATAATTAACTTACATAGAACTGAACCCTACTCTTTACGTGGTTGAGACTCGACACGCACTTGACCCAATTATTATTTATAATTTACTAAATTATAACGCCTGTAAAAATGAAATACAAATACGATGAGGGCAACATTTTGCTATAGAATGAACGAATGAATCAGTTACATTGCGCCCAGAGCCACTTCAAAATTTATGAAGTCGATCTCACTCTATCTTGTCGTTGACTTCTAGAAAGGAAAGAAAGAACAAACTGCGAATGAAAAAGTGATTTCGGCCGTAGAGAAAATTGTACACTTCCCAAGTGATTTGTGATTTTGTGTTTGTGCAAAATTTATTGTTGACTGTGTTTATATAATATTTTTGGTGCCAAGTTCCCAAAAAAACGTACCGCTTGGTAGTAATATGAGTAATGTTACCAACCAAAATGGAACAGGTCTAGAGCAGCAGGTCTGTACCTAGCCTCGTGTTTGCACTGTCATTTTATTGATTTTCCCATTTTTTCTTCTACAAATTCTTCACTATTATGTACCAAGCAGGATCTTATAGATTAGATGCCGTTTTAATTCATGAGAGAAGAAAACATGGATCTTTTAATGGCTGGTCCAGAATATAGCACCACGCTTTAATATTTCTGCGAAACAACATGGCGACGGATTCCTCTAATATTATTTTATTCTCCAGAGATTTATCTTATTTAAAAAGGTTTCGCGAATATTCACCTAACTTATGACATCATTTTTCATAGTCTCGTCTTATGCTGACTGTAATTTTCCTACAGCCTACGAGGTCATTGTCACGTATTACCGGGCGGATGGAATTTTCTTATTTTCTTTCATATTTTCTAAATAAACCCCTTTTATTAAAACTGTTGGGTATTCAACATATAATTATTATACATACTCAGGATAATTCTGTAGTTCCCATATGCATATATTTTTTTAATTATCAACAAATTATTCTTTATTAACATTAGTTTTATGATAAAATGCCCAAATTATATGTTTAAAGCGTAGATTGGAAATTTATAATCATGCCAATTCATAAAGAATTTGTTCATAACAGAATGAGTCATGTGTGTCATTGCATACCTTACCTACATTACATTGAACACACTTTATTATTGTTCAATGTTTCACAGTTAGCCATTCACATATTTCACATGGTTTTTAAAATCTTTCTATAAATATAACTATCTAATACCTTTCTATAACACCTACATGGTCTTAATGTTTAACATTGTCTATAATTAAAGTGTCTGGTTATGTCATTTAATCTTATTTAGTTATTTTTGGTCATAGGATGTAATTCTTTAGACAAATTTGTTCCTTGTCATATAGCAAAATGTTATTTGGCTAAAAATAAGTCAACAAAATAATTATGCGTTAGGGACTTAGTGTGTGCCCTGTTTATTTTGTTATAATTTAATTAGGTTACTCACACAGCCCACACTGTGATAGTTGTGATTAGTCTGTGATTAATAGAACATATAACAGTCATTGGGATCATCTTAGCTACCGATTAATATTGAAACTATAACGGCTATAATACTTGACATTGGCAAATCATTGATTAACATTGGTGGAGCCACAATAAAAGAAGAAGAGAATATAATGAGTATGTTTAATATAGTAATTTTAATTTCAGCTTGCTGGTCTGGACTTGCAGCCTCAGGCTCCCAAGAGTGCTGGCCGCTATATTCCTCCGCCTCAGCGTAGGCAATTGCAGGCCACAACTCAGGGTTTGTTAAGATTTTTGTTACTGTAAATTACATCTGCATATTGGAATATTCCTACTTGTCAAATATCAAAATAAATGATTACTATCAAAGTGACTGTCTTATCTTTATTGCTCTAATTTCACAATACAGTAAATTGTGAGCTAATTTTGATTTTACTTTATCATCTCACTTCCATTTTATTGTTATTTCTCGAAATATTAATTATAGTTTTTTGTATCTTGGACATTTGTTGGATTTTGTATGTGAGGCTGTGAGATTTTTATGAATGTTATTGGAAAATATCTTGACTTGACTTTGTATTTTGTTTGGCCTCCCCCAGTGTCAGACAGATTGGAAAATATCTCTCATTTTCTTTATGCTTCATTAAAAACTTTATGGTCATTTTTCAATGTAGGGTAAGATTTATTTTACTTATTTATATGTATAGTGCATTTTCATGAAAGAGTTCCCTTTGTCGTAATGTTCTATTCTATTCTATTTTTTCGTGTTATGGCTCCATCAGGGCTTTGATGATTCCGATGTTCATACACTGCTAATTAATTGACCTTAAAACTAACAATAAAGCTGAATAAAAATTTTACATAGGTAATTTAGATTTGCAGGTAGATATTTATAATGCTGAATAAAAATATATTTGTTGTTCCAGTGTTACCAACAAAAAGGGATCTCTTTTGTGAAACACACTCTAGACACTGTTCCACCAAATATACCAGGCTGTTGTGGCCTACAAGTCCTTGGCTTATCTGAGTGGATTAAGATTTATGTTGCTTTATCCTCTGTCTATTGTATGGTGAACAGGTTGTAACATAATTCTTTGGGTTTTTGTAAACCATGTGTTCTACACACCTATACTAACATTTTTATCTAAAGAACTGTATGATAGCTGGATTTCTTTAAGTTTATTTTTATTGATTTCTCACCATTTTCGGATCCCTTATTTAACATTTTACTTTGATATTTCAGACATTTCAAATCAAAGTTCTTTAAAGCAGAGTAGATTTCTTCTTCTATGCAATATGGTCCAGACCCCACAGGTCAGGAAACGATAAGATGTTAGTATGGGTGTGTGTGTACAACCAAAGGAATCATATTAACTCAGTATTGTTTTCCTCACTATATGTTTCTAATGTTGAAGTTGGGACGCTTGTCCAGACGCCGCTCCGATTGTTTCAGGCGAGGAGTCTAAGCGCCCCTTAGACAGTCATCCTGAGGAGTCGCGCGACGTCCGTTCATCATTCGGCAGCGGCGGGTCTAGGGGATACGACCGTGGTGGTCGGCGCGACGACCGCGATCGTGACCGCGACTACGACCGCGGCTACGACTCGCGATTTCCGCGCAGGGACCGCGGCGGTGAGTGCCTTACGTCTAGTACATTGAAAAAAAAGTTCTGTACATTTGGTGAAAGTGGTGATAATGTTTGTATGGAGAAACAAAAGAAATAAAATAACATGTGTTATATAATATAACTAGCATTCCACCCCCGGTTTCGCCAGTGGATATTTACGAACAAAATAAAGTATACCCTACCGGTACCCCCACCCCTACCCGTACCCCTACTTCTACTCCTACCCCCTACCTCTATATCATCAATAGTTTTCGCAGCGCACGCGATGTAAGGAATTTCTTAGGTCATTTTTTACACCTTGGATTACATTATTGAAGTTTTAGTAAGGGTCCCTAATTTTTTGAAAATAGAATATATATGTCACTCAGGGTGAATGTAGCTTTACAATGGTGAAATAATTTTTGAAATCGGCACAGTAGTTTTTGAGTTTATTCATTACAAACATACACACAAAAATACAAATCTCTCCTCTTTATAATAATAGTATAGACTATAGATAGTATTGATATTGAAGTGGGGGGGAGTAATCGTTGTCCATGGGTAATCCCATCGAGCACACGGCTAGTATATAAAGAGAAATTTCAATTTTTATTGAATAAGGTAACCGCTTTGCCGCCACTCCAGTTTGAGCTGACCTTTATACTTTATTAGATAGTGACGTAATTCACCGCATGTCTAAACCATAGAATACAATAAAAAATGTATTATCTTTACAAAGCCTCTGGTGTGAATTCCCCAGGTTGTATCAAATATTCAGGTATTTGCTTTGACTCGTTGATGATGATGTTGCCTTTGGTACCCAAAACACAGGGTATGTTTAGACTTTAGACTAAGCCATCATCAGTTAATCAATTTGTCGAAAACACAGGTCGTGAATCAGGACATCAAAATGGCGACTCGGAACGGTGGCAGGAGCCGGAGCGCTGGAGTGATCGTGGACGCGGTGGCCGCGACGGAGGCACACGAGACCGTCGCGAGGAGGATCTGGAGCCACCGCAGCCGCGCAACGACCGCTGGAAGGAGCCGGAGCCGCGCGAAGATCGCTCGTCACGCTGGCCCTCCGACGATGTACGCCGTACTGGCGGTAGTCGCAGAGACGAGGTTGGTTCTGTTTAATTTTTGATATTAATTCGATATAATTTATCTAAAATCAATATTTATAAACAGTGCACTTTTGCCAATTTGGAATTAGGGTGAAAGGAAATAGGTAGATCTTACATCTCAGCAACATGGGCTTATCATTACTAGATTAATCATCACTAACCTTACTACAGTCTGCTTGGAAGCTTATCCTATAATAAATTACTAGTTGACCCGTGCGAATAATTCGCATGATTGTCAATAGATGGCGCTTTTTACAATACGGTTTTTATAAGTAGAGTTTTAAAATTAATTTTTAATTGGTTATACATATTTCTTAATTATCGATTAAAAGTAATCTTCAAAATGAATGATCCATAATTGGTTTTGATGTATCTACCTATTAAGGGAGATATGGCGTACCAATAAAAAACACTCTTGAGAATTAATATTATAAATTATTTTCAGAACGACTGGACAGTCCCGCTATCTCGCGACGAGCGGCAGGAGTTGGAGCTGTTTGGCACGGGCAACACAGGCATTAACTTCTCCAAGTATGAAGACATCCCGGTGGAGGCTAGCGGCGACCGTGTGCCGGAGTTCATTACCAGCGTAAGTTTACTTCTTTTTAAACTTTTATACATATAATGAAATCTTGAAAGACTTTTGTCAAAGCCTGAGCCAATTTAGATGTAGTTTTCAGTGATTTATTGAGATCAGCTTGGGCTAAATTTAGTGTTTGTTACATGTAGGATGCGGAGATGATGATATGCTTATGAAATCACAGGCACAGAAGCTATTAAAAGAATATATAAGAAATAATTTTGATAAGTATTAATTAGCCAGTTTTTGGGTACAAAAAAAAATTGAAGTTAAACTTCTTTAGGCTCGTTATGAAAATGATGGAGTTAAATTTTACGATGCAAGCCTATTCTTTTTATTATGTTAAATAGACAATTTGGTACCTATATTTAATTTATCTATATATATAAAAATGAAACCCGTTTTCCGTTGTCACGACATAACATGAAAACGGCTTGACCGATTTGGCTAATTCTTTTTTTGTTTTGTTCGTTACAACACAGGGGTGGTTTAGAAGAAAAAAAAATTGAAAAAATCCTTAAAGTTCAGCTGAAAAATAAAAAATAATAAATAGGTAATTTTGTATGGAAATCGCAGGAGTAGAATTGTAGGAGTAGAGGTAGGGGTAGTGGTAGTGGTAAAGGTAGGGGTAGGGGTAGGGGTAGGGGTAGGAGTAGTTGTTTTCCACGGACGAAGGAAAGTAAATAGCAGGCAAGCCAACGTTTGGGCAGGACAACGTCTGCCGAGTCCGCTAGTTAATTATAATAAGCCATTTTATTTAATTGAATTTTGATTTTACCAATGATCACGCAATTTTATTTCCATTAATTATATTTGCCTGCTAAATAAAGTTATTTTTGTATTATGCCAAAAGAGTATAACTTCTAACGCGCGTACATAAGTACACTCACCGTTTTTAAGGTTCCGTACCCAAAGGGTGACAACGGAAACCTTCTTAATAAGACTCCGCTGTCCGTCCGTTCGCCCGTCCGTCCCCCATTCACAGGGCTGTATTTTTTGAACCGTAATAGGTAGACTTTTAATAGAGTGTGTACCTACTGTGTATAACTATAGCCGCTATAACAACAAATAATAAAAACGTGATTTATTCGGCGTTTTTTGCTCGATCTTAATAATGGCAATATATACAAAAGTCTTAACTAGTAAACCTAAAATGCATACTCTTATGTACAACAACAAATTATAAAAACCGGTCAAGTGTGAATCGGACTCGCGCTGATTTATTCCTGCGCCATACAGGGGCGTCAAACTTGGTCTGACCTTAGTGCATACTATTGAGGGTACGGAAGCCTTCGTGTGCAATAAGAGTGAAAAAATCTATTTTAAAATGACGGCATTTTACATTGTTTCGTAACTATTTTGTTTTCATGATGAAATATATTCTTAATATTTATTTCCCTTACAGTTTGAGGAAGTTAACATGACGGAAATAATGAGCTCGAACATAGCGCTCGCCCGTTATGATAAACCGACTCCGGTGCAGAAGTATGCGATACCGATTGTGCTCGGGCGCCGCGACGTAATGGCGTGCGCGCAGACCGGGTCGGGCAAGACGGCCGCGTTCCTCGTGCCCATACTTAATCAGATGTACGAGGCAGGACCTGTCAAGCATATGGGGTGAGTGTTTCTTGCATCTTACGACTTGTCTAATTGACCGCAACTGGATATATTTTTAACTAATATTCAGCCCCATTATTACGTACAGGCCGAGAGTGAGTGTACCGTGCATGCTCGCTCATCTCGGTTTATCCGTACACTAGCTGTGCACCCGCGTTAATAGTTACTGCTCCGCCCCTTTAGGCTGTAGCGCGATGTCATATAGCCTATAACCTTCCTCAAAAATTGGGCTATCAAATGCAAATATAATTTTTATATTAGCGCGTTCAAACTACAAACCCCTTCAGCTTTATTATTAGTATAGATTACTAAT
Source organism: Nemapogon koenigi (assembly GCA_963924495.1). Lineage (NCBI taxonomy): Eukaryota > Metazoa > Arthropoda > Insecta > Lepidoptera > Tineidae > Nemapogon > Nemapogon koenigi. The sequence continues at coordinate 8,677,335 of OZ004632.1, read as the reverse complement.
CTGTGGACGGTTGCCAAAACTTTTTATTAGCAACCGAGATATGTAATAGGGGCAGAACAGTTTAAGTTATTATTATATAATTTTTACTCTACTATGTCTATAATTAATTAATATGCCATAGTAAATTGAGTTATCTCATACATATATCAAAATAATCAAAAACTTGTGTAGGTATGCCCAATTACTTTATCCGAGAAACTGTACTAAGAGCCCTAATGGTCTCCCGATCTCAAAATACCTTATCGAATTTGCCACAAAAAACATTACTGCCAAAATTACTTGTTCCCGGGTTACCCAAGGTACAGTATAAAATGGTGGCAAATTAATAGCATTGATAAAGTCCCCAGTTTATGATAATATGATGGCTGATTATTTTTACATAACTATTGAATGTACTTTCAGGCCATTCAATCGACGCAAGCAGTACCCACTGGGTTTAGTGTTGGCCCCAACACGAGAACTTGCTACACAGATATTCGATGAAGCTAGGAAATTCGCTTATCGCTCTCGAGTGCGGCCCTGCGTTGTGTGAGTATAATAAAATAAGCATTTATTAATATCTACTTTACTGACATTTAAGTAATCTGATACAGATTCGACAAAGAAAATGGCTGCTATAGAGAAAATGAATTTACATTCTGGCTGAACGCAGTTACATGAAACTTGTTATGTTGCATTTGCTTTTTATCCCAGAAAAACGAACCGAGGAGGATCTTAGAATCCCTATATTGAATAAAATCTGAACGACAAGACAGATATAAAAATAATTTATATCGTGTAAATGACATAAATTATGTCATAAATTTCGAATGTTATTACGGCAGTTATAGTGTTTGTTATCAAATTTTACTAAAGGCCGATACAACATTTTTCGGGCAAATCCTAGGGTTGGATATTCTCGCGTCGGGCATTTCTTGGATGGCCATTGTGCTGACTCCTCCGTTTTTGACCTTCTGGTCGAACGGACGGTGGCTCGGTTCTTAAATATGCTAACCCCACTGGCTGTCAGCCTCCACGATGGGAGATTTGTCACTTTATTAGTTTACGCTACTTAGATATACTTTATTTATAAAAGAACATTTCCCTCCCTACCAGATACGGCGGGTCGCCCATACACGAGCAGTTCCGAGAGCTGGAGCGCGGCTGCCACCTGCTGGTCGCGACTCCCGGCCGACTCGTCGACATGTTGGCCCGCGGTCGTGTCGCGCTCGACCACTGTCGCCATCTCGTGTTGGACGAGGCCGATCGCATGTTGGACATGGGCTTCGAGCCGCAGATCCGCAAGATTGTCGAGTGCCACACGATGCCGAAGACTGGCGAGCGGCAGACGCTCATGTTCTCCGCGACGTTCCCCAAACAGATTCAGGTGTTGGCGCAGGACTTTTTGAGCAACTACGTGTTTCTCGCCGTGGGCCGCGTGGGCTCCACATCGGAGAATATCACTCAGAAGGTTGGTTGGTGTTTCATTTTATCACGAACCATTAAAGGAGGGCTAAATTAGATCTTATTATTTAGTACTACATATTGAGAATCGCTAAATAGTTCTTAATATGGAACAACCATTTCTGAATCGGATTTAAATTTGTAGTATTAAGGCAAAGCCTCTGATAATATATACACCGACAGATGGCACTGATGTCACAATACTCAGCTTGGACGAATGAATTATTTTAATTCGTTCGAGCCCTCCGGTGCGACTTCAGACAGTGCTTTTACAATAACTTCATTCCAGATAATGAGCTTCCAACTAAAGTCGATTGTGTGCCTCTACAAAACGTTAAACTATATTTTGTAAAATGTTAATAGAAAAACTTTTCTTTTATTAATTTCTTAATGTATTTGTCAATAGGTTGTGTGGGTGGAGGAATCCCACAAGAGATCTTTCTTACTAGACTTGCTGAACGCCTCCAATTTGCTGCAACGCTCGCGTCCTGAGGAGGATCAACTCACTCTCGTCTTTGTTGAAACTAAGAAAGGTGAACAAATGTGTTTTATTATTAATAATTTACCATATTTTGTCTACCGTTACCTCTAATGAAATCTAATCTCTCTAAATATCACGTGATCCGTTGTTCTGTTTTTTTTCTATAAAGAAGGACAAACAAACACACTTTCTCTTTTATAATATTAGTTGAGTTAAGTTTAAAACCATTTAAATTTGTTTTATGACAATTTTGTTGCCGTTCAACAACTTAGGCCTTCTTTTTCCAATAAAATGTTATATATTTTCAAATTATGTTCAGGCGCCGATCAGTTGGAGGAATATCTGGACACTGAAGGTTATCCCGTGACCTCGATCCACGGTGACCGCACACAGCGCGAGCGTGAGGAAGCTCTGCGCAGATTCCGTACGGGGCAAACTCCAATCTTGGTGGCCACTGCCGTCGCTGCTAGAGGTACGGTATTATCATTATCTATATATATAAAAATGAAACCCGTTTTCCGTTGTCACGACATAACATGAAAACGGCTGAACCGATTTGGCTGATTTTAGTCTTAAAATATTCCTAGATATCCAGGGAAGGTTTTAAAGGTGAGACAATTCGAATAATTGCCGAAAAACCCCTAAAAACAGCCCTTTTCTTTTTCTCATAATAACAGAGTCAATTTGACCTTATTGCTATTCAATAAAGTTCATCTTCTATATATATAAAAATGAAACCCGTTTTCCGTTGTCACGACATAAAATGAAAACGGCTGAACCGATTTAGCTGAAAATTGGCAGGGAGGTAGTTTAGAGCCAGGAGAAGGACATAGGATAGTGGTAGGGGTTGGAGTAGGGGTAGTTAAAATTATAAATTTTAATTGTGAATATATGGCGTCATCTTGAGTTTTACATGTGTACTAAAATGTATTTGCAAACGTCAATAGATGGCGCTGTATTATACTTTCTACCACGGAAATGTGTTAATTCCAGAGTCGGTAGGCCAGGTAGGTTAGTTAGGTTATTTATAACTCAAGAACGGCTGAACCGATTTAGCTGAAAATTGGCAGGGAGGTAGTTTAGAGCCAGGAGAAGGACATATGTGGTTGGAGTAGGGGTAGGGGTAGGGGTAGGAGTAGTTGTTTTCCACGGACGAAGGAAAGTAAATAGCAGGCAAGCCAACGTTTGGGCAGGACAACGTCTGCCGAGTCCGCTAGTATATAAAATAAAATACTTGTGTACTTCTTCAAAAACGGCACAATAAATATGTGCGGGCAGAAAATGTATATGAAAATCAATATCCAACGTGCTGTTTTTTAAGACATCTGATACTTTTCTGTAGATTCTGTTCTTAAAAGTGAAAATGGCGTGCGTATTGATTTGTTGAATTGAAACTGTTTTAAGTTATTTTTTCCTTTTAGTTATAGTATTATGTATCACCAGGAGAAAGTGCGATTCCCAAGTTGTGTGGATTAAAGCCCGAGCCGCGCACACTCGTTGGTAATAGGCCACTTTCTTCCCTTGGCATTTTAAAATCAAAACTTTAAAGTAGGATAAATGACATCCATGATTCGAAACAATCATTTTCTGATATAAATATTTTACTATTATTAAATCTAAAACCTGTCGCAAACGCATTTATGGTCGGTTGTCGAGCAAGTGCATATAAATTAATTGTTGTTTTTTTAATGGTCATATTTTGCGTCGACCGGGTTTTTTAATTGTTAAATCATTTTTTGTTTCCCTCTTTTTTTTTACTTGACACTTAAATTTTAGGATTGGACATCCCGCACGTGCGTCACGTGATCAACTTCGACCTGCCCTCGGACGTGGAGGAGTACGTGCACCGTATCGGTCGTACGGGCCGTATGGGCAACCTCGGTGTGGCCACGTCGTTCTTCAACGACACGAACCGCTCTCTGGCGCGCGACCTGGTCGAACTGCTGGTGGAGGCTAAGCAGGATGTACCCAAGTGAGTCGCACATTTTCGCGATCACAGAACATTATAAGGAACTATAGAACTAGCAAGTGGGCGTTCCCGCATAACCTCATATTGTATGCACATGATTTCCGCACGTTTTCAAAGTTGCCTCTGAAACATTGCCTAAACAATAAAACAAATACATTGTGTACTATATTTCAGTGCAAAAATGATAACCACACAAATAATTTGTCTAAAATCCAAATAATATAAAATATCATCTTTACTAGTTTTTCACAATATTGTCATTACAGTACAAAAATTTAGTTACACCGGTTTTCATAGAAATATGCTAACATGCTACTTCTATTCTGCTTTATATTGTTCTGTGTTTGTAATAGAAAACATTTAGGATTTCCCTGTAATATTGTTTTTTTTGACGCTAAGTTTCTCTACATCTATATGAATAAAAATTATATGCTGTTCGTTGGTAAACACATCACCTGAGAACGGCTGGGCCGATTTGGCTATTAAAAAAATCGTGAAAAACTGAAAGTGCTTTTTATGTGAACTTAAGACCATAACAGGGGATGAAAGTTAATATGGACTCCATGGGTGAAGCCAGGGTGGAAAGCTAGTTTAATACATATTTCATTTGACATTCTCAAAATTGACATTTGCATAAGAATCGAGATGTACCTACTCGTATTCTTGATTAGAGCATGTTACGTCACGGAATTATCTAGTGGCATAGCGAATTTGACCGTGCTTCATCAAAAAGATTCTCAAAAAAATGCTGTTCGTTGGTGCGCCCTTTAGAAATATTCCACCAAAAAAATGCTGCGGGCCTACTCTGCTGAAAACGCACGCGATGATGGTTTGGTTGCGATACTATCACGATATTAGCTTGATGACAATACAATATTATGACATTACTGAGCTGATCCGATGATGGAGTAGGGCCCTGGTCAGAGAATATCCTCAAGAGTCAACAGCACTCCTATTATTGGGTTGCCTTACAGCTCCCGAAACCGTGTTATCGGTACCCAGCTGAAGACCAAGTCCCCTCTATTAGCCGAGCCTTTAGTTCTAAGTGTAGTTTGTAGGCTTATGTACATAGGTTTTTAATTATAAAAAACCCATTTGTACATGGCCGGGATAAAACCGTTTATAACATATATTTTATTATACTTATAATATTCCCAGTTGGTTGACGAGCACCGCGGCCGACGGTAGACTGGGCGGCGGCGGGAGTCGTCGCGCGGGCAGTCGCTCCGGTGGCGGTGGCGGCGGACGTTACGGCGGCAGCAACAGCGGCGGCAGTGGCTTTGGTGCGCGCGATTTCCGCACACAGTCACGCACCGCGCCGAGATCTGCTGGACCGTCGACAATCGGTGGGGGCGGCGGTGAGTACAATTATCTCTTCTTGCCGTGCTCGTGTGACGGTGTAGAAAGGATTATCTCTACGCGGTCATGCTTGCACGGCATAACTTTATATGCTACTATACTCTGTTCAACATACGATCACTGATGGTATGCGTGACAGGTAACACATGTTAACTTCTATGATATTTAACAGCATAATCGAAAGTTTTAGTGATATTGATTGTGTAGTTAAAGTGTGTTTTATTATTTGCGTTTAAATAATATGTTGGGCCACATTGTACGGTTAAGAGGATCGACTACCGCTCCTATGTCCATACAGACGGAGAAAACGTTTTAACTATCCATAACTAAATATGTATTATTTAATTACAATATTTTTTCTTCAAAAATTACATTAATTTTGTTTTCATCCTCGAAGAGCCCGTGTAATGAAAGCAGAATCTTAATCATATTTATAAATATGTAAATGCAACAGTTTTTATAATATTTGTCTATTTGTCCCAACATTTTACCAGAAAAGGCTCCGAATTTGATTTTTATGAAAACTTCAACCCATCCTTTTTTTATCTCGATATCTTGAAAGGCGTTAGAAGATGAAAGTTTATTAAAGATAAGTTAAGAGCCCTATATCCATAATTTGTATCGGGGATATTACTATTCCCAATTTCACTGTAAATAACTTGTGTCACTGTAATTTAGCATATAGTTATGTTATTTTTTCAATGGACAACATTTCATTTTTTTAATAACCCATTTTTATTACTTTAATTAAAAATATATTAAAAAATAAGTTACACGTATTTTTATATTTTATTTTTGGTTGAGTTTTTATATTTTTAATTTAATTATGAATATTTATAAATTCTGAGGACTTATAAAGTAAAAACCTTAGCTAGGACTAAAATTAAGAAATATAAACTGTCACCCAAAGAAAGTGACTGATAGTGTCAGTCAAGCCACAGAGTATACGTTATAGAAATGCAAGGAGTATAATATACCGTGTTCCAAATAGGTGTTGCCCTAGCCGGAACACAAATCGCCTACAACATTATTCATAATGTATATAATAATACTAGCTTTTGTCCGCGGTTTCACTCTTAAATATATTTCCTGTGATAGCCCATTCGAAACTAGCAAAACTTAAAAAAAAATTATATAAAAGAAGTATTTTTATAATAATATTTAAAGAATAATTATTAATTTAGCTTCAAATGGAATAAAAATGGGTAAAATTAATAGAAGGTAACACCTGAGTTCAATAACTAACAACTCTGCCAACAGACATTAGTATTTTTAAATTAGAGGGTTAGCACAGATTAGGGCACCTATTAATCCTTATTTTTCAATATTTCAGTATTTTTAAAATAACTCGAAAATTAAAGGATATAAAAAATAAAAATAAATGAAAAATAAGCTTTCTAGCATGTAATCTCAAACGGTTTTCGAATTTTGGTACCTTACGAAAAATGAAATGTTGTCCATTGGTTTTATTGAATAGGAAATATGGGTGGTAGAATAAAGGATTATTTTGCCCCTGTTTTCTCTTTCATAATCTATCACAAAGCTCTTAAAAAAATTTAAAGCGCTGTTTAATTCAATTAAACGTCTTCCGGTTTTTGGTAGCTTACTGAAAATTCAAAATAATTTTTATTTTATGATTTTTTAATTGGTCAAAAAAAAACAAAGTTTAACCATCCATATTTCCTATTAAATAAAACCCATTGAAAAAATAACAGCTATTTCACTTAGATATATTCAATATGTAAATGCTAAATAACGGTGACACCGGTGGATTATTTTTATTTATCTACAGAGAAATTGGGAAAAGTTCATCCCAGAAAAAGGACCCTTAATGTAACTAACAATTTTGTCAAAATGAAAATGCATAAATTTTCGATCAAATAGTTCATGTTACCTATTTAGTCCGAATTAACTTTTTCTCAGTTATATACTTAAGTATGTACATATTGTTAATAAATATGATTGATTGCAGGTTTCAATTATGGCGGCTCGTACGGCGGTAACTACGGTGGCGGCGGCGGCGGCGGCGGTGGCGGTGGCACCGACTGGTGGGGCGACTCTTAAACAGTTTGCGCATACACCGACCTACTCTACCACCGCTCACCGTCACACCTCGGCCACTCGTTTATTATTTCTGCGGCCGCGGACTAGTTAACTCGAGACGACCCATTGTCGGTCAATTTACCGCCGGGCGCGGCCATGATATTTCCTAGTTGAAACCTTCTAGGAAATAATGTCGGCCGCACCCGGCCTGGTCTACGCCTAGTCCGATTTTACTGTAGTATATTCGTTTTAATTTTATCCAAATTGCAAACTGTGATCAGTTTTTCTTTATATTCGCTTTATTGTTTTTACTTTGTATACACTCGAGACATAGACTTCGGACTAGGTGTAGATTTAGAACACTACTCCCGAACAGCCCGCTGTGCGTCGCGCGCTTTGACTTCTACAAATATTCGACAACGTCTGAAGTTTATGTCAATATTTTACTTTATACATTTCTAGTGTTGATTTATTTATTTGTTGACGTTCTCGTGTTGTTCTAAAGACACGTTCGATACGTAAATGTGCATTCACGATTATTCTTTGTGAAAGAGATGGAAGCGTTTCGCTGAAAATGCTTCGTTTTAGATTGAGTTTCTATTATTTCTATAGAGATTTAAGCTGTATATATTTACTGGATACAACTCCTGTAAAAAAGTATTCGTTTATCGGCTGACTTTTCAACACATTTAGTATTCAATATACAGCTTAAAATTTATGTCGATAAATATATTTATTCAACTCTAGAGTTATAATCTAAGTAATGTAATTTTAGAGTAATAGTATTTAATATATTTTGTTTGTAAACCGCAAAATCGGACTGAATTGAAATTTCGTTGTGGCTATTTTTAACTTGATATTTTATGATGGAAGTAAGCGGTGTGAGAGGCAAAAGTATGCGTGTTGATGAGCGCGGGCGCTGAATCTCATGCGGCCAACGCTCGCTGCTCTCTTTGTATTGTAGATTCATGTGGTACAAGACGAATATTCTCGACCACGCCACATCATTCACTTACATTACAAATTGCACGCGTTTTCCCATTTTTTTATTGAATCATTTGACGAAACCCTTATATCTTACATAGTCGTTTATTTACATTACATTAAAATAATTGTTTTCTACATTTTGTTTTATATTTTGTCTAATGGTTCAATAATAAAGTACGCTTGACGTTTTCTGATAATCTTGGATCGTAGATTTAATGTAGAAAAATATTTTAATGTCATCCATTATCCTATATAGAAAAAAATAAAATGTTTCGTACCTAAACTTAAAGATTGCTTGTCTACTTTCCATAATATTTAACATTAACAAATTTTAATAATATTAATGGAAAGTATGGTAGATTATCATGTACTAATGAAGCAGTAGTATTAGAAAAATTTAATGTTTCGATATTGGTACCTCGCGGCAATAAATTCTCTTTGTAGAAATCAGTACACATGTAATATTCGTCATCGACGTGGTCGTTACTTTTGAATGTGAATTTATCAATAAACAAATTAAGAAACACTTTGATTTTATTTTTACAACCAAAACATTGCTTTCCTGAGAATTCTAGTGCGGGAGTGTAGTTCTTCCGATAGTATTAGTATAGAAGATCTGTGGATAGTACGTTCTAAAGCCACGAGCTCTTCATAATAAAAAAAAATTCTACATTTAATAATTATACCAATTGTTAAAAAAAAACAAAAATGCGCATTTTTTGTAAGTTACCGTAGTGGTATACATCGGTTTCAGACTTTGAGTAGGTATAACAATTTTGGCGGGGGGAGGTGGACGCCTAATACTAACCCCCGTACCACTGATTATTTTCCTGGGTTTTTTTTTATTTAAAACTTATGTTTGACAAGAAACATTGTAATAGCTCTATCTGCAAAACGTTTAATTATCGACATTTTAAAACATTAAATTATAAAATATTTTATTTATTTAATGTTTTTTATTTTAATAAAGAAGCCTTTCATGTCAACTACAAAATGTCATTATAACAATAGTTAATAACTTTGTAATGTATCATTACTTAGTACCTGCTCGATGTTTGCGGCGGCGTCTGCGCTGTGAGCTGAAAAACGTGAACTAGTACTCCTATGACAATAAGTTAGGTCTTGTTTTGTAGATTATTTCGTTTCTTGGCTATTTTATCATAGCTTCGGTGGTTTTTCGATTAATTGAGAGCAAATGAAAAAATATTACAAAAAAATTTTTTTTCGTGCAGTTTGGGCAAACTTGATTCATATGTTATTAGTCCTATCAAAATAATTTGTTTACGAATGTTGTAAAGAATTTAATGAAGATTATTTTTATCATTGACAGTTTTATTCTAGCTCTTATATTTTTTGTAGAAAATGAAAAAAACCAGGTTTTGGGACACGTTTTGTGGGGTAGAGGGAAAAGGGGGCGAGGGAGGGGCTGGCACCGGGCAGAATCTTGTTCAGTGGGGTCTAATTAGTCGAAATGGACCCGGTGCCAAAAAGTTTCACTAAATGCCGTTCGATGATGACAACACAAGTATCAACCGACAAACCACACTATCCAAATATACTTCAACAGAACTCTCCACTCGTTAGGTACTTACAAATACCATTGGCTAAACGAGGGAGAATTGGTGTTGCTGCAACCTGTGAAGAAAGAAAAAAATAATAAATTATGGTCGCAACGGCTTTTACTTTATACCTAGGTATATAGAGATTATGCTAACATACCAACGTAACCTAAGGTAACTTTTTAAGGTGGGTCTCATGGTTAAATGAGTAGAAAATTTTCGAAAAAGGGGGGCGCCCCTTTGTCTTACTACCTACATTATAGTTCGACGAAAAATGGACAAAGATTTACTAGAACATGTAGGTTCGTTAAAAAATATTTTTCGACAATAAGTCGCGATCTACTGAGGTACTTAGGTACTTTCTGTTATACCTATAGTTACATACTTGCTTAGATTTTAAATCAATTAATTCTAACCAAATAAATTGAGCTTTGACATTCGGGTCGCAGTAAAAAAATCGACATAGATTTTCATGAAACTATTAGCTTCAATGACATTGTATATTATGTTCTAGCTTCTTTCATGGGTATTTCAACATTTTGTTTGTAAGTAGGAAGTTAGGTTTATTCTGCGCACCGAATGTCAAATAGCTCAAGTTATTTAGCGAGAGGTATACCTGCCTCTATCTATGTAAATATATACACAGCCTACGTATCTACAATATTTTTAATCCAACATACTATTAGTTCACGTGCCTAATTAATTAAAACATCGTGCTCCGTATTAGGTATAGGTACTTATTACAAGTGAATTAATAATAAGTAATTGGGCAAGTTGCGAGTACGACTCGCGTGCTGAGGGGTACCCAGCAGCATTTTCTCGTACAGAACTATTTTTGTTTAGGTTTCCTGTAAACTATAAGAGGGCCCTATATTCCCTATTTTTCAAAATTTTAGACTCGCAGGTAAGGGGGGGGGGGGGTAACGGTAAATTTTCGTATATTTTCTTTAATATAATTCAACTATGCATTTTAAAATAATAAAAAAAATATTAGAATTTCTTATAACGAGAGAGAGCCATTTCATTTCATTTGACGCACTTGAAAAAAAAATTAGGACTTTTTAATTTTACCCCTAAATCGAAATTCGATTATTTACGTTAGGTACGTACACCTACGTCCGTGATTGGGCCATGAAACTTTATATATGTAGGTACCTAGATTAATCACATCTTTCATCCAGTAGATTCGGAGAAAATAAGCTGTGACAGACGAACAAACAGACAGACAAATGAGTGATCCTATAAGAAAACTCTCATCGGAGATGTTCGGAACCCTAAAAATAATTTGCCAAAGCGATTATAAACTAAGTAATTGTTTTCTTGTAACAAAACCACAAATTGAGACATCCCGCTATCATGGTTATCGTAATAATAGATATCTTACTTACATAAAATAAATCAAAAAGAAGTTCTATAAAAACCCCAATCATTTTTTAAGTTATTATGCTAATGAAGGACAAAAACAAATATTGTTACAACACAAATGTGTAACGTGCCATAGATATAAATTAAATAATAAAGGGTATCGTTAAAATGGAAGAAATGTTCGTAATTTATCGAAGAGTCACCTTTTGGGCATTCCGTGGATGCCTTCGCGGCGGGGACTCGTCTCTAGACGTTTTCCAAATAAAAAGGCGCCACAAAAAGACGCATTCAATAATCCGTTGCCCATTACGGGACGTAATCGTCGAGATAAATTAATAATAATGAATTCTGAAATGAACGAAAAAGTACAATGTCTGCGTTTACTGTTTAGATGGCATGGCACACGTCTTTAGCTCGTGCTCGGTGTTAGATTATCTTTTATTTTTTAGACGCCATGTAGGTAAATATAAAATAGCGCATATACAAAACACATATAAGTAAGACTAGACTTTCCGCCCGAGGATATATTCAAACAACATAGCCTATGTAACTCAGGGATATCGTAGCTTTTTATTACTTAGTGAAAGAATTTTAGAATCGGTTCAGTAGTTTTTGAGTTTATTCATTACAAACAAAAACACAAAAAAACTAATTTTACCTCTTTATAATATTATAGTATAGTAGGTATAGATGAGGGTTTGAATTTTCTAATTTGTAAAGTTTTTCGAAAGAGTAGAAAGAAAATTCAACTAAAAGAAGTAATTAACTACTTAGTGAATTATTTTTTAATTTAGAATTGTAGGTTTCGTAATATGCACAACAAATGACCACCACAATGCAAGACAGTGCAAGAATATATACCTACCTACGGAACAGCCTTTGTAAGTTCAAAAGATAATTAGGTAGTTACATGTTTTTTACAATGAAATAAAATATTTAGTTTATGTCGTAATCTGTAGAGGTAAGCAGCATTTCTCCTGTAGTCTTTGCATTTCTCTATCTCTATTATTTTCAATATCAAATTTCATGAAAATGGTTTATTGGTTTGCCCGTCAAATTGTAACAGAAAGACAGACAGAGTTACTTTCACAATTTAAATTTTCTGAATCCCTGACCCCGCTCATGCAGTGTCCTATCCTATACCCACCAACGACTTGTGCTTTAAAATAATAAAATAAATTCCAGATCTTGTAAAAAATAAAAAGTGCAGTGATTTATCACAGTAGTTACCATTGTGCAGCAATATTACTCAGTCACGGTGGGCCTGTGATTGTAAAATGACAATTATTTCACACAATATATGTTTCCTAAACAAGACGTTGGGCGCTCTGCATTGTTGTCAAGAAGTTAGAAAATTCATTGTCAGATGACATTTTTCAAGACAATACTCCAATATTTATTATATCCGGGCATGACTAAACATGACTGACAGCTGCTTTAATTATTGGGCACGCGCATTCATTTTATTATTTCAGACCCACCCTTGTGAAATATTTGGGTACTTCCTGGTACTGAAACCAGAAAACATCTTTTTTTTTGTACATGTCATAGGTGCGATACAATCATCATAAAAGGATATGGTAGATATGGATCAGGGTAGATATGTGCGAAGAGGGTATTATGCAGCACACGTAGGATAATATGGAAAGGAGGTTTTAAGATGGACTCTAGCCGATTCCTCTCTTCGCTTACAACAGTGTGCTGCCGTTGTTTCTCTTACAGCTCGAGTCTTCCGAGGTTGTTGCGGTAAATATCCCCTGATCCTGATCCCGTCACTTTCGAGAGATAGAGATGTTGCAACAGGTTGCTAACAGGCAAGTTAAGGAGCAGAGATGGAAGGAAACTTTAGATGGGAAATATACTTTAGGCACTGTTGGTGACTGTTGCCAGATGGAAAATTACACGAATAAAATAAACAGACATTATTTAACTTCTTTCGTATGGACACGATATCTCAAACAAATTCTGTGCTGTGCTCCATAAATTGCGGATAGAATAGACTGCGTGCGTGTTGTTGAAGACGTAGGTCCTGTACGTAGTACATAGGTACGGCAGTAAAATTAATTGTAGTAGGTATGCAACTGAATACCTACTATATTAATATTTCAATATTTTGTTCCATTGTCGCGGCATGGCCGGCCCGCGGCCAAATGTGATGGAGGGTGTTACCGGCCGTGCTGCTCTGTCGCGGTGCGGCCGGTTTCGAGGTGGGTCTGGGGTCGGACGTGCCGTTATGAGCGCGGCACGGCCGACTCGGGAGCAAGGTTTGACCGGCCGTGCGTGCCTTTTCGTGCGGTCGGTCGGGAGATGGGGTCGGCTGTGCTTCGTGGTGCAGCTGACCAAAAGAGGCAGGATAGGTCGTGCCCTCGGGTGCGGCCCTTCCGAGGCGGTCGCCGGTGGCGCAGCTTGCGCTGCCGTTCGAACCATGACCCGAATGCACTTTCCATCCCGGTCGGGTCGCCGCGGTCTCCGGTGGCGGTTGAGGGGGAAATCAGCCGCTGCTCAACTGGGGACCAAGGTGGAAGGCGCAGCAGTTTGTACTCGCTGCTGCGCCAGCTCTGGGTAAAACCAGAGCGAGATGGGGCATTACGGCCACCCGGCGGCGGGTTGCGGAAGAATGCTAACGCGTCCCCGTGGCCCGCCGACTAACCGGCGAGATGGAGTACCGTGGGGTTTTAGTGGGTTAAAGTCCCACATAACCCGCCCCCTCACCCCCGAGGGAGCGGGTATGCATGATGCATTTCCCCACGTTAAAAAAAAAAAAAAAGATACTTATCTGCATGTTTATACAGAATATTAATTTTGATAAACTTTCTGCATCGACCACGTGGGACAATGTACTCTTTGTTCGTAGGTATTCGACAAAATTTTAAATGTAAGTTTTATTAGATATCTAATATTATGAATAACCCGTGCGAAGTCGTGGTCTATTAGATAGGTACAATTTTAGTTACCTATTATTATTATTTCGACATATAGAATTTAGGGTGAGTCAATAATAAAACTCAGATCTTTATCTGACCCCCAATCAACAGCTATTGTTTGACCCATGAATTGAGAGATGCCTAATCATTTGCAATAACGCAATTTTGTTTTTAAAGAACTCAGAAAATTGACAGAGTAGGTAACCTTCATAATTATTCTATTACTTGGGCGCCGACTCCGTGGGTGCTGTTAACTCGGTTGAGGATTGAACCCGAACCTCGCCGGATTCATGTCCAATAATACCTACAAAGTCGATAAAAGTTGTTTTAATTTTCTCTAAGCAAAAGGAAAGTAGGTAAATACGCACTGAATAAAAAATAGCACAATAATTTTAGTTTTTGCCTCAGTTTTTATTTCAGTGAAAATTCGTGTTATTGAAAGTTAATTCAATTCGATCGATATGGTTTTTTGCTGGTATGGGGTACAGATAGCACGTGCCAATCACCGTTATTTCTCCGCATGGGGCAAAACGAGCTATATTCACAAATCGAGGCTTGTGCCAGAGTCTTTGTGTTTTCGTGATTGCGGTTACAAGAGGTTTAAAGAGATATACCGCTGGGAGCGTCACGCATCTATAAATTTCATAGTAGGCTGGCTACTCTTTATTGAAAAATCGTTCCAATATATGTAGTTAAATTATTGTAATATACCTAAATATTTTTTAGGTTTATTTTCTTTTGAATGGAAAATAAAAATCGGATTTCTTACGCTTCCGTTCTATCTAGTTTTGGGTTAGAACTCGTTAGGTAGACCATGGTTTTGGTCTATTTTACATCTTCCAATCTGTCCATATTTGTAGGTACTTATATAGGTTGACTTAGGTACCTAAAATAAGTACCTACTTACTTGGCAATAAAACAATAATAATACATATTTAGTTGACCTGTGGATTACCAATCAATCAGACAGAACAGTAACAAATAGGTAAGTGAACAATTGAAGCTGTTTTTGATCCCAACTGTCACGATTCGAAGGACAGACAGACATGAGACAATCAATAATATCCTAATACTATATCTACTTACTTAGGTAGGTAGGTACCTACAAATGTATGTAGTAGGTATTTTCATTTACATAGGTACATGTAAGTACCTATCTACATAAAATTAAATAATACACCTATGGGCGTGTGCAGGGCGTGGCTAGATAACACCCAGTAGAAAAACCACGCCTACCTGCTTTGATTTAATAAATGTACCTACCTACCTACTTATTACTCACTATATGCTGCCTGCACTGCCTCAAAATATGCACTAAAAAGAAGATTATGTAATTCAATAGAATTTGAAGTCATTTGGTGCCTAATTCGTTGTTTTTTAGTTGATAAGTTGTCACCTTTTTATTCACACTACAAACATAAATTCGTTGTTTGCGGGTGGTGCAAAATAAATAAATTAGACAAGAGGAAATATTTGTTCATTCAATGTTATTAATATTTTATTCTACATTATCATTATATAACTATTTAGATTAATGGGAGCTAATGTAGTAGGTATCTACTTTTAAATTTGGCACCAACCTTTCAGGACGAAATATTGGTTTTTTGATATACTTACTATAATTCCTTTTTAGTGATTTCACTGTTTTTATAATACGCCCATTTTTTAAGATAGGTACCTACCAGTGACTACTGAACCAATTTTCATTAAAAACAATCGGGATTATTTATCATAAATAAAATAGATCAGCTATAAATGTCGAATACTCTTTTCGACAAAAAAATGCAAGAGCACGTGATATAGATATCAAAATCGGCTTTTTAAGAGTACCTAAATATCAAATGAGCATGAGCACCCATGAGGTTTTTTAAAACACGACGCGCATGACCTACACTAACAACTACCTAAACTAAAAATAATATGAACTTTCATGAAATGTCTATGAGATAAGAAATCGAAATCGGTAGGTAGGTGTAGCTGTGCAAATTTCGTTTCGTTGAGATATTAGTCGTAATAGTCGTAGTACCTACTTAGTCATTTGTCGAATGGATTGATAAAATAGTTTTTTTATTCCTGTAAAAGTACTGAACTAATTTTCATGATAATAAAATTGAGACCAAATCCGAAGAATAAAATGTAGACGTAGGTACCTAGATACATTTCCTATCTACAACTGGCGAAGATATAATACATATACCTACTTACACCTTGCGTCGAATTGAGAACCTCCTTCTTTGTTAAAAGGTCGTGTCGAGTCACGCGTAGAGTAGGTATGTAAAAGTACCTACTGAACTAATTTTCATGAAAATAAAAAGGAGACCAAATCATAAAAATAAAAAATAAGTACCTAAGTAAGTAGATAATTGAAAACGAACACCTTGCAACGAATTGAGAACCTCTCTTCCTTTGTTAAAACATGAAAGTTCGGAGCACTATGTTATTGGCTGTAAATGGACTGTATAAAAGAAAAAAATTTGTATACTATTTAAAAGGAAGACAAACATGGAGCAGAAACTAGACAAATTAAAAGACAGCGACAAATCAAGTTTCGGTCTTTCATATAAATAGGTAGGTATTTAAAGGTGTTACCTAAGGTGGAAATAATTCCTATCTATAAATATATATCGAAAATCGTTTAATTTAAATATTATATATATTTTTAGGTTCTATAGTTGTTTGTTAAACTACCTACCTTGTTCTGTCAGTCTCGCACGTTTTTACATTTCTATTTTAAAAGCGAGTTTACAGGTATTTTTAATTGACACCCAATGGGGTAAGCTTATCTTTATCATCTCAATTTTACATAAAAATGTAGGTAAATGTTTTTTGTTACGTTAAAATTAAGATATCAGGGCGAGTAGGTATGTATATTTCATCAAATTAATTCAGTTCAAAATTCTAGACACTACAATGATGTGATTAAACGATCCTTTTTGTATTACTACAGAACCCTAAATATGAGCACATTGGCAATTCTAGGAAGCATAGGTACTTTATACTTACACAAATTTTTCAGACAAAAAGAGCTGAAGTTCACAAAGAAAGTAGGTAGGTATGTTCCCTATATTCCTATCTTTTCTAGAAAAGTAGGCTGCCATTGCATAGAGTCCCTATTTCAAAGAAATACTCTGTAAGCAATCCCAGGCTCTTAGTTTCATTAATATTTGTATAGCTGCTCCCCAAAATCTCAGGATTAAGGTTTGCAAGTCCCAGGGATTTCGTGATCCCATGATTATATCCTCTAGCAAGATTCTTAAATATTTTCGATTTAAAAAGTATCCTAGATCCCTCCCTGAAAATCCTCTATCTGCCCGTGAAAATCCCATTAGCCCTGGCAAAAATTCTAAAGTGTACCTAAGTAACATATTCCATTTGATATCACACAATGGACACATAAGTTTTATTAATTTGCTAGTCTAAAAAAGTATTTTAAATAACTTCTCCGCTGGTAACCCTGTGGGGAGACCTAATAGAAGCAGATTGAAAGAGAGATCATGGGTAGGTTTTAAGCATAGGTAGGTAATAATGCCTAATTTAATTTCTTCTCCTTATAAAAAATAAAAACCTAATATGTTTTTAAATGTTACATCTCTCAAACAATTCTATTTCAACCTTTCAAGTCTCTTTTCATTCATTATTTCCAAATGACACTTCTAATCACATCACAATACTCCCCTTAAACATTTCTCAACTACTTTGATCATTCCTTACCAATTTTACAAGACCTATGCTTATAATTACACCTATTCAGTATTAAAATAAGTACCTGCCACGCGAGCATGACCGAGTATCTCTCTACATAGACAAAATCAAGAGAAAATGTCCCATAGACATAAAGGAAAACATAAAGGACCAGTTTCTGCCATGCTACTTTTGCTTCGGAGGGAACGTAATGCTAGCACCCACACTTATTCTAAAAATAACAGATATTAGAAGTGACAACTGACACATCTAGGTTCATTAAAGTGCAGGAACAGGCTTGCCACCTGTCTGTTCAATATGGACAACTGGCAAAAAGTGGACACCGTTACAAGTTACTCTGGCCACACCGCAACATATAAAGGCTGTGGTATGTGCTACGGGAAATACACCTTTTCTTTCTGAGATTTTATCTTCACAGAGTCTTTCTACAGCTCAGCTAGGTACTCCTAGTTAACTTTCCCGTCTTTCAATATCTGCGTCATCACTCTATTTATTGTGAACATTCTTACTAGGAAACTCATTCCCTTCCGCTATAACACCTGACCCATTCTAGTTCACCACTGGCTGCCACATTTTCATGTAATTGTTTTACAGCCATTGGTAGGGTTGACAAATATGTACATAATGTAGATATCAAGGGAAGGGAAAATGCATTACTTTCATTAAATTTCTTTCATCTTGCTTAAATAAATGATGTCTAAAAGACCAAAAAAAAAAATTTAAAAAAAATTTGATTAGGAGTAGCAAGTCATAATGTCATACATCAGTCTATACCTAAACATCATCTAGTTTGTTTGGGTTAGAGAGGGTCCACGGAAAGTAGTCTTAATTTGGGATCCAACAAAAAATTCTGGGGATCTGCAAGTAAAAAGTTTAGTTTTTGGTAATAGCGTTACGAAACCTACCTACTTTTATTTAAATCTATCTGCCTTCATTCAACAAGCTTAACAAATGCATGTAGGTGAAGATTTAATAAAAACGATACTGGACTATGATAGGTCTTTAATTTCTTAATACTTACATTACCTCTAAGATGGTTATTTCAAATTGTTGGACAGAACTTTATTTTGAAAGTTTTACATTTAAAATTCCTTTTACATTGAATATTATGTATTATTATAGTAGTAGGTATATTTTAATTATAGCAGCAGTCACTTTTAAAAAAATAGTAAGAAATTATAGTCTATGTAGGGAATGTGAATATACCTTCAAACAAGAACCTACCATTATGTTACGAGAACTTACACTATGAAAACAGACACAAATTTACAATTTAGCATTTAACAATTGAAATTAAAACTGTTTATACCTAGTAATGTAAAAAATACAAGACTGCGCAAAACTTACAAGTACTTATAATAAATTATCTGGTTATCGACTTGTTTTAGTTCTTATGTAACATAAACACTAAATTAACTTAGAAGCGTCGCTGAGGAGGACCTCGGGGTCCACGACCAGGTCCCATCATGCCAGGTGGGGGTCCGCCCATCATTGGAGGTCCTCCACGTTGCTGCATTGGTCCAGGACCATAGCCTCTGCCGGCAGATTTGCCCATGCCTGGTCCACCCATGCCCGGCATTGGTACACGGGGCATGCCTTCTTCGGCAACCGGGGGCCCTACTGTAGTAAAACCAACTATAAAGTCACCACGTAGCAGCACGAAACCCAGCGTTCTGTGCTCGTCGACAGGTTCATTCTTTGGTCCAATTTTTCTTACTTCTGTGCAATCTCCCAATACAATATTCATGTGTTTGTCATAAGCCTTGAATATACCTTCGAAACTGCGGGAGTCCTGCAGCCTTACACGAATTCTGAAGTTTATCACTAGTTGCAGCTTATTCGACACAGGCTGAAATAATATAAATAGCGTTAGGTATGTAGTGAAAAATGCAAAGCATGCCGGCTGGATTGACAACCATTATAAAGGTAAATATACGAACCATTTTGTTTTGTTCCTATTACGATTTTATTATATTAAAGCAACTACAAATAAAACGTATTTATAATTATCTTTAGAATTATTGCAAAACTACCGCAAAATGAAAAATGCAATGCTTCTTCACTTTGTTGATCTTTGACAAATAAAATTGGCTGATAGCGGACTGAGGACTATATGCAACCAACCACTGACGGCGTCCTCGCGGCGGCGCCTCAATCGCCAATCTGTTATATTGTCTATTCATTCAGCTTGTCTTTGGCTATGTAGTCTATGTAATTTATAAAATACACCACGTACACCACACGAATTATTATATTTTACAATTATATTTATGATTATTTAAAATTGTTTTAATTATGTAAATTTCACGCACGCCATTTCGGCCGTAGTGCTGTCTAGTCGCCATGTGAATTTTATCGATATCTATTTCATGCGTTTATAAAAAACTGTTTTGGATTCCACATCCGGTCATGGCGCCGACCGGACGCGTTTTCGTCATGGCGTGATGTGGAATCCGGTTTAATCCCGGCCGCGCTGTGATGGTTGTGATTAGTCAGTGATTAAGGGTGGTCAAGGTCATCTTGTATCTGTCAAAAATATGGTAAATCTAAGTTAATCCTGGAAACGTGAGTTTATTTATACAAAATCTCCTCACCCCAAAAGGATTGTTATTATTTGAAATTGGATTCAGCCATATTTTTATTATTCATGGGTTCTAAAGAGCCGTTGTTTTCGATACGAGCAGTGCCAACAAAAATTTTTTTTTTTCGTTAAATTCTCAACTTACTCGTAAACAACTGACATAAGAAAATAAACTACTTGACATACCTACCTAGAAAAAGGAAATTACGTGCATCCCTTTATAAATCTGCAATTTAAATTAAACATAAAAAAAGCGAATGAGGTATTAAGGATCGTAACAAATAGCATTTAATTGTACCTATCTGCCAGCCCCTCTTGGGATAAAAGGCGTGGTGATAGATAGATAGACAGATATTATTAAGAAAAGTAGACGAGATTCGAAGAAAATTGCACTATTAAGTGAAAAAAATATAATTTGCAAAATGAAAAATTGTCTGTTTTAAAGAGTACAATAATAATAAAAAAATAATAAAGATACAAGAAATGTAAGCAAATCCGCACATTATCCTCCTAAAGTTAGGTCCGTTGAGGAACGTTATACTCTATAACATCACTCTACGACCTAAAGAGGCGGAGCTTTTTTTTTTTTTTTTTTTTTGTTGTAGAAGGGGAAATCTTCAAAAGACACCCACGTACGAACGTGGGTAGTGTCAGATTCTTACTGACTAAAACCCCTCCCTGCATGTAACCTTTCGGCCATTCATGCGTCACCGGGCGCGTTTGGCTTCCACCTTACGGCTTCAGCCGTGAAGCAAGGCGCCTAAGGGGACCACTGGGGGTCACCTCGGCTTAGGGCCTGTGGTGAGCGAGCGAGTAACGGGCTCGGGTCCGTCCCTCTGTGTAGTGAGAGAGGAGTCAAAAGGATTCTCCCGAAGGATAGAGTGTGCACGAGTGTCCGCGACGCGGATGTGTTGGGTAGTGATAGAGTGTTGTTGGATGGTGGAAGAAGTGGCTAGGGGGGTTTGATCCTAGTCTTTTTCAAGGCTAGGGCTGCTTTTAGGTGGGAGGTGAGGATATCGTCCATGTCTGACAGGACGTTTTTGGGTCTACGATATCGCCAGAAGGGTTTTATCGTATAGGAAACGGTGTCGGTTACCAACGGGTTAGGATGGATGGATGAAGAGGCGAAGTGACGGGTGGAGGCTCCTTTGAGGAATTGGGTAATTGCAGCCCTGCGTAGGAAGGAGTTTTGAACTGTCTGTAGCCGTTTGATGCTACTGGGTGCCGCATGGGCAAATACTGGAGAGGCATAGGTCATGATGGGCCGTATGCAGAGTTTATAGAGATGCAACTTGTTGCGCAGGGACATTTTACTGTTCCTGCCCACCAAGGCATTGAGCCTGCCCATGGTGAACATGGCTCGATTTCGAACGATTTTAATGTGATGGTTGAATTTAAGTCGGGAGTCGAGAGTGACCCCGAGGTATTTGACTTGATTAGTCCAAGGGATCGGGTTGTTGTAGAGGGTTAGGTCAGAGGTGGGATGGATGTCCGATCTGCGAGAGAAGAGGATGGCGGCGCTTTTGTCAGGGTTTACATCGATGCGCCATTTACGAAACCAGTCGCCGAGCTCGGTGACTGCGGCCTGAAGGGCCTTAATGGTGAGATTGACCTTTTTACTTTCGAAATAAAGTGCAGTGTCGTCTGCGAACAGAGCTAGCTGCACCTTATTAGGAAGTAGTGGGTTTTGGAGAGAGCTGGACCAGGTATAGACCTTTTTTCCTAGAAATGTCCTTTTTTTTTTTTTTTTTTGCTCATCAATCGGCAATTTCGGTGTAAGCCAAGAAAAAATTTCTAAAAAAAAAAAAAAAAAAATTTACACTTTTTAGAATCGCGTTTTTTCAAGCTTTTCAAATATCTAATTAATTTTTTCATAGCTCATCGTTTTACAAAGTTAGAAATTTGTACTCGGTACTATTGTCCGCAATCTTCTTTAGAATTAAAATGGGTTATCTCTAACAAATATTCACAATACAATCCCTTATATTTTATCTATAGACGAGTCGCTATTGTAGTATGTGGACAATGCCAGAGATATCGATAACAGTGTGCACTTTTAAAGAAACAAATGTTCGCTTTATGAATCCTTCAAAACAATACACACATGCACACATCTTCATACAATGCCAGATATACTGGTAACAATGTTCACTTTTTGCAATCCCTTATATTTTTATCTATAGACTAGAGTCGCTATTGTAGTATGCGGACATTGCCAGAGATATCGGTAACAGTGTCCACTTTTAAAGAAACAAATGTTCGCTTTATGAATCCTTCAAAACAATACACACATGCACACATCCTCATACATTGCCAGATATACTGGTAACAATGTCCACTTTAGATAAAATTATAAAAGGCAATGACTAAGGGAAGCCGAAAGAAGTGTCTCACAGTGACTAATGAATGAGAAATTGTTAAGTAAATAGCAATTGCAATAGACCAAAGGAAGTAATAAGATAACTAAAATTCATTAGATAAACCTCGCAACGCTCGGCTCACGTGTGAGTCATGTTCAAAGACCTTTATTTGCTTTGTTGGCTTGTTTTAACATGTTCAAACCATGCCGGATGCCCCCCCACTTATACCGTAGGCTTATATAACAAAATTTTATCGTATTCAATACTCACTTGATTTCGTACGTTCGCGCAGTGTGTGATACTCAACCAGTTAATTTGTTTGTGTTTTATGTTTATAACTTTCGAGTTTTATAACATTAATTGTTGTCATATCAGTGCAAAATGGAGGTGAGTTCTTTATCTTATACTTCATAATATTCGCGTGACATGTACTCTAAATTACTTTTTCATTTCATAATTGTATTCTTTCATACCCTTACGCTACGTCCATTATACAGCAGTAACAACGTCCACCTTTTGTCAGTTATTTATAAAAACCCAAAAATAATGACAGCTTTGTCACATACCATATGAATACTAAACATTTGGATGAAATTATGAGATATTTACATGTCTTATTACGATCAGTAATTTTTAATTAATTTCTTAGTCATTGTATGTTCATTTCAGATTTCAACAAATAACGTTACCCAAGATATAATGTCTCTAACTAGTGATGAAATAAAATCAATAGAGAAATATGTTTTGTTAAGCAGGTATCACCGCTTTATCCACATGTGGTATACAGCCAATAAACTAGATAATTCGCTGATCAACGATTGTGATATAATACCATATTTTACACCATGCCAACAACACTATTTATCTTCGGAGTCTAATGATCAAATAGATGGGGTATTACCGATGCAAGCATATTGCACAATGTGCAACAAGATTTTAAACAAATAAATTAACTTGTTCCAGTTCACTACAACCGACTTGTGTACCAACGATTACACATTAAAGCATTATTATAATGCCGGTCTTAGCGATGAGGAAGAGACTGGCATGTGCAACCCTTCATATGTGAACACGCGAAAACGGAGTAACAATATTGAAGAATTTTTTGATAAACCAAATAAAATTAAAAAACCCAAGATGATGTCTTCCTGTATAACGCGAGCATCCAAAGGTGGTGTCTCATACATTTCCACTAACCTCGATGACGCGCCGAAAGCAAGACAGCTCATAAAAATTGAGGTATATGATATGGAGAAATTAAATAAAATATCACCTACAGATCATTGGAAAAATGTCGACATCCGCTTGAGATATTACGTAAACAGTGAGACAGACAAACATTACCAAAACACACGTGATATCATATATCAAATTACAAAACAGATCGCATCCCAGAATGATTGCAAGAAATGTTTCTTTGAAAACAAATAATAGATAATTTTTTTGCTTTAATATTTTCTAATACCTAAGAAACCCCTAATTTTTTGTGAGATTAAAATATACCTATAAGTAATTTCTTTTCATTTATTTTTAATTTACTTGCTCTTTGTCTCCTATTTTAAGAAAAAGGTTCTCTTAGCAGAAGTGCACATTATCTACGTATCTATGTATTTTGTACTTAACTGTCTTCTATTGTTGTCACCTTGTAATTGCTTTCTATTTTGTTTGCGGCTTATAGGAAATAAGTTTTAAAAGGGTACTTTAAGCTCTTTTACGAGAAAAGTAATTATTACAATGTATTGTCGCTCCATTGTTACTTTAATCTTATCTCTTATTTGTAGCCTTTTGTTGCAAATGTTCTTTTAAAATCGAATATACCTTTAAGTGATATGAAATTTAGACTTTTCGTCATTTACAATTCCAACCTGACTCAACAAACACTCGAGCATCAGAGTCGTAGTACATATTTAAATAATTTTTAAAAGTTTATAAACTCAACATATTCACTAGTAATTATCAAGTGTCAATCAATATAGTCAATATGCAATCAAGTGAACAAGTTTGTGCAAGTGTATATTTTGTGACATCGTTAGAAGAGAGTGATGACTCTCTGTATAGTACAACATTTGATAGATTGTTGTATGAAGTGAGTGAGCAAATAGAGAAGTCCCTACAAATCGACTCTCAATTTGATAAGGAAATATGTGACATCTGTGAGTGTGTGGAAAAATCATTAGAGTGTCGAATAAATCAAAGTGGGGGTGGGTTGAAACGAAAGAGGGATCAAGTGGACACCACAAGTGATCAACCTGAGGCGAGCACCAGTCACCGCGATATGACCACGGGTCATGAACTCGAGGCGTCAACGTCTACATATATAGAGTGCAGACTGTGTAAGGTACGAGTAAAGAAGCAACATTTTCATAACCATGTTAGATCTAAGTTACATCTAAATAATGTTTTGAATACACAACATAAACTATCAAATGTCAATGTTATAGACTCTGCTTTTGGATGTAGAATTTTAACCTACAGAATAATATCCCCCCACAGTAAGCCACCCGAGCAATATGAAACACCTGAAATGTTTTTAAATTCAATTCGTGATACTATAATATTTTTATTTAAGGAATGCATTAGTGAACATACGATATTTAAGGTTAATTTTATATTACGTGGGGAATTCATACAGCAGTCAAAAAATATTATGAATATATTCGACTTTCAAACTTCTAACTTTTCAGTATGTTTGGGTGATGACTTAAATATAATTCTTTCATCAATTAAAGATATTATTGTCAATAAAATTAGCGAATTTGAAAAGAAAGACAGCGGATGGTCTTTGAAAAATATTCAAAATATCGATGTAAATATTAACAAGTTTGACCCTCTCCGCGGATCTTCATATATAAGTTTACCAATAGATATACATAATAAAAAGGCCGTTATAAATGTTAAAAATAATGATTGTTTGTGTTTTAAATGGGCGCTATTATCGGGATTATATCCAGTAAATACACATGTTGATAGAATGTCATCATACGTTAAAAATATAAATAAATTATTCTTTCATAAAATTGATTTCCCTGTTAAACTTCATAGCATACCAAAAGTAGAAAAAATGAATAATATTAGTATAAATGTTTTTGGACTAGAATATAGCATAAAAGATAGATGTCACAAAGTAATAGGACCGTTGTACTTTACAAAGTCTCGTAGGAATACTCATATTAATTTATTATATATTACTGAGGGCAAAAGAGGACATTATTGTTTTATAAAAAATTTATCTAAATTAGTAAGTAAACAGTTATCGCTAAAAAATGGTGCAGTGCATATATGTGATGGATGCTTGTTACATTTTCCAACACATGATAGGTTACAAATACATCAAAATAATGATTGTATTCATATAAGGGTGGACTTACCAAATATTAATTCTCTTAAAAGGAATTGGTTTGGCGATTTACGACCGAACAATATTTTGACATTTGATAGTTTTGAGAGAAAAATCAGGGTTCCATTTGTTGTGTATGCGGATTTTGAGGCATTTTTAAAACCTATAGATTCATGTGTTAACGATCCAAACAAAGCTTACACAATTAATTCATCGGAACATAGCGTGTACAGTTTTGGTTATTATATTAAATGTTCTTATGACGATAGATTTTCAAAGTATAAAACCTATAGTGGTGATAATTGCGCGAGGGTTTTCATGGAAAGTTTATATGAAGATCTTAAAATAATAAGCAAAAAAATTTTTTTTAAAAAGTCACTTCCCCCTCTTTCTAATGCAGATGAAAATAATTTTAAACGTTCCGACAATTGTTATATATGTAATCGAAACATTTTGGTGGACCGTGAAGATTATAGTATATATCATGATTCTATGTCTAGTCTATGCGGCGGTATAGCACATAATAATTGTATAAATAAATTCCAAGTACCGCGATTTGTACCGATCATATTACATAATTTAAGTAATTATGATGCTCATTTTATTGTTCACGCATTAGATTTTGTCGAGGGTGAAGTCAATATAATTCCTCAAACCAAAGAAAAATATATATCCTTCTCAAAACGTATAAAAATGTATAACAATACAATTGATTTAAGGTTTATAGATAGCTTTAAGTTTTTGTCATGTAGTTTGAATAATCTTGCAAATAATTTAGATGATAATGATTTTTGTGAGCTAAGAAAACTCTTTCCATTACAAGAAGATTTTAATCTCATAAAGCGGAAAGGAGTTTACCCCTATGAGTATATGACATCATTTGAATCTCTCAAATTAAAATCACTCCCAGAACATAGGTATTTTTATAATACAATTACAAGTAGCAACGTCTCAATTGAGGACTTCTCATATGCGCAAAAGGTTTGGAAACATTTTAAATGTCGAAATATGGGTGACTATTCCGATTTATATCTAAAAATAGATGTTTTACTTTTAGCTGATATATTCGAAAACTTTCGGAATGTATGTCTCAGCACATATGAGTTAGATCCAGCTCATTACTATACAGCCCCAGGTTTGAGTTGGGACTCTATGTTAAAATTCACTGGTATTGAGTTAGAACTGCTAACAGACTTTGATAAAATCTCTTTTGTAAAGGCGGGTATTAGGGGCGGAGTAGCACAATGTAGCAACCGATATGCGAAAGCAAATAACAAGTATATGAGTAGTTATAATAAAAATGAAGTCGACTCATATCTCATATATTTAGATGCTAATAACTTGTATGGATGGGCTATGTCACAATATTTACCAATTGGTGAGTTTGAATGGGTAGATTCCAATATTGATTTTAACATTTCGGATGTTTCTAACGTTGGTTACATTTTACAAGTTGATCTGGAATACCCTGACTGTATACATGACTCCCATTCAGATTTACCTTTGTGTCCTGAAAATATATGTATAGGTGAGACGAAAGATTACAAGTTAGTACCTAATTTAAATAATAAAATCAAATATATAATACATTACAGAAATTTAAAGCAGTGTTTAGACATGGGGATGAAATTATTAAAAGTGCATAGAGTGTTAAAATTTAGACAAAGTCCATGGTTGAGGAATTATATAGACCTAAATACACGCCTACGAACTTCTGCAACTAATAATTTTCAGAAAGACTTTTACAAGCTCATGAATAATTCTGTTTTCGGAAAGACGATGGAAAATATAGAAAAGAGGGTTAATGTGAAGTTAGTGACTCATTGGTATAATAGGGGTAAAGTGAGAGGGGCACAAACTTATATCTCACAACCCGAATTTCATAGTCTTTCAATTTTTTCTGAAAATTTAGTAGCAATTCAGCTCAATAAACTGAAATTATTTTATAATAAACCAATATATTTAGGATTCTGTATTTTGGATCTTTCAAAAACTTTAATATACAATTTTCATTACAAGTATATGAAGGAGAAATTTCAGAATAATTTAAAATTGTTATACACCGATACCGATAGTCTGATATATCAAATTTTTACTAAAGATTTTTATTATGATATAAAGCCTGACTTAGACAAGTACTTTGATACATCAGATTATTCAATTGATAATATTTTTAACTTTCCACTATTAAATAAGAAACAGCTAGGATTTTTTAAAGATGAAAATAGTGGGGAGTTATTATTAGAATTTGTTGGCCTTAGAGCCAAAATGTATGCCTTAAATGTCGAAAATAAATTTACAGCTAAAGCTAAAGGTGTAAATAAATCCGTAAGCAAGAAAATGAATATGGGGGATTATAAAACATGCCTTTTTAATAAAAATATCCAGATGTCTGAGATGTACAGATTTAAGTCTATAAAACACGCAGTTTATACACAGAAAATTAACAAGATTTGTCTTTCCTATAGTGATACAAAAAGGTATGTTTTACCTAACTCAACTGACACAATTTCTTGGGGACATTACAGTTTACGGAATTAAATATTTAATTTTATTACCTTTTTTAGAAAGTATATAATAAAAAATGTGTTTTTCATATTGTTAAATTTAATGTACTTACTCTAGAAAATATAGTTAATTAGTTTATTTTATTATAGTTTATTTTTGAAATATAATTGAATGTATATCATTATATAAACCATTTCCAATTTAATTTTATTTTTTTATGCTAGATGTACCTAACTGTATTTATTGTTTTGAAACATTTGTATAATGTATTTTTTGTCTGTTTAACTATGTGTAGAATATTTTTTACTTATAAGAATTTATGTATAAATTACTGTACTTCTATTTGATAATAAATGTCATATTTGTATGCTAAAACATATCTAACTGTATCTTTTTGTTTTAAAACAGTTGTATAATATATTTTTGTCTGTAGACTATTATATTTTATATTTTATATAATTATGTTTTATTTAATAAACCCTCAGTCTTTCCTAAGACGTCTCAAATTATAGTAGTCTATATAAAAAATGATTCATTTCATTCATCCATTTACCGCCATTGTGGCTGGACCAAGTGGTTGTGGAAAGTCAATCTTTGTATCAAATTTTCTAAAATACAGTGACACAATTTGCAATCAAGTATTTTCAAGAATTATTTGGTGTTACGATGAAATGCAACCTCTTTATAATTTAAGTAATGTCTATTATCACCAAGGACTTCCTGATCTTAGTATGTTTGATGGTAAAGAACCACAACTTATAGTTATTGATGATCTGATGAGAGAATCTGACGGTCGTATTGTTGATATATTCACAAAGGGGAGTCATCATAGAAATCTAAGTGTGTTTTACATCACACAAAATTTATTTCATCAAGGTAAAGGTCAACGTGATATTTCACTCAATTCTAGCTACATTATATACTTCAAAAATCCTCGAGATAGAACACAAATAAGATATCTAGCTCGTCAAGTTTGTCCAGAGAATTCAAAGTTCCTTGAGGATGCTTATAAAGATGCCACTGCTTTACCGCATGGATATTTAATGATTGACTTGAAACAAAACACCAATGACACATGTCGTTTCAAAACGAATATTTTTTCAAATAATGAACATTGTACTGTATATGTACCAAGAAAGGGATATAAATATAGCAATCAACAGGAAATTGATGTTAGTCATACATAATGAATGGGAGAGTAACTACACATCAGGAATTGTTACGAGCATTGCATACACTGAAACCGAAATATCGCAAAGCAGTACTGAAAGTTTGTAGTGATGAAGAAATAAACTGTATTTGTGAATGTATATACAACGTTTTACATGGTAAAGTTCAACTTAAAGACAAAGAAAAGCAAAAGTTGAGTAAATATAAAAATATATTAAGAAAGCTCATTTCTAAGGGCAATAAAGGTGTGAATAGAAAACGATTAATTATACAAAAAGGTGGGGCTTTTCTACCTATAATTTTGGGGACGGTATTAAGTGGATTCTTAAATTCGATGTTACAAAGCTAATTTTATAAAAATGGAGAATGCTAAAAAAATGTTATTAATTGAGCCTGAATTCATGGATAGACTTAAAAAAGAAAGTACTTCAGAAAATCCCTCATCACGTTTAGATGTGGAAATGCGAAAAATTTTACATAGCAAAGTAAATGATCGTGAGAAGTGGGCACTCTATCTACAATCCTTACAACGATATCTACACTTTGCGGAACAAGAAAGACAGCCAATCAAGTTACCAATAATAACTGATGACATTGTTCAGAGACATAAAGAGAGCGGGGATACATTAGAGGCTGCATTTTCAAACACTTCCGCAGAGGGGGAAGACGCGGCAGAGGCTTCACCCGCGGAAACATCTGCGATTCGTAAAAGACAAATAGACTACTTCTCTAAAGATTTTTTATTAAAAATAATTCCGAAAACATATAAAAGGCAAGGTGAATTGCTTGTAAATACACTTCTGGATAATGATGACAAAATCTCATGGGATCGAACTGGCTGTATCAAAATTAACAACGAAACTATACCATCATCGAACATAAAGGACTTAATCGGTGATATTCTTAGACCATTAAAACGAAGTGAACCACATGGGTGGCCAAAATTTTGTGAGGTATTGAAAGAATTAAATCTACCATTATCATGTATAGGCAATCCAAAAAGACTTTCATATATTAATAGACTATATGCGAAAGAATTTAGAAAACCGAGTTCACCTCTTTCTAGTAGACCAAGATCGAACAGTATAGGTAGAAAAATTGATTGGGAAAGATGGACCCCATACTAGAAATTAATAAAATCTACTATGACATCTCACATCCTGCTGGTTATAGTAGCATCGATAAATTAGCAAAGGAAATGAGTGGGAAAATGAACAAAACAGAAGTAAAAAAATGGCTGGAGTCTCAGGAAACATACACTCTACATAAACCAGTTCAAAAAAAATTTGCTAGAAACAAATACGTTTTATCCAATTACAATGAATTGTGGCAAGCTGATTTAAGTGATATGAGAACTTATAGTGAATATAATGATGGATTTAAATATATACTGTGTGTTATTGATGTCTTCAGTAAATATGCCTTTGTGCGACCTATGAAGAAAAAAAATTCTGAAACAGTTAAAGAATGTTTTGAAAGTATATTCTTAGAAGCTAAAGCTACCCCCACTCACATTCAATCAGACAAGGGTACCGAGTTTGTTTCCAAAGATGTTCAAAGATTTTTTAAAAGTAAAAATATTAATTACTATACCACAAATAATCCTGATATTAAAGCAAGCATTGTTGAACGCTTTCAAAGGACTTTAAAAATGAAAATGTGGCGCTATTTTACTCATAAAAATACATATAAATATATAGATATTTTAGAAGATTTAATTTATTCATACAATCATAGCAAGCATTCTAGTATAAAAATGTGTCCATGTGATGTCGATTCTACTAATATTATGTCGGTTTGGCGAAATCTTTATGATAGACAAAATCATCAGCCACTCGTTGGGGGGCACGCGAGACTAAATGTAGGCGATCACGTAAGAATAACTAAGTATAAGCATATTTTTAAAAAGGGGTATGAAAGTAATTGGAGCGACGAAATATTTGTGGTTTCAAACATAATTAAAAGAACACCTTGGGTTGTATACACGCTAAAAGACTTACAGAACGAACCAATAACCGGAACTTTTTATGAAAAAGAGCTACAGAAAATAACCTACGATCCTACACTTGAATATAAAATAGATAAAATAATATGTTCCCGGAACTCTGGCTCCAGAAGGGAAGTGTTAGTGAAGTGGAAAGGTTATCCCAGCAAATTTAATAGTTGGATACCTTTATCAAGTACTATAAAAATATGAGTGAACATAGTTTTTATTTGACTCTTTTGAGTAATGCCTCAATGGATTATTTCCCCAATAATAAAACAAGTACTTTTTGTGTTAAGTTACCTAAAACTATTAAACTAGAGGGAGAGTGGACAGTCGGGCTTGTAGAGTTTCAATATCCATGCACCATGCTAACAGTCCAAGATGGCAATAACAGTGTCTATATTCAAAAACATCCAATTATTGACGGTGAGCAGTCATTAGATATCATGAGCTTCACAAGTCAGATTCTAGCAACCAATTATGACAACATTAATCACATTCTGAGTGCACTAAATGAAAACAATATAGTAATGAATAACGCGGAGTTTATATATGACACATTGACAAAAAACATTTCTATTTTACCCAAAAGCGAATCTGTTATATCAGTGAGACTATCGCCAACACTATGCCTACAGCTTGGATTTCCGCCATATAGAAATATTCTCAACAAAGCTGGATTATATCCAGTTAATTTATCGTTAGGTTTACCTTCACAACTGTTTGTATATTGTGATATAGTTGAACCGCAAGTAGTGGGGGATGTTATGACCTCATTATTACGTATTACCCCCCTAGATACCTCTCAATATGTATATGGAACATACAAAACGTGCACATTCACTCCGGCTCACTATTTACCTGTTTTGCGTAGAGAGTTTGACACACTTGAAATAAATATAAACTCGAGTACTGGTCAAAAAATACCATTCGAGTTTGGAACTGCATGTGTTAAGCTTCATTTTAAGCGAGTAAGATGAAAACAAATCAACATAACATTATTTGCCCCTACGAACACTATTATACACATCAAGCTGGTTCGGGGGTGGGGGTTATCTACAAAGGTGCGCTTCATCAACGTGGTCATGGAATCGGAAGTTTCTTGGGGGGTCTATTTAGGTCTGTGCTACCACTTATATCGAGTGGGGCGAAAGCTGTCGGTAAGGAAGCCTTGAATGCGGGTGTTGGGCTTCTGAAGGATATGGCTGCAACGAAACCCATGGAAGAATCAATTAAGAATCGTTTTAAAGAAGTTAGTTCAAATTTAAAACGAAGGGCAGATAATAAAATTGATTCAATTATGTCTGGATCTGGGTATAAAAGCAGAAAGCGAGTCTCGCGAAGGGCCATTCATTCGAAAACATCCAATAGGAACAATACTAAGAAAAATAAAAATAAATTAACCGATATATTCGTAAATTAAACAATGTCATTCTTACATAATCACTCGTGTGAATGTGCTAAATCAGAGCTAGATTTATTTGCTCTTCCATCCACACAAACAAGTATTGAGAGCGGACATTGGATTCATTACAAACCTATTTCATCGTTAAGTGATAATGGTCCAATTGAATTTCAAGTTCCCGGAACGGGGGACGACTACATTGATTTGTCTCACACTTTAGTTCATATCAAAGCTAAGGTTTTAAATGAAGACTCTTCAGTAGTGGCAGCTGGAACGACAGTTGCACCAGTAAATAATTGGCTCCATTCATTGTTTAGTCAACTTGATGTATATTTAAACCAAAAGTTGGTGTCTCCGCCAAATAATACATACGCATATCGATCTTATATAGAAACTTTATTAAACTATGGCCCAGCGGCTAAAGAGTCCCATCTAACCTGTGGGTTGTGGTATGCCGACACGCCTGGGAAAATGGATTCTACAGATGAAAACAATAGTGGTTTTTCTGAAAGACAAAAATTGACTAAAGAGAGTAAAGAGGTCGAAATGATTGGACATCTACATGGTGATATATTCAACCAGGAAAAGTTTTTAATAAATGGAGTGGAAATCGGAGTCAAGTTAGTGCGCACAAGAGAAAACTTCAATCTTATGAGTTCCAATGCTGACTTAAAATTTAAAGTACAAATAACTGATGCTACTTTACTAATTCGTAGAGCACGGATTAACCCATCGGTATTGCTCGCACATCAAAAAGTTTTAGCAAATACTACTGCTAAATATCCAATTACGCGTGCCGAAGTGAAGGTTCTGACATTACCAGCAGGAGTTCAGGGGAAATCCCTTGATAATATTTTTCTTGGGCAGGTACCTAAGAGATGTATTGTCGGTTTTGTAAATAATGTAGCATTTAATGGTAGCCTTACAAGAAACCCCTTTGATTTTGCTAACTTTGGAATAAACACATTTAGTTTATATATAGACGGTCAGCAGATTCCCTCCAAAGCCCTACAACCAGCATTTGATAAGAATACTTTCACTACAGCATATCACACATTATTCTCGGGGACTGGTATTCATTTCCTTAATGAAGGAAATTCGATTTCAAGAGAATCATTTGCAAAAGGATATTGTTTATTGGCTTTTGATTTAACTCCTGATTTATCAGCCAACTCAACATCACATTGGAACCTAATAAGACATGGTAGCGTTAGATTGGAAGTCCGTTTTGAAAATTGTCTCACACAAACAGTTAACTGTATGGTATATGCTGAATTTGATAATATGATAGAAATAAATAAAAACCGAGATGTAAATGTAGATTATAGCAGTTAAATTATCTGAAGTTATAAAATAACGCACTTTCAAAATATTTGTCATTTATATGTAAGCCGTTGATATAAACATATTGATATATTGTAATGGATACAAGAGAGATTCAGAGTTTTATGAAAAAGATAAAACCAGAGTTTGAATTTAGTGTGTATCCTGCTAATCGGCTACCTATAATTGTGTCAGAACCATGTTACATAATTAGTAATTTGGATCCTGATACGAAACCTGGCTCTCATTGGATTGCGATGTATCTAGGTCATGGTGGTGTGGGGGAGTATTTCGATTCTTATGGGCGTAAGCCTTCTTCATATCATCTAAGTTTCTTAAACAGAAATTCAAAAAGATGGACTTTTAATTCGGATAGAATACAAAATGATTTTACTTCAGTTTGTGGGGAATATTGTCTAGTATATCTTTATTTTAAGTTTAAGGGTAAAACAATGACTGATTTTGTAAGATGTTTTTCTAAAAATACATTATATAATGATTTATTATTAAGAAACATGTTTGTATATGTATTTCTAAAATAAAAAAATGTATACTAAATTGAGTTTTATTTATTAAACAATTAAAAAGGGGCATCGGTGGTCGAGTGGGTAAGACGTTGGCTCGCAACTGAAAAGTCGCTGGGTTCGATTCCTACATCCGACCATGTAACCAATGGGTTTTTTATAATAAAAAATGTATGTCCATTATCCGACAAACCGTACAAAAAGGCTTTTCCATCTATATACATCAACAGAGCTGGCCACTCGTTAGGTATAGCCTCAAAAATCATTGGCTAAATGAGAAAGACTTTGTCTACCACTGGATAAAAAAAAACACACACAAAATAATGTTGTAATATTTATTAAAAAACAGTATTGTTCATACAAATATAATAGTTCTCAACACTATTATCAACCGTTCTGTTGAATTTAAAAAAGGATGACAACAATAGAAGACAGTTAAGTACAAAATACATAGATACGTAGATAATGTGCACTTCTGCTAAGAGAACCTTTTTCTTAAAATAGGAGACAAAGAGCAAGTAAATTAAAAATAAATGAAAAGAAATTACTTATAGGTATATTTTAATCTCACAAAAAATTAGGGGTTTCTTAGGTATTAGAAAATATTAAAGCAAAAAAATTATCTATTATTTGTTTTCAAAGAAACATTTCTTGCAATCATTCTGGGATGCGATCTGTTTTGTAATTTGATATATGATATCACGTGTGTTTTGGTAATGTTTGTCTGTCTCACTGTTTACGTAATATCTCAAGCGGATGTCGACATTTTTCCAATGATCTGTAGGTGATATTTTATTTAATTTCTCCATATCATATACCTCAATTTTTATGAGCTGTCTTGCTTTCGGCGCGTCATCGAGGTTAGTGGAAATGTATGAGACACCACCTTTGGATGCTCGCGTTATACAGGAAGACATCATCTTGGGTTTTTTAATTTTATTTGGTTTATCAAAAAATTCTTCAATATTGTTACTCCGTTTTCGCGTGTTCACATATGAAGGGTTGCACATGCCAGTCTCTTCCTCATCGCTAAGACCGGCATTATAATAATGCTTTAATGTGTAATCGTTGGTACACAAGTCGGTTGTAGTGAACTGGAACAAGTTAATTTATTTGTTTAAAATCTTGTTGCACATTGTGCAATATGCTTGCATCGGTAATACCCCATCTATTTGATCATTAGACTCCGAAGATAAATAGTGTTGTTGGCATGGTGTAAAATATGGTATTATATCACAATCGTTGATCAGCGAATTATCTAGTTTATTGGCTGTATACCACATGTGGATAAAGCGGTGATACCTGCTTAACAAAACATATTTCTCTATTGATTTTATTTCATCACTAGTTAGAGACATTATATCTTGGGTAACGTTATTTGTTGAAATCTGAAATGAACATACAATGACTAAGAAATTAATTAAAAATTACTGATCGTAATAAGACATGTAAATATCTCATAATTTCATCCAAATGTTTAGTATTCATATGGTATGTGACAAAGCTGTCATTATTTTTGGGTTTTTATAAATAACTGACAAAAGGTGGACGTTGTTACTGCTGTATAATGGACGTAGCGTAAGGGTATGAAAGAATACAATTATGAAATGAAAAAGTAATTTAGAGTACATGTCACGCGAATATTATGAAGTATAAGATAAAGAACTCACCTCCATTTTGCACTGATATGACAACAATTAATGTTATAAAACTCGAAAGTTATAAACATAAAACACAAACAAATTAACTGGTTGAGTATCACACACTGCGCGAACGTACGAAATCAAGTGAGTATTGAATACGATAAAATTTTGTTATATAAGCCTACGGTATAAGTGGGGGGGCATCCGGCATGGTTTGAACATGTTAAAACAAGCCAACAAAGCAAATAAAGGTCTTTGAACATGACTCACACGTGAGCCGAGCGTTGCGAGGTTTATCTAATGAATTTTAGTTATCTTATTACTTCCTTTGGTCTATTGCAATTGCTATTTACTTAACAATTTCTCATTCATTAGTCACTGTGAGACACTTCTTTCGGCTTCCCTTAGTCATTGCCTTTTATAATTTTATCTAAAGTGGACATTGTTACCAGTATATCTGGCAATGTATGAGGATGTGTGCATGTGTGTATTGTTTTGAAGGATTCATAAAGCGAACATTTGTTTCTTTAAAAGTGGACACTGTTACCGATATCTCTGGCAATGTCCGCATACTACAATAGCGACTCTAGTCTATAGATAAAAATATAAGGGATTGCAAAAAGTGAACATTGTTACCAGTATATCTGGCATTGTATGAAGATGTGTGCATGTGTGTATTGTTTTGAAGGATTCATAAAGCGAACATTTGTTTCTTTAAAAGTGCACACTGTTATCGATATCTCTGGCATTGTCCACATACTACAATAGCGACTCGTCTATAGATAAAATATAAGGGATTGTATTGTGAATATTTGTTAGAGATAACCCATTTTAATTCTAAAGAAGATTGCGGACAATAGTACCGAGTACAAATTTCTAACTTTGTAAAACGATGAGCTATGAAAAAATTAATTAGATATTTGAAAAGCTTGAAAAAACGCGATTCTAAAAAGTGTAAATTTTTTTTTTTTTTTTTTTTAGAAATTTTTTCTTGGCTTACACCGAAATTGCCGATTGATGAGCAAAAAAAAAAAAAAAAGGACATTTCTAGGAAAAAAGGTCTATACCTGGTCCAGCTCTCTCCAAAACCCACTACTTTAGGACGTGGGATGTCGTTCATGTAAGCCACGTACAGTAATGGCGCTAGAACAGAGTAAAGAGGCGGAGCAGCGTAGCGGGTCCTTTAATTTGATGCACTCGATTTTTTTTTTATTTTCGCCCCAAAATTAAAATTCGATTTTTTACGCTATACGTCCGTGATTGGGTCATTAAACTCTCCGCGTCGGTCGGCTTCAGATGAAAATGTGTAACTATGCCTTTACGTAAAAATAAGAACAAAATAAGTATTTTAAACATAAGGTAATTAATATACATAAACTAGCAATTAAATTCTCATTCCGACATCTAACCAAATTTTAAATAGAGAAAATAAATTCCAATCGGTTATAATTTGTTCTAAGAAATAATCAATTATTGCAACTTTTAATTCATATCTATATTATGCACATTACTAAAGTAAAAATTTATTTCAAAAAAATAAGTGTCACAAACACCTTCATATACCTACTTACCTAATAAATAGAGTATACCTAGTCATAGATTAAAGTAAATTAAAAGAGTCTCGGAATTATCATTTCTTTTCTTGATCGATAGAGAATTCTTACAGATTGATCCCATTTTTTGGTGAAAATTATATAGGAGGTACCCACCTAGTTTTTCAGATATTTCGAAAACAAACTTCAATAAATTTTCGTCATTATCTTAATACCTATGACATGAAATGAAAATTCAGGTCCAGGGCAAACATATAAACTTTTTTCTTTCTTTGAATTTGACACCAACTATTATCGCGGTATCTCAATCAGTTGTGGTGAACCGTAATTAAAAGGGTTTATATACCCTACTTGGCTAGTATGCTATTAGTAGTTATTACCGATTTAAATCTTTGGGTTATTATCCACCTCCTTTTACACCTATCAACATAGTTATACCTACATTATCTATGTAGGAATAAAATAGGTCTTCGCTAACAGATGGGGGCCCGTAAGCAATAAATTGCTAAGGTGCGATATTTATGATTGCAATTATGGACCCTTTGTGAACAGGTAATGGGAAAGATGAGAAAAAGTGAAGATTAGATGTTGCGATTTTCTTTTTTATTAGGTATTTGTAATTTTCACTCCATTTTCTACATTTATTTTGAACTTTTCCGAATCCTACCTCCTTCGCATTATGAAAACATGGATTCGTCTCGTAGACAGAAATGATTCCTTAGATCCCTACCTAAATTATATTTGAATACATGATATTTTGAATATTCAGGTAGGTATATACTTCTGAGTTCTGGTTCAATACGAGGTGTCGGTTAAAAAATTTCGCGTTACGTTTTAACCTGGACTTTGACATCTTTGTAATTTCGTACAATGAAACTATACAATGTTGCCAATAGGTAGGTACTATTTAGACAATAAGTATAAAAAAATTATTCAGATTATGCACGCTGCGGGCTGAGGGAGATGGGGCTCAAGTTTGGTAACTGAATGTTTGAATGGTATAGGTAACGGAATGAATTAAAGTCGCAGTATCACCTGGGTTAGCCCCGATTCTCGATCTTTCGATATTTAGTCGAATTAGAGATATATCTACGGCAAAATATCACAAAAATATCTACTTTTCTGCCATGGTTTTTCGGCATACCTATCTCTATTCCTAGCGTACGACATTTTGTAGTCGACATTGAATGTCGCATGGACTTGTTTTAACTTGTTTTAGTATATTTTATTTGGGAAATATATCGCGAAATATAATTTCAGAATTTTAAGTTTTCAGTAATTTTCAGGAATGTTTTCACAATATACGAAAACACTTTTTCGTGAATAGTAGTTTCACA
This sequence comes from Nemapogon koenigi, assembly GCA_963924495.1. Classification (NCBI taxonomy): domain Eukaryota; kingdom Metazoa; phylum Arthropoda; class Insecta; order Lepidoptera; family Tineidae; genus Nemapogon; species Nemapogon koenigi. Next base: position 8,637,775 of record OZ004632.1, on the reverse strand, counting down.
AAAAAGTATTTTTTTTAAATTCAAGAATTGTAAAACTATTTTATTTGTGTTTGTATGCGATATTACTAATTGCATAATTTTTTATCATATAAATTAAAGGAAAATGTGAAAAAAAAAAGTTTTTCAGGAATTTTCAGGACTATGAAAAAAAATTGAAAAATATGGGGATATTACACATTTCTCAGGATTTACATGAAAAAAAACATTAAAATTTTTAAAATCCGTGATTCTAGAGGTCCTGTCCTGACCACAATATTTGATGGTACGGAATCCTCCGCGTACGAGTCGTTGAAAGAGCGATAATCGCCCCCCAGGCAGTACCGATCTCACAAATCAAATATCGAGACAATTTTCTATTTTTTTTTTGTTTTTCTTATGTGAAAACTGGAATAAAATAGGTACCCGGGTGAATTATGATGACGAGAGAAATTTTACCATTACCGCTTCCATCCATACCGGAACTCTGATGCAATAATGGACTGGGAGGATAATGATTAATGACAGACTAAACTGGCAAGTTCTTGTGCAAATTAAAAGACTACTACTACTATGACTAAGACTACTATGTACCTATTATACCCACCCCGATGTCTTTCCCATAAAATGTTTAAACGCACCTAACCTTACGGCCTAGTCTCAGCAATGGCTTAGGTACTCTTATTTTTCACATAATTTCAGCCGTTTATGCGTAAAAGAATAACACAAAAATGTTTACCCTAGACTTTTAGAATTACGCTCGAAGTGAATTTAAAATATGGCAGGTTTTATACGATCTTGTAACGATCTAAGTAACATGTCTTTATAAAGACATTGCACGGATAGAATGTTCGCCATTTCCCCACAATGTTTCTCCAGACAATAAATTTAAGATTAATTGGCTATTTTGTCACGGCCATTATAGTGAAACGGCTAGGCTAAAGGAACATTAACTTCTCTTATAAATTATCTTGAAACTTACAGCTAAATGACTCTAGATATTATTATAACGAACTAGTGATACTACATGGCTTTATCCATTTACAAGTTTATAAATAAACTGGGTACAATTAAAAGGTGTATTACATTGTACACAGAATAAGAACTAGAAATACCGTAATAGAGAATAAAAAGTTCTGTTCTGGTGCATCGGTAGCCGAGTGGTGAAGACCTGGTATTAACTAGGCAGACCACGGGTTCGATCCCGGATCCCGGCCATGTACCAATGGGTTTTTTAATTAAAAACTTATGTACATAATCCGACAAACCACAATTAGAGGCTTTTCCATTTAAATATACCTCAACAGAACTAGCCACTCGTTAGGTATAGCCTCACTCACAAATACAATCGGCTAAACGAGGGAGACTTGGTCTTCTGCTGGGTACCCTGGAACCGGAGCTGTAAGGCAACCCGTAAAGAAAAAAGAAGAAGAAGTTCTGTTCTTAGTATTTTCTTCTTCTTCTTAGTCTCTCTCTTTTAGCCGATGGTATATTTGTGAGTCATACGTAGATATTAGGTGCGTCGGTGGCCAAGTGTTTAAGACGTCTGGTATTAACTAGGCAGACCACGGGTTCGATCCCGGATCCCGGCCATGTACCAATTCGTTTTTATAATTAAAAAACTTATGCACATAATCCGAAAACCACACTCAGAGGCTTTTCCATCTAAAAACATACGTCAACATAACTGGCCACTCGTACATGTTTTTCTACCGTTATATACCTAATGCTGTCGCAAACTTTTCTTTTATTTTATGTTCTATTAGGTAGCGAGATGGCGACAGAAAGTGGTTGTAAGCACTTGCCGGCAGAAAACCTCTTTTTCGTGTACTCTGAGCCCCCCTCTACAATTTCTTATTGTCGACTAGGGGTCCAGCGCTTGTCGGTACGCCGCTGAGGCGCTTTAAATAAAACCTCTCCTACCAGCTGGCAGAAAATGAGTGAACAGTATTTGTTGGGGACCTCTCGGTTGTAGGAACAGTTTTTTCTGCCAATTTACTCCCTGCAGATTTTTTTTTAATTTTTTTTTTTTTGTTTTTTTTTAAAGAATTTTGCAAGTCGCTGCAGGGAGTATATTGGCAGAAAATATTTTTCTTACAACCGAGAAGTCCCCGAGAAATATCCCGGAAATCCTTCGGGGTAAAATGACACATTTAAAAAAACGTATTTAAATTATACACTAATCGATAATCCAAACAAAATAGATTCTAATCTAATCTAGCTCGTACGTTGTGTCACTAATATTATATAAATGCGATTGTGTGATTGATTTGTTGCTCAATCACGCCTCAACGACATAACGGATTTTAATAAAACTAGAGCATATAATTAGTTTATGTCCTGGATTGTTGGAAACATAAGCTACATTTTGTCCTGGAAAATCTGTAGTTATGAAATTTAAATATTTCATGATAGTGATGAGAATTCTTAAAAAGAATTACGCGATAACTCCGCCAATTGTGAACCGATTTTGATAATTCCTTTTTTGATCGACAGATGATATTAATTCGGGTTGGCCTCATTTTGTTTTGGTGAAAATTGGATTTGCAGTTTTATAAACAAAAAAAAAACCAGATCTTTTAGTCGTAACTCGATGAAATGTATGCCGATTTAGATAGGGATAGGCAGAGACAATCGAAAGCCATTTGCTACGATCCTGACATAGCATATAGCTCTTTCGCTTCTTATATATTTATCATACCTTTCAGACATGCTTGGCGATTGTGTGTACTTTTAATATTGCCATCAATCAATATATATCAATATGTTCAATAAAAGTACACCTAGGTCGTCCTCTGCCAGCGTTTCTTTACACTTCAGCCATATAAACCATTTTCGTCAATCTTTCATCATTCATTCAACGTGTCCAAACCAGCGTAAACTACTTTTCTTCATTTTAATCACAAGGGAAATAATAACGACTTCAAAAATTGTTCACTGAAAAGCTAGAAATAATTAAATATTTCGTCGTTGAATTTGAAATCGGTTGGTGCCAAATTAGAAACTACCTATTTTACGAAATGTAGACAATTAATTACAAACATAGATAACATTGAACAGATTTTCTCTAAAATTTATTTAATTTTGTAGCCTAATTTGGCACCAACCGTGAATAATTTTTAAAGTAGGTAGGTATACTTTTTTTAATGTTAATTTATCGCAATGTATATATATAATTTATTTATAGAACTTCGAATAAGTAATCAATATTCAAGTTAAATTATTTAATAACTCCATGAAACTCACTTATGAAATCTTTCACGTTTTATACTTACTTTCATTAGCATAAATAAAACAGGAGAGGAGTAAGCAATAAATATCAGCAAATAAATATCGTTATTATGTATATTTTATTTAAAATCGTCTAAATGAAAGCACCTAAACATTTTTTTAGCTACAGCCTATTTGTTGTGCATGACATTATAGTTGTTTGACGTCCGTTGGCCCCCTGCAGTTATCTACAGAACGGAGACAGAATATTGTCGGGTCCGCTTTTATATTCATACAAAAACAAACCTCCAAAATTACAGCCTATCAAAATCAATATAATTAATTCAACATGTGAAAACGATAGTAATAAATAAATTCCATAAAAAAATTACGTTAAACTCGATTGACTAGTGTGGAATTTTTAAATCCATTACAATTTAGGTACCTACTTAAAATATATTAAAATAAGTATTCTATCTATCTATCTATCTATTATCCCAAGAGGTGTAGGCAGAGACAATCGAATGCCATTTTTTCTATATTCATCATACCTTTTATACATGCTCGGCGATTGTGTATTTTTATAATAAACCTTTTTAGTCTTCATTCTTTCAACGTGTCCAAACCAGCGTAAATAAACTACTTTTCTTCAGTTTACGTATATTATCTAATAATTTCGTTACTACATAATAATAGGTTGTATTGTATGTAGATATGTGTTTGTATAGTCAAGGTATAATACAAGTCTGTGAAAATTCATAAAAAAATAGGAAATATGGTTTTAATAAAATTGCAGAAAAAAGTTTTGAAATACTAAAATCATATTTCTGGGACCACAGGATTTGGTAAAATAAACTGATTGAAAACCAGTAATAAAATTTAATGTAAAATACGGAGCTACTTATATCTAAATAAATTTTAAAGTTTTGTTGAAATTAATTATCTATGTTTTGCAAAAATTTTGTCTTTAGAAATTGGACGACCTAGGTGTACTTTTATTGAACATATAAAAATGTATGTATGTATACATAAAAGTACACACAATCGCCGAGATGTATCAAAATGAATACAAAAGAATTTCAGGTATATCAGGATCGTAACAAATGGCATTCCACTGTCTGTGGCTACCCCTCTTGGGATAAAAGGCGTGATGATAGATACATAGATAGATAGAAATTGAAATGTTTATTTGCCTGCCATGTTTATATTTGCATGAGTACGAAAAAAACTGTTAACTGAATGAAATTTTCACAGATATCAGCGATCAGTGGCCGCTAACGTGACATCTATGTCATCATTCTGCGCAGGCGTTTATCATGCTGTGATCGTGGTTACGTATTTTTGAATTGTAACCCGCCGAAACACGTCCTTTTCAATTAGTTCCAAACAACTTCTGAATTTAAAAACGTGGTAGGTACACTTTATGGTAATATGTTTTTTTATCTAAGTAGTCTATTTCTTTCTACATAAAATTGCCGGCTGATTCCCAGACAATCACGGGGTAATTCTTTCAACCAAAAAATTATCTTTCCTGAAAACATCGCTCTGCCAAGTGACTGAGTATATAGAAGAACCTTAACCAAATTTTAAAAAATACAATGAGATCATTCGAGGGAACAAAAAAACAAAAATAGTATAAAACAAAGTTGCTTTTTCTGTCCCTATATCCCTATGTATGCTTAAATCTTTAAAACTACGCAACGGATTTTGATGCGATTTTTTTAATAGATAGAGTGATTCAAGAGGAAGGTTTATATATATATAACATGCATAATATAGTAGAGAAACACTGATAATTTTAGAGGTTTCTAATGTGATGTCGTAAATAAACACTTTTTTGCGCTTACATTGCAAACGCTGGCTGAACCCTACGAGATAGATCAAAATAATATACTACAGTATTATACACCTTAAAAAGGTCTATAAAAAAGTCAGCAATGGTATATGTCTATCTCTTAGGAATAACCCACAATAACCATTTTTTATCCTTTACTTTTTACGAGAAATAATATAGATAAAGTTAGTGGTAGGGGTAGTGCAGGCAAGCCAACGTTTGGGCAGGACAACGTCTGCCGGGTCCGCTAGTCTATAATATATACTTACTTAGTATTTAATAAGTATATACCTACAGCTTAATATGTGTCACTCAAATGTGTTTTATATGTAGATTACAAAATAACAGAACAAAATTGCCTTAAAATTACAACTTTTTAAGAACAGAGTAATCATTCAATATTGCAAGCCAATAATTACGAGAATTTCGCGTAACATTTTTTCTCCACCTATTCAAGTATTTCATTCAATGGAGCATTGAAAGAGCAAGAGTCCATTCGAAATCAAGAACTCTAACGGTACATTTGGTGACTTTGAAATTAAAATGACGGGTGTTTAACGGAACCCTGTGGCGATGTCGACGGGTGATTGGACACCCGCGAGCATCAAACAAAGATCGCGCGAGCTCTCTGGGCACATGTACACTATTTTAGACTTATTTGTTCACAGAATTATAGGTTTATTTAATAACAAAAGGGAATAAATACAGGAACACAGTAGAGTTCGTTGCGATAAAACGCTGATATATTTTACTACTTTTTTCTCGCGAGTTTGGCCGCGTGAATCCGGAATGTCTTTTTCCCAATTAATATTTTCCACAATAACCTTCCGTCGCTACAAAATGGACTAACAAAAAAATTATAGTCATAAAATTATACGTTTACGACCTTTATTTATATTACACTAGCTGTGCCTATGGTTACGAGATTTTGTCGCAAACGTAATTAACAACCTGTGGAAAAAGGGTAAATTAGATTATGTTCTTAAAATAATATTAATTACGTTCATTTGTGATACTATCCAAAGAAGATTATGTTTTTGTTTTTGTTGATTTTGTGCAGAACTTTCTAATAAAAAAAATCTGAAAATGTAATGTATATTATTGAAAATCGAAAAATACTGAGATTATCGAAATCCGGCCGCAATACTACCCTAAAAATCCTGAAATCTCAGGACAAATCCTGAGATATGGTAACCCTAACCTTGCAGTTGCACCTGCGTTAATAGTTAGGTACTGCTTTGCCCCATTGGGTCGTACCGTGATGTTGTATAGCCTATAACCTTCCTCAAGAATTAGGCTATCAAATCCGACTGGTATAGTTCCAGAGATCAGCGCATTCAAACAAACAAACAAACAAACTCTTCAGCATTATTATTACTATTAGATTACAGCATCCACAGAAATGCTTGTAATATAATGTCCACATTTTATCGTAATGCTGCACTTTACGGGACTACATAGCGATTGGTACTATAGTTTCAGAAACCGGCTTTACTTTCCTGTCCTATATAATAGTTGACTAGTTTTCCGCCCTTGGCTTCGCCCGTGGTTATTTTCAAACATAATAAAATATAGCCTATATATCACTCAGGTATATCATAGCCTTCTATTCGTGAAATAAATTTTAGAATTGGTTCAGTAGTTCTAGGGCTTTGAGGTCATTATTGATTGCTGAGAGCCATGACTTTCCGGGTTATGTGGTCGTCGGGCCTTCTCATCACGTTATTATATTATTATAATAGATATTTATAAAGAGGTATAGTTTGTAAGTTTGAATGTAAGGGATAATCTTTTTGAATAACTGTACTTTGACTGTTAATTCGTTCAAGCGTAAACAATCCCTTCAATGGCGCGAACTATAATATAAGTATTACTGACTTTTTAATTCGTCGGTTAGAAGTTTCAACAGCACGTGTCTATATCAGCGGGGGACAACATCATCAAGGACTCTACTGCAGTCATACGACAATCATTTTATGGAACTCTTAAGTCAAGTCCTGCTTTACACGTGGTCACGTGACTGAATGGAGCTCGTGTTAATAAAACGTTTAAAAGCCCTCAGCAACCCTTTTCTCTTCCAAATATGAAGTAGGCAACATATGGAGTTTTCATCTCATTGATTTTATTGAAAAAAATATTTTTAAAGAATAATTTAATAATCTAATCCTTACTTACTATTATTAATATCCTTATTAAATTATTTAATTTATTTATTATTATTAATTAACTATTTTTTAATTAATAAATTAAAAAAAATTAATTAAATAATTAAAATATTAAATGCGAATGTAAGTTTGTTTGTTACGCTTTCACGCAAAAACTACTTAACCGATCATCATGAAGTTTTGCACATATATTCTTGGAGGTATTAGAAGTAACATAGGATACTTTTTATTATCACGGCATGACGACGGGAACGGGGTGGGCAGAGGTGAACATGACAAAAGCTATGTATGAAGTGTCAACATTTTGAAATTAGAAGTCGTGGGAAACAGCTATTTCTAATATGTTTATACTAGCTATCCACCCCGGCTTCGCGTGTGGACAATATTAAAATCTTATATATAAAATTCTCGTGTCACTGTGTACGTAATTGAACTCCTCTGAAACGGCTCGACCGATTTTCGTGAATTTTAGTGTGCATATCCGTTAGGGTTGAGAATCGGACAACATCTATTTTTCATCCCCCTAAATGTTAAGGGTGGTCCACCCCAATTTTTTTTTTATAGGTAGGGTAGGGGTAGGGGTAGGGATAGGGATAGGGGTAGGAGTAGGGGTAGGGGTAGGGGTAGGGGTAGGGGTAGGGGTAGGGATAGGGGTAGGGGTAGGCTTAGGGGTAGGAGTAGGGGTAGGGGTAGGGGTAGGGGTAGTGCGGGCAAGTCAACGTTTGGGCAGGACAACGTCTGCCGGGTCCGCTAGTTATAAATACGATAGTAACTCTATCTGTCTGTGTGTTACCCTTTCACGGCTAAACCACTGAACCGATTTTGATGAAATTTGATACGGAGATAGCTTGAACCCTATAGGGAAAGACATAGGCTACTTTTTTTTTAATCCACCCCCCTAAGGGGATCTAATAAATAAGTACGGGCCCAATCCAAAGTTAGTGGTAGTGGTAGGAGGTAGGGGTAGGGGTAGGGGTAAGGGTAGGGGTGGGGGTAGGGGTAGGGGTAGGGGCAGGCAAGACGTTATCTATGAGTTCTATAGGGTATTTTTTTATCTTTTACGGGTTGCCTTACAGCTCCCGGGAACCGTTGCCGGCCCCAGGATACCCAGTGGAAGACAAAGTCTTCCTCATTTAGCCAATGATTTTGAGGCTATACCTATCTAACGAGTGTCCAGCCCTATTTTATTTTGTTCGAAAATATCCACGGGCGAAGCCGGGGGCGGAATGCTAGTAAAAAAATTGACGATTTGACATCTATATTTTGTATCTAGACGGAGTCGGCACGCTCGTGCGGATAATCTTCAATTTAGGTGAAAAAATAAAATTTACGAGTAAAATGCGGACTAAAAACAATACTCTCAACTAAGAATATCAATATTTTTAAGATCTTTTTTTGTGTCTAAAACGAACTAAAGAGCTTGTGCCGTTTAGGAGAAATTTTACAAATCATGACGACAATAGGTACATATTGAAGATTTTTTTTGGGACAGCCTATTGGATCGATATGTAACGATACATATTTTTTATCACAGATTGATTTAATAGTTCTTTGGATATTTTGACTTAAATATCGAATAATTTAGGGATGTTACCGCTGTTTTAACAATATCTATGTATCTAACGTTTTTATATTAATAGCTATCACGGCCTTTATACCTTTCGACGTGGCTAGGAGACACTGGTATTATCTAATCTAACAATGGTAGAGCAGATCTCACATAGAAAGTGTTTGCCCTCCGTAGCATTTTGTATTTATTTTATTTTTTGACTTTTTTAAAGTAAATGTCCAACGGTATAATCATTGCGATAAAGACGCAAATTTATTAGACTATATACCATAAATTTAATAATAGTATTCCGATTTCTATTCAAACCGATGATTTTGAACACAAATTAAACACCTGTAGATTCTTTAAATCTTTATAAAAAGAACAATGAAATTGCTATGGTCTAAAGAGGGACTCGTCGTGAGAAGAATTAACCGTCCTCTATTGAGTTTGTTCAATACGTTCCAAGTCAAAAGTCAGGGTAAAATGAACACATAACATATTCTTTAATTTTCTGCACAACAATAAACGAATAGCTCAAATAATTATACCCTTGAACAATGGATTCTTAGTCTCGCTTTTAAAGTTCGCGACGTGAACTCAAAATCTATAGTGATTCCCTCTGTACTTTATAGTAAGAAAGTCATCACGAGGGGTCTGTGCATTTCCGGTCGGTTTCATATTACGAAATCGGTGCATTGTTTTGTATCAAAGGAGGCGCGATAATGGTCTCTACCTCATTTTATTTTGGATAATCTAAATTAAACTAATTTCTGTTTTTATTTTGAAAAAGGAATTCCTATTTTTTTAAATATTTCTTTTAATAACCCAATGGACATATTTCACTGAATTTAGGCACCTGTGAGCATTGTATTTAATCTAGTTTTTTTACAGACAAACATTGCTTTGGCCAACTAAGATATCAACACATATAGACATACCTACATAAATTATAAAATCCATTACCACGACAAATACCTGCGCATTTTTATTACCAGTCAACATTTTGCTGGACCTGGAACTCGAACCCGGTTTAATGTTTAAGATCACTAACCACTAGGTTAAACATAAAATGAACGTACGTAGAGTTAATAAATTATAACAAAATATACAATTAATAAATTTTGTTAGACATTTTATTTAAGAGGATCGTGTAGCTCAGCGTACGCAGCGAAATAGGTATTTAGAAAATCATATTCTGTCTCAAGCGCGCTCTTCCCCCGGCCATCAGTGCGACAGAGGGCACTGCAGCTCGTGAGTGTTTGTAGGTATGTTCTTCGTTGAAAATTGCGTTTTGGGCGAAAACGATTTACACCTTCTAAACTATAACGAAACCTTATAATTTTGGTGTCAAACGTTTTAGCAGATTATAATCTACGTACGTACGTTTTGCTTTTTTTTAAATTTTGCTTGGTTTTTCAAATACAGACGGTTTATTACCAGCAAGTTATGAACCAAAAAAACCGAGATTTGAGGGGCTTATAACTTTTGACCTATTACGAATTTTGATAAAAGGAAAAAATACGTACGTAGTTTTTCACTATGTCAGAAACGTATTACAAAATCGTTAAAATTAAATAATATTTAGGGGTAGTAAAACGTTTTCTCCGTTTGTATGGACATGGACGCGGTACACTATACTCTTAAATGCCAGACTTTCAGATATCGTCCTAAATTAAAATTTTTATAGGTAGTTAAATAGGCATATTGGTTTAGTTTTAAAAACTGTCTGTCTTTTATAATGGTCTAATCCTTTGAAGTGAATACAAGAAGCTTAATAACAGTTATTTCAGAAGTAATTGGCATTCTCTGCACATGGGGTACATTTACAACGTACCTAAGCGATTTTATTGTTAACGGCTATTTTATATTCGATACTTGTGAGAACAAATATATTTTTGATCTAAGTAATAGAATATTTAAGTATTTTTATAGAATTATACTTACAAATAATCTGGTAATATTAAAAGTTATCGAAAACAGATACGAAAATAAATTCATTTGAAACAAAAAATTAGGTCTCTGCTAAATATTCAACCAAGCAATTAATGTTGTAATCATTATGGATCGACGTTATTTTTTGCACAGATATAGTTGGAGGGCCGGAAAATTACATATGTACTCGTAGGTTACTTAAAACAAAAAGACGCTTGAAAACAACTTTTTTTTTTTTTTTACTTTCAATTTTTTCATAAAAATGAAATTATCTAATCTACCAAGTACCTAGACTTGGTATAAAAAGTATCGGCTGATTTAGAAAGGTAAAGGTTTTATTAAATTACTGCTTTCACAAATTATATAGAAATAATATTTCGGTCGGCGCAGAGCGTCTCAGTGGGGCGCTGCACTTTTAATTAAACCCTAAATTTTGTTCACCTTCATTAATTCTTGTGCTCCCGGTCGGGCATGTTACTAATGAGTTTAAACTTTTTGTACCGACAACGGCCTACAATAACATTGTATACAGATTTTGTTTTATTGGAGACTGAGAAATTATCATGAAAACTTTTATACCTACACAAAAAGTTGTTATGTTAATTTTTATTGAGAAAAAAAATTAATCCAAGTTTATCCTAACCTAATTAATATTATAAATGCGAAAGTGTGTTTATATAGGAGGATGATATAGGCTACTTTTAGGGTTCCGAACATCTCCGATGAAAAACGGAAACCGTTATAGCATCACTAATGTGTCTGTTCGTCTGTCCGTCAGTCGCAGCTTATTTTCTTCGAATATACTGGACGAAAAATGTTGAAACTTGTTACATAAAATATAGAGTTTCATGACCCATTCACGGACGTATATAGCGTAAATAATCGAATTACGATTTTGATGGAAAAATCGTAAAAAAAAAATTTAAGTGAATCATGTGACATATCAAATGAAAGGGCTCGTTATAGGAGGAAAACAAATATTTTTTTAATAATTTTATGATGCATATTTTAAATTATATTAAAGAAAATATACAAAAATCTACCATAGAAACCTTATCTACGAAAATACTGAGATACTTTTTTTTTAGTTTACAGGAAAACCTAAACGAAAATCCTGTCTTAAAATTCTGTACGAAAAAATGATACCGAACCCTCAGCGCGCGAGTCGTAACTCTCAACTTGGCCAATTATTTAAACCGGCAATCCTTCGAAATAATTCTTACGTCACGCGCTTCAAAAATTTCCCGGGCAAAACCAGTGCAGAAAGCTATGTAATGTTATATGTAATTATAGGTAAGATATTATTATCGAGAGATATATTTCATCTTATTTTGTAATCTTGTACATAGAGATATTTTCAACTAAAATTACAAAATTTATTACATGGAAAATGAAAATCTTTTACAAACTTCATCTTAGAAGAAGGTTGTATATCATCGAATTTTCTTCGCTTATTTATTTATTTATTAAGGGGCTTTGCTATAAATTGCGTTAAGTGGGGGCGGTAGGAGTCCCGCCGAGCACCGCGGGGTAGCCTATAACGCTCCGGGAAAAACTCGGTTCAAGCATAAGTGCCTTTCTCGATGAAACTATAGAAAATAGGTTATGTATCCTTGCTATATTAACCGTAACCTATCAACTCGGTATATGCTTCTAATGTAACCATTTTCCAACATTTTCTATATTAAAAATAAATAAGTATAGGTATCTACATAATATTGAAAATCTGTTGAGTGTTGATGTAATTTATTATAGAACATGGAAATAAATTACATAAATATGCCATCTATATGTGAGTACCTACTTAGGTCATACTGAAAGTTTCTGGATTACACTTATGATACATTTATTGTTTTTCAATGTAATTTATATATTTTTGCATTCGCTGGAACTATTGTAAAAAGCAGTAGGACCAGTCTTCCTTAAGTAGCCCACGCACTGGTCCGGTATACAACGAACATTTTCGGTCCGGCCGGCGTATGCCACATAAAGGCCACATATTAGCAATGTAAATCATAACGATCTAGATCACAATATGCAATTCACTCACACAGGCACACAAGATTCGAATAAACAAAGGCGTGTGGATTGGACAAATGAGTGGGCACCTTAAGGGACCTCTTCAATGAACACACCATCACCGCCGATTCACCGCGAAAATGTTCACACAATTTTCTGCCACAGTGAAAAAACCAATGACAGTCTCGCAAATTAAAAAGTAACCTGTTCCCAGACAGAGAGTTCCATTTTCGATTTCCGTAATTGCTTTTTTATGTTTTTATTGTAAGTGACCAGTTCCAGAAACTTTCAGTATGCCCCACGTATATCCTTGTGTTATGGTACATAAAAAAATTACATATTAAAACATTTCAGGCAGGCTTAAGCTTAAAAGAACCCTACAATTTTGTTATCGGTTATCATTATTGGAACTGAAAATTACGAAAATTTAAGGACTATTTTATGTATGTAACATAACTAAGGAACAACATTTTTTTAACCATCGTAGGGAACGAAAGGGGGAGAACGGAATAAGATATATCCAACCCCAAATGTCATCCTCACCTGCACGCTTGGGTACTCTCTGCTAGACAACAAACGAGGCTTTGGCGACCGAGCAATGGCGGTATAACCATACACCTAGCCAGGAAACTGGCTGGAAGAGGCTACAGCGAGCCTGAAGACCTGAATAGTCTCAAAATGTCTGGTGCAGAAGGCAAGGGGAAACCACTGCACTATTCTTCCTAAGAAAGTTAACCATGGCTGGTCAATACAAGGTGCGTCACGGTGTGGACAGCCATGACCTATACGAAATCCCAGAGCTAGCGCATTTGATCCCTTCCTGCTTGCTAGATCGAAAACGGTCCTCGGTCTGGTCTCCCCTCTTAATCGTACGGTCGTACAGTATAACAAGATGCATAAACGACATGACTTGTTGTGAGATGTGTTTGGTTCTCGGGCCACTTTCCAAACCACGATTGGAAAAATTGATTTTTTTGACTGTTCTTAGTGGTAGATAGATACCTAGTTATTAGTTTAGAAATTGTTTTTGTGTAAATTATTATTATTGTTTTTTTTTGTATTATTATTATTATTATTCAATTAATTGACACTGCGTCTACTAAGTTATAAAAATGTACAATGCATATGAGTGGACGTAGGTGTTGTTGGGCTATTTATAATCAATAAATAAATCAATGATTGTCCACGACTGCTCTTTCAAGAAGAAGAAGAAAAAGTGGAAAGAAATTGGACAGTTTTATAAAAAAATCATAAAGATTCTTAGGGAGTTGAAGTGAAACCTATCATCACGATATCACCAAATTTTACATTACCTGCCTACTTCAATTTCGTGGATCCCAAATTTGTTTCTTACCTCCAGCCTCAACAAGTAGCTAGGTTATTATCCTATGTTAAAATTTGACAGAAAAGATGTGTAAAATAGTCTAAATTATTTAAAGAGATTGTACATTATTCGTTTCATCTCACGAAAATAGATGTTTAATCTCTGTAAATAGGTAATAAACATTAGTTTGCGTTTATATAATTTGTCATTGAAACGCATAATATTTTACGTCCTTATGATAAAAAGTTGTTCAATTAATGTAATTAAAGGTTAGGTTAGAATGCTAACACACATTGTGTTATTAATACAATAAAAATAGTGAGTCATAAAATGGTGTGTTAGTGGGCGGATAGGGGCGGCACGAGGCGGGAACAGATGTGTGGTTAATTAACAATATTGACCATAACAAGATAAACAATCAACATCTTTATACAGATCTCATAAAGATGATAGCTGAAGATGACAATTTGTAAAACTCTTTTACACAAAATTGGAGTTTATATATAGTTAAAAAACGGAAACCCTTATAGGATCCTTCATGTGTCTGTCTGTCACAGCTAATTTTTGACGAAAATTGACCCGTTGCCCCCCCCCCCCCCCCCCAATAGCTCCGAAACTACTGAGTCTAAAATTTTGAAAAAACAGGGAATATATAGGGCCTTTCTTATAGTTTACAGGAAAACCTAAACGAAAATACTATCTTAAAGTTTTGACCAAAAAATGGCACGGAACCCTCAGCGCAACCCTATTTTTTTTTCAATTAACCATTTTTTGATAATAGGTACTTTTAAATTATAGCTATAAGATTTATTATACCTACCTAATAAAATAATTTGAAAAATTTATATTTGTATTTTCATATAAAAATCTTGTTTTCATTTAATTTTTCTAATTCCCGCGAAAACGATGATGACGTCACATCTTTCAAACCAACAAAATGATGGTCACAGATTTGATAATATAACAAGAAAGTAATTTAGTCAGTGACAGATTGACGGACTGTTATTATAATATACATAGTTATATAGTCTGTGGTTATTTATTAGAAATTAGATGGAACTGACGTTACTTCCGTTTGCGTGACCGGAAGTATGAATTAAAGATTTTTCATTTTGATATAAAAAATTACTTACAATTGAAGTAGGTACCTATTTACGGAGCCGATAGTCTATTTGGTAAAGCGTTGTCTTGAAACCGGGAGGTTCCGAGTTCAATTCGGCACCATTTTTTTTAAGAATATGTGCTTTAATCGACTCCTCGTGCTTCGGAGGGCACCTAAAAGCATTTCTTCTAAAAATTACAGATATTTACGTCTGTTAAAGAAATGACACATCTAGGTCCATTAAGCGCAACAACAGGCTTGCCACCTGTTCTGTTTAATATGGACAACTGGAAAATATGATGATAGGCTTGTAGAAAACATTTTCAACATTTTCATATGTCCTGTTGAGTTTGATTAAAAAGAAAATTGAGATATAGGATATTAGTTTTATTTTTAGTCAAGTGTGTAATTTTATTTAAAACTAAAAAAATCTGTTATCGTAATTTCTTTGTGTAGGAATTGAAGGGAAAAAGCGTGAGCTGCAGAGGTTAAAAAATCCCTTTCGTGTTATTTGATTTTTTAATGATTGTTGTTTGTAAAACCGTTGAAAACATATTCTGTGAAATAATATTTAATTAAAATGATTTCCCCTCTGTTCAATTAATGTTATTTGTAATTTTTATCAAGATAATAACATCAAATAATATGTAATTTACTCAATGGTTTGTCCATGAAGAAAAATTTAGAAAAACACATCTTTTATCTCTTGATCGTCCCCCTACAACGTTCATCAATAGGTTTGATTGGAAATATCTTGATAACTTAAGTGGCTTTATTAATATAATACTTAATCATTAGATGGGGAGATAATTTGTTTGTTTGTTATATGAAAGTTTGTCATGTTTTCAGGAAAAATTAAATTAAGTATAGTAAGTGCGTCGGTGGCCGAGTGGTTAAGACGTCTGGTATTAACTAGGCAGACCCCGGGTTCGATTCCGAATCCCGGCCATGTACCAAGAGCTGTAAGGCAATCCGTGAAGAAGAAAAAAAAAGAAAACGCGTAGACTTTGACGGCTTTTCAAGCACTTTGACAGCTGTATAGGTATCACTATGAAGTCGGAGATTGGTTCCGAATTCGTTTTTTTAGACTAGATATTATAGTTAGCAAGTGCTATTTTTGAGGCACTAATAATTCTGAACAAAATTAGACTTCGATGGACATTATTGACCTATGCTTATCGACTTAAAAAGCACATAATATAGAGAGAGTCATTTTCTCATTCAAATTCTCATCAAAGTCATTTCACAGAACCCAGTAAAATAATTTGTAGTACTTGTGCTTTGTACTTATGTAGTTTTATTCACAGAGCTTTCTTTAGGAATTTTAAAAATAAAAGCTGAAAATGTTTTAATAAGATTTTTGTAGGGCACAATTAACCTGTGTTGATGGCGAATGAAAATGCCTTCCTCCAATGTCTTCCTAGATGAAAATGGTCTTTCTGAGCTGAAAATTGGCGACCACATCTTAATTTTAGTGTTGCGGTCTTGTACCTAGACCTACCTGAGGTGTGTAATGATACTGGCTGATGGTATTTGAATCGACTAACTTAAAAAATTTGATCAATTTTTTATATTCACTGCAATGGACTATCCGACAACTTTGTCAAAAGAAAAATAATTGAAATCAGTGATGCTGCCAACATAACAACGAAGGGAACTCTCTCAAGAAAAAATAAATATTTCCTCATTATATAGATATAGTTTTTCAGCCAGTCATGTGTTGACATCAACAACCATGGAGGTTGCAAACGTGCACCTCAACCTATACATTCCACCATGTAGTTTGTATACATCACGACAAGGAGGTTGGAAATAAATGATGAACCAAAGAGTTCAAATACATTTAAACCTCTTTGATTAGAACAATGTTCAGTAGATTACACTCGTGTTACATTCTACTTAAGATAACAGCCAGGCTGGCGCAACTTCGAACAAAAAATTGGTTCTATGAAAATTGAGCCAATATTAATGGCGTCGTATCGTCGCCATCTTTTTCACTCCATTGTGCTATCTCTGTCTATCCCTGTCAAAGTTGCAAATGGCGGCAAATTTGTTTTGTCTTATTTTAGTTTTGAAATATTAATAAATAAATATATAATGTGATGCTTAAATCGTGCTTGTAATATATTAATTGTAAATATAATATAGTAAGTTATAGTAAATAATTATATGTATTGTTTTACAATAATTGTATTCAATAATTAAGAATGGAAACATAAAAAGTGTACAATATGTGGTACAAGAGGCGGCCGCGTAGACGGTATCAAGCGAATATTTATGACCATATTCCCAATAAATGAGGATCGGTAAGTTATTAGCCATTCATATTAATTTAATTAAGTAATTATTCTTTATAAATTTCATATTAAACGAACAGCATATTGCTGAAAAATAGTGATGTACTTTGCATATTGTACAGTTTATCGATATCGATATTCTGACTCAAACATATTTGTTTCACATTCCACAAAATAAACCCATTATAACCCGCACCAAATAAATTGAGCCATTGCTTTTTGCTGCAGCAAATTTACTTTTATCTTTACTCTTTCCAGGCAATCTGCCTAGCGGCCCTAGCGATAACTAAGAGGAAAGTAAACAACCAGTCTATTCGCATACTGCCGGACAGTAAATCTGTCATACAAGCACTGGTAAGCAATAAGTTTAAATCAGGTCTCATACTTGAGTGTCATACAGCACTAAACAAGGTATGTAACTATAATAACACGGTAACATCTTAACCATACAATGGATCAAAGGTCAAAGCAACTCCTGTGGAAATGACGCGGCGGATGAGCTAGCGAGAGCCGGTGCAAGTATGTCTGCAATTGGCCCCGAGCCCCTAGTGCCCCTGCCTAGAGGCTGGTTTGCCTCACGACTCAAGCAGAAAACTAAATGCATGCACAATCTCGAATGGAACAATCTTATGGAATGTAGACAAACCAGGGCAGCTCTACCAATCATAAATACAAGACTCTCACAAAAGATCTTAAAACTAAAAAGAACCCAACTTAGATCGGTGACTCAAGCCATCACTGGTCATGGTCCTTTTAACAAACACTTATATAACATTGGTATTACAGATAGTCCGTTATGCATGGCTTGCATGCTGACTGAAGAAACGGCTACTCTATCCAGATTGACGTGCAATTTGGTGATTTTTAAACAATCGTTCAAATCCAGCTATGTTTGTGTCGTTTTTGCACACCTCTTAATACAATAAAAAAATCATTTATACTTACTACTAGTTATTACTTACCAAAATACGCCTAATACTCATTATTTTACAGGTACGCACTATAAGTTTTTCTGTTATTGCCTAAATTCACTTCGGGAAGCAGTGCTGAAATAATTACCTAAGATGGGTCTTAGATAAGGTCATTATATATTATTAAATTTCAATTTAATAACCTATTTCACTGTAATATTGATAGGTGTATTTTTTTCAAGAGGTCGGTGAATTGTATTTGTATATGTGTTGTTTTTTTAGGTTAAACACAAATAAATTATAGAAAAACATGTGAAGTTTTATTGAAATGAAATATCAAAGAAGTTTATTCAAATCCTATAAAAAATGGTTGTGAATTACCATACATTTCAACTTCTTCGATTATACTAATCAACAAAACCGAAATTTTAAAAGTAGGTAGGTTTTAGCATATTTTTATCGATATCGACAAAAATATTTCTGTAGGAAAAACAGCACTAGCCGTATGTTTTGACTTTTGTAGTTGGTAGCACTGAGTTTCTATTTTCCCTCCTTAATGTTGTTAGGTTGGCAGTATCTTTCGGCCCTAATTTCTTAGATTTCATTTTAATGTATGGCAGTCCCGTCTCTTATTAAAGGACATAGTGATTGCTACTTACTCTATGATAACAGCGTTCCGCTTTCCAACTTTTAATTATTTTTTCGTTATTTTGCAGCTCGTATTGGATGCTACATCGGTTGTGGTCACAATCATAAAGCTAGTAATTCAACTAACCAGTAACCACTAGCTCTCCGGATGCCGCCCACAAAAACAGTATCAAAGCGACCGCGCCTCGCCGCCTCGAATGCGACAAATTGCTTCTATTCTCAAATAGACCAATCGTTTAAAAAGAGTACCACAATCGAGCAAGAATAATTTTCTAACAATTTCAAGAGGAAATTCTTGTTGTATTAATATACACCACAGTATACGGAGATGCATAGAGTATGCACTGAGGAAAGGAAGATTTTTTGTTGATTCTTTTTTCTTCTACATCTCTTACTTGCATGTCGATGTATAATATCTACTGCTGCAAATTATTGTAGAGAAAAAAACACCATTTAATACTTGCCTTGAGCGACCAAATCACTGACAACGATGTCTATATACCTAAATTTAGCTAAAAGAAGGCATACGCCAGTTGCCGCAGTTTTGTAAGAATATGTGCTTGCCTCAACTTTATGTAGAGATAAATGATCACAAGAATCACAATTGCAATTTTATCGAAATAGAAAAAAATCTTCGAAGACGCTTTGAAATCGAAAAAGGGCCGGCTGCACAATCGTCACCGTTTACATCCGAATCCGTTTCGAATCGCTCCATTTCCATTTGGTTTTTTCTCCCGCGGCATGTGGCGGCAAGAGGCATCTTATTATTAATTATCTAGTTGTATAGAGACACACTCCAATCGATAGTTTTGATTAAAATATCTACATAATAGAGGCTCCGTAATGAATGATATCAGGTGCTGCGATGTCGGCATCAATTAAACAACTGTTATAAAATACTGGGATCATTTGTATTGTGTAAAAAAATTATCTTGATCCTCGATTTAGTATGTTGAGTTTCTTTGTTAATTCATTCCTTTTGATAATGCGTATAAGTTGGTATATATAGATGGAGAATTGACATTCTAGTAGGTATCTACTGGGTACCCTGAGGCCGGCAAAGGTTCCCAGGAGCTTTAAGGCAACCCATGAAGATTTTTTTTTCAATTGACATTCTACGAGTAGGTATCTACTTCAATACAATAGAGCAAATAATAGTAGGGACAAGCAAATTCCGTGGAAATATTTGTAATGTAACATAAGAATTTATCCCAGTTCCATTGATTTTATAACTTTATTCCAATTTATTTATAATAAAATAGGAGAAATCAGAACATAGAAACATATTTTTTGCTCGAAAATTTTTAAAGTCCCGTCAATAATATGGAATTATTGGTTACTGTTCGGCTCCCATGTAAATACATACATATTCCTGCAACAGCTTTTCGTTTTAAAAATCAACTTAATATATCAATGGGTGTTTTATAATAATTAAAAACTTATCCTACATAACCCGACATACCACACTTAGAGGCTTTTCCATCTAAATATACCTACCTCTACAGAACTGACAAACATATGACAAACAAATATCATCGGCTAAAAGAGGGAGAGTTTCAGGAGCTGTAAAGTAACCCTTGAAGAAACAAAAATTAACATAGCACCTTAAAAATAAATTCAAAATTTTCATTCGTCCTCTAGATATATAACGATTTCACGAACGAAGTCACATTTCTCAAAACAAACGTAGCACCGACGTACGCGCAGAAAGATCACGACAGGTATAAATCGTTTCACTCACATAAAACGCAAAGTAAAATAATTATTGCATGTATCATGGACAGTACATGGTAACAGGAGCTTCCTCCATACGCTTCCAGTGACTCTGTTGGTGGTATGAGTGAAGACAGGTTCATATTTTGTATAAGCTACTTAATAATCATTTTATATCGTTCATTTATATTATGTGAAGACAGAAATCAACATTACTTAATATGCCCTTAGGATCTTATTTTATTATTTTTTTTTTACGGGTTACGTGTTACGGTTCCAGGGTACCCAGCGGAAGACCAAGTCTCCCTCGTTTAGCCAGTTCTGTTGAGGTATATTTAGATGGAAAGTGTGGTTTGTCGGATTATGTAGGTACATATATTTTTAATTAAAAACCCTTGGTACATGGCCGGGATCCGGGATCGAACCTGCGGTCTGCCTAGTTAATACCAGAAGTCTTAACCACTCGGCAACCGACGCACTTTTTTTATTTAATTAATAAATAAATAAATTAGCTATGGTGTCAATATTAACTTGTGACTTATCTAAGATATGAAACAAATAAATTATATAAAAACTATACCTACTCTATTTATTAACTATATGAAATGGTGGGTGATATCACTTTTTACGTTTCGTAAAATTGCCAAAAATAATATGTTTTAACTCAAGCTTTATAATAGTAAGATTCGCTAGTTTAATAATAAATGCTATAAAATTTATAGTATTTAAATGAAATGTTGCCTCAACGACCAAAGTATTGAACCGATTTGAATAGCTTTTCTTTTATTTGATTGTTTTCAAGATGGATGCTGAGAAACACAAAGTTGAGAAGATGTTAACACATAGATTTTTTCAGGCTCTTGGGACTGTTTTTTCACTGTTCACTGTTTACAAAGAAACGCATATAATTAACCCTGTTTTATTACAGTTTCTGAATGTCCGTGTGTCGAGATTTTAATACCTAACTATTCACTTATACCTATACCTATCAATTGATCTCTAACAGATGGCGTCTTTTAAAAAAAAATATTAGTATAATTTTAAAATAAACATTTAATTTTGATTGGTTTCTTTATTTTTCGTCATTAGACGGAAAAATAATCTTCAGTATCAAACATTAACTTTGATACTTACAGTATTAAGGGACATATTTGACACCGACATAAAACCCCTTTTGAGAAATAATTTTATATAGAGATATAACTACTCTTTGAATTATTACGATATCACCTACATTCAATTTCACAGGAACAGGTACCTCGCACAATCCTACAAACCGAATCGAATTTTTGTCCGATTGATCGAGTAAAAAACTAAATCGTATTCAATTGTATCGATATCAATAGTCATCGAGTCGGATCACTTTTTTCTTTTCAATTCTAAGGGTTGATTTTAATTGCTTGCTGAGTGACTTTGGTAAGAGATAGAAGGGGATTTGTTGTTCTGTGGCATGCTCTTGCGCAACCAGGATGATCTCAGCGGGAGGGCAAATGTAGCGCACGCTTCTAAACCAAAAGCGATTTAACTATTTAAGTGACAAATGGAATACTACTTTTTCTTAGTATACATAATACCTATTTCGTACCTATATACTTTGAGATGGACACACTTTATGATCTGAAAGTCCAACCTACTACACCCATCCAAATAATCTTCGATGAAGGTTCGTGTATTAAAAAGCATTTCGGTTTATAAAAATTTAAATCGAAAATTAACTATGAAATCTAGATGTTTTTAGATGTTGGTTTAATGTAGATGCATATGGCATGTATTATTATTTTTTTCTTTATTCACGGGTTGCCTTACAGCTTCCGAAACCGTGTTACCACGGCTGGGTACAGCGGAAGACCAAGTCCAAGTTTAGCCGATGGTATTTGTGTGGTTATACCTAACGAGTGGCCAGTTCTGTTGAGGTATATTTAGATGGAAAATCCTCTAAGTGCATGTGATTTGCCGGATTATGTACATAAGTTTTTAATTAAAAACCCATTGGTACATGGCCGTGGTCTGCCTAGTTAATAGGTATCTAATAATAATAATATAATAAAATAATAGTTTGATTGATATCCAATTTAAAAAAAAATAGGAAAATAATTTGTATAGCTTAAGACACATTGTAACAATGCTGAACAATAAGAATATGGCGAGTTGGCCATATCTATGTCTATACTATACTAATAATAAAGCTAAAGAGTTTGTTTGTTTAAACGCGCTAATCTCTGATCTGAAACTACCTGTCTGATTTGTAATTTTTTTCTTTGCATTTGATAGCCCAATTCTTGAGGAAGGTTATATAATATCACTCTACGACGCAAATGAGCGGAGCAGCATGGCACATATAAAATAAAATTCAAAGAATCAGATGGCAAAATTCCTACGAGATCCATTGTAAAAATCCATTAGTGAATCTTTTTGCACTTTTATGTCCACTTTAATCCTGGATTCAAGAGTTTGTTTTAAGTGGATTTTAAGAACTAACGTGTGTCTAAAAATCCATTATAAAAAGAAGTGGATGACACAATGGAATCTTCTTACGAATACATCGATTTATATCACTTATTGCTTAGCATTTTTGAATTGTATACGGATTTTTCAAAGTACAACCCTGTATTGTACAACCATTGCTTTATATAAAATATATACGATTAACTGTCGTAAAGAAAGCGATGGAAAATCGTGTCCCTATTTGCTTCAGTGAACACAATTTGCCGCATAAAATGATTTTGAAACGGTCTGCTGAACATTCACGACCGGGTCTATGAACTTGTGTTTTCTATCAAAAATTATCAACATTTTTTCTCACAATTACGGAAACTTCCGCTGTCGTTTTAGTTTTATGTTAAGATGGCAGCTACATTGCTACGATACTGTGACTACATAATAGGAAAGGAAGTCTAAGGCCCATGAAGACCCTCTGTCCACTAAAATCCATTGAAAAGATCCATATTTTTGTGAACTTATATATCCACTTTACAATTTAGGAGTTAGGTATAGAAGCTGAAAATGCTATTTTTCAGCCTACCAACAGGCCTATACGTAAACTCGGAGCTATGATAGGTACCTATCTATCTGCGCTTAAAACGAACAACGTTTAAAATACGCAATTGGTCATGAATTCTCGCAAAAATGAAAAAATTTTGTCTTAGTCGTTGGGGCGGGGCCATAAACGCAAAACACATGAACACACATGACATGAACACTTAGGTAGGCCACACACACATTGGTCCGGCATCGCACCGAAATGTTCTAGGTGGCAGGAATGGTGTTACAAGAATTGGACGACGCGCTGGGGATTCAGACGAATGTAATGAACAGTCGCATTATAGGAGACCTGGTAGAAGTGTTCATCCTTGGCTTGTTGGATCTTCGGTTCTACCCTGGTACTGCAAACCTCACCATCATAATTTGCAGTGGGGCCAGAAGAACGGTAACTATGTCCACATTTATAGAGCTACAGCCCTAAAAGCTCCCTACCATATATTTGTTAGAAATATTTTATTAAGAAAATTAGTTACGGACGGTCTACATGAATTTAATTTAGTAATAAATTGCATTGTTCTTGTTGTGAATTCGAAAATAGGGTTTGAAGGCGCGGTTACAGCGCCATCTGTCGGCGTTGTAATGAGACCGATGTCCCGTGGAGACATTGTCCACGAGTAATTTGTAGCTACCATCATTTTAACAAACAACAAAATAATAACGTTATTTATTTTAATGAAATACCTATCCGCGAGATGGCCGACAATTGTGTAGCCACCTGGAAGTTTTTGGCAGATTTTTTTTATTGAATGGTATGAGAAATGACCGATGTTGCTATGTAGAGTTTTGTTTGATGGCTCAAAGTTATATTGGATACTTATTTACTTATGAATGAAACGCTAGACCTTAGTTCAAGAACCTATATGACTACTGCAGGCAGAGATCTAGAACTACATTGTGGTGTTGGATGGAGAAGTTATGACTTTTTTTACTTTTTTGTTACTTGGAATTTGAATAATCTGAGTCAACCGTTTTGTTTAGACATCCTATATACCTACTGCACATTTTACTTATAAAATAACCTAACCTAACCCATTCATAATTTAAACTTTATTTCTAAATGATTACCTAATTGAGCTAAATTTAAATCGTTTGTTTTTAATTCACTTTTAGTTTATGTGCAATTTAAGAACCGTCTATGTCTGGAAGAAGACATGTCTTTTTTACTATCAGACATACTAAATGGCGTATCCTTTTATTTTAAAATTTCCTATCAAATAAAATTAATTAACATCTATCTATCTATCGATCATAACGCCTTTTATCCCAAGAGAGGTAAGCCATACCATTTGTTACGATCCTGAATCATTTCGCTTCTTTTATATTTATCATACCTTTCATACATGCTCGGCGATTGTGTGTACGCTTAAAATTTCCATCGATCAATACATTTTATGTTCTTTAATAAAAGTACACCTAGGTCGTCCTCTGCCAACACTTCCTTTCATTTAATTAACAACTTGTATGAACAGTCCTAGTCGGCACGGTTCTTACATTGCCTATAAACTAAAAGTGAATAAAAAACAAACAATTTAAATGCAACTCTCGGCTCAATAAAATTCAATAAGCAAACCGACAGGAAAATCGATCACGCCAATATACCTTATAAGCAAAATGACAAAAAACTTATTCCGTGAGAACAGATACTCGGTAAAAATTTTATTAAATTAATCACGAAGCTGTTCGTGCAATGCGTGAGCGCAAATAGGCTCGTCGTATACTGGCCGTTCGTTATTTTAAATCTACATTTTGCATCGTAATTATGATTATAAGGCTCATGTAAAATTATTGTATTTATTTCCTCTGATTTTTTTTAATAGAGACTAGGTATCTTTTGCATCTGAGAGGCTAAAATCTAATAATGAAAATCAATATTTGTTTGTTTGTTCGTATTATATAGACTCAAAAACTACTGGATCGATTAGAAAAAATATATTTGAATTTGATAGCCCAATTCTTGAGGAAGGTTATAGGCTATTTAACATCACGATACCGACCCAAGGGGCTAATATAATACAACGCGTACGAAGTAGCTTGCAATCAGATAGTCTATGTTATAAAAAATATGTTTAGAGAATTAAAAAAAAACATTATATTCTACCAAATTACTGCCGACACACAGCTTTACGGCCTTTATACCTTGCGGTGTGGCCAGATACACCAGAAACAGTGTAAAATTTTTGCCAGTTGTCCATTATGGACAATATGATATTGAACAGAACAGGTAGCAAGACCGTTAGGTACCTACTGCACTTAATGTGTCACTTCTTATTTTATTTATAGTTATTTTTATAAGAAGTGCGGACGCCGGCTTGACGTGCCTTCCGAAGCAATTTACTTTTTTACTTTACGAAGGAATTACCTACTGCTGAAAACCTCAATTTAACCAACTGAAATAAAAAAAATGCATGTCTAATAATATCTTTTGTGGTAGGTACTTACCTACAGAAATTATATGGATGAAAAAATTAGATATAGATAGCTTAGGAAAAACCGAAATGTAAAAAAATATATATTATTAAAATTGAAACAATCGCTAAACCGTTTTTAACAAACTTCAAAAAAATGAGGAGGTTCTCAATTCGGACCTTATTTTTTATATGTATATATATATGTATATGGCAATTTTATTAAAATTTAATTGTGTTTAAATAAGTTGTCTCATGTGCTACACGATTTAAATTCAGGATATTAAGATTTAAATTTGAAATCTAAGTCAAGATATTACCACCTGAAATAAGTCGTATGCGCCGACCCTAATATAAATGAGCGCTAGCGCCTCCCCCACTTTAGCACACACGATCCTTTTCACCAACCAATAGACATGCTTCGAATAGTGGGCGTTCACTCCAAACATAACATGAACACGTGGAATCTAGCCTTTTTACTAAAATAATTAATACCATAGGTTGGAATGCGAAATTAATTACCGTAATAATTATCCCTTGTATTTAGGTTCCTACTTAAAATGTCCAAAATACTTTAGGAATTTTAATTAGGTACGTATAGAAGGAAATTACTTGGTAAAAATGGCATGTGTGTTTGTTTTAGGAAAAATATTTTATACATGGCGAGGTTATAAAAGTTTAAATAGGTACACATTATATGGAATATAGGGTGACCAGATTGATGTCTTTTTTCTTTTTTTATTTATTATATGCCGCATTATTTTTAATAATACATATATATTTCTGCCCTTAAAAATGGACATGTAATTTAATATACGTAAAACTGTAGATAACGCCAGCAGAGTGCTTAAAAAACACGTTTTTAAATGTAAAGCTAATCTGAGGAGATCCTGAAACTTCTACCATGTACCTATATATACATGATGAGTATGAACTTCGCTAGTCAGGCGTAGCACTCGTAGCTCGTAGCTAGAAAATAGGTGGGTATATTAGTACTAATCTAAAGAGGTAAAGTTTGTAAGTTTTTATTTAAGGGATAATCTCTGAAACTACTGATCCGATTCTGAAAATTATTTCACTAATATGAAGCTACATAATCCCTTTTTTAATAAATTTATAGCTATATTTTATTTTGCTCTAAAATATCTACCTACGGGTGAAGCCAGAGGTGGAAAGCTAGTAATATTTTACATGCGAAAGTATGTGTGTCCTAGTTTGCTTGGATATATCGGCTCTCTTTGGTATTTATATTTAATTTATTAATTATTTATGACATGATTATCAGGTATGAGTAAGTAAATCCTGAGTGATCGTCTAGTTTCAAAGTTAGCTATGAAAATGGAATGGAAATGCGGTCGCGAATGAGGTATGCTATTGTATTTTTGACCCGGTATTTTTGAATCATAAAATTTTATGAACGGAAAGGTATTTTAATTTCCAAATTAGTTTAGCTTTTTAGTTAGCTAGTAAAAGACGTACATATAAATAGTATAATATAATCACTTCCTCTACAAGCTTGGGAATAAGTACCTAGGTAGGTTAGGTAACTAACCTATAAAGCATCACGGAATTTATGTGGGGCGGTGTAGTCAACGATAGGTACTGATAATTTAGCGAGCTGTCCATTTTAGGACAAGTGAAGTGAAGTATGTATGGTAGGTATGTTACCAGGTATACCACGATCCTCAATAAAACATGCATAGTGGCAAATTGCATCAGTTTAAAAGTGTTGACTTTGCAGCCTCTTCGGTTTTTGTTATTTTTTTCAGAATTTGGAAAACCCTATTAATTTTACGGTAGGTATGAATATGTCCCGAACAATTTTCTTAAATAGACTAGTTTTTTTTAACTGAATGGTTCTGCTGAATTTTCAAGGAAAATATTTATTTATTTTTACAAAATATTAAATTATTATAGTAGGTAGGGCTCCCCGGGGTTGAAATCACAGGGTTAGGTGTTACTAAGGATTATGGGTAGAAAATTTACTTTAGGAAGAGTCGAGCTTTTTCAACAAACTTTTTCTCCTTTCAAGAAGAGAGTTTTCTCCCAAAACAACATTTTATTCTTCTTTCATACAAGAAGAGAGATAGGTATATATTTTTATTATCCTTTCTTCTATTCCTATATTATATATTATATTATTATTGAGAGCTTTCTACCAAAACAAACTTTTTTTCTACACGGTTGCCTCACGGCTCCTTTTCATTCTACTTTCATACAAGAAGAGAGCTTTATCCTTTAACAAATTTTTTATCCTTTCAAGAGGAGTGACTTCTCCTCCCACAACAAACTTTTATTCTTCTTTCATTCAAGAAGAGAGCTCTTTCTTAAAACAAACTTTTATTCTACTCTCATACAAGAAGAGAGCTTTACCTATTATCGTTTCAAGAAGAGTGTCTTCTCCTCCCAATACAAACTTTTATTCTTCTTTCATTTCAAGAAGAGTGTCTTCTCCTCCCAATACAAACTTTTATTCTTCTTTCATTCAAGAAGAGAGCTTTCTCTTAAAACAAATTTTATTATTCCTTGATGAAGAGAGCTTTCTCCAGTTTCTCCTAAGACAATTTAATTGTAAACTGTTTGAATTTTTTTTTCTTTTGTGACTCCAGACTTTCTTCCAAACAAATAAAAAAAATCAAGATAATAAACCATAGAGCTTTATTTAGGTACATACTAGCTACAAGCTAACTTCACTTTGAATTTTGTACATTTGGCAAGCCATATAACCTTTATTATATAAAACACGAAAATTATTGCCTACGAAGGAGATCCTGAAAAATTGGCTCGACTCAGAGCGGACAACGCGTACGCAGCGTGACATGCATTAAATTAAAAGCGACGACATGTGTTTTTCTTCCCACAGGAAAATACATTAGCTGGAACATTTCCCGAGATCTTACATCTCGTTTACGAGCGCCGTTTCTTCCATAAACCAGAGCGAGTAACAAAATGAAGCGCCCTCGAAAGCTAACGGTGAGCTTTCAACGTAAATCTGATAAAACGTACACATTACGACACCGATACAATGAAATTTTCTTGTTAATGTCGCCGTTTGGACGAAGCCTCCGGTTTGTCTTTTTTCTTCTTATTATAATTGTGGTCGAGCGAAAAGGATGTCTGTATGTGTTGTGTTGCGCTTTCAAGGTCGCTTTATTGGGTGAAAAAGTTTAATGGGGCCCCGCCCCCGGGGCGCGCTCGCTGGGTTAGCGCCTCAGACGTTTTACAAGGAACTTTGTGGGAGCCAGGGGCGTCGTCGCGGGAGCCGCAGTCATGCTGAGAAGCTCGTCGCCGCCGGTGGACACATGTCGCGCAGCTTTTCAACGCGCCAAGAAAAAATCGTGCCGCGAATTGTCACATAAACTTAGATTACCTATGAACAAAAATATTGAATGCCAGTTTCGTTTATAACGATTGGCCTAGCTGTGATAAACAATTTGATATAGTTATATATTTAAAGCTTAAAGCGTTTTGTGAAGTGTTGGGACTTTTTATTAGACGGTGCGGATCAATATTGTGTTTTTTTTTTGTAGAATTTACATAATAAATAATATAACTATTTTAAAATAAAAGGACGTTGCTCTTTCAATATCAAGGATTTCCATCATCTGTAAGTATAATTATTTTAATTATTATAAGTAAAACGTCCTGAAATTATTACCTATCTCCTCCAGCTTCTTACGAATAATTTAAAGTGCCATAGATTAATTATTCGTTGGCGCGCGCCAACGAATAATTAATCTATGTTAAAGTGCATTAGCGGAAGCAATTTTATAAAGTAGTTAACCTAAGTTAACCTACCTACCTATTACTAAATTTAGCAACAGCGGCAGGTCACTAATTCAATTTCTTCAGGCAATAGAATAATTAATCACACTTGAAATATACTATAGAGTTAACAATAAGAAAACATAGAATGATGTCATATGAAGAAATATAAATAAAAATATAATATGAATGTGTGTATGTATAATGTATTAAGGGATCCAAGATAAATATATAAAATCGTAGGTCTACCCCACCAGTATCGGTCTTTATGTGTAGGTATGTTGAAGGAAATCAGGATTCCGTTCAAAGTAAGAGTCAGGTAGGTATTGGATATGGGTAGAGTCATAAAATTTTGTAAGTTCCTTAATTGATTGCAATAGCTACCTAATGTTAATTATCGTAGCTCTACTAGAATATTGTGGGTAGCTGTGATAAGCTCCTTGATAAATAAAATATCTATAAGTAATAAATGAAGAAAATACAAATAGATTTTAAATATATTAAATATCTAAATATTATGATGATGTACGTTTGCAGCCGTTTTGGGGTCAATAGGTAGTGGACATTCTCGACAATATTCTAGACCAGACAGACGCATTGTAATTGTAAAAAATATATAAATAAATAAGTATTCTAAATTTTGACGCCACTACCTATTTATGTTTGAGTCTTTGAGTATAAATTATAATGGAAGATAATTATTTAAAATTCTACTTCTTCTCTGCTGGGGAAATTATGCTCTAAAATATTTTCATCTAATTTGTCCATATAACTTTATTGAATATTCTTTGAAGATACCTTCTGGTTGATTACGACTTCGTTTGCAAAAAGTAGATAGAAATAATCACAATAAATATACCTAATTGTGTAATTTATTTTGAAGAGAACATTCTGTTTTAGTTAAAAAAATTCAGACGCTAACAGAAAAAAGTTTAAATAGGTAAATATCTATTATAATCTATTAACTTAACGTTATTTTCTTTAAATGTAGGAGGTATTTTGTACTTCATTTGTGTAGTTATCCAGGACTTCAAGCGGTGATTTATTCATCATCACACTGGAGCTATAGGTAGTTTCTATTTTAGACTTGTCTTCTACCGCGCCTCGTCCGTGGTCCGTTTTAAAGTCGTCGTTTCGGAGCCATATTCTAGACAAACATATTGAGACAGACAAACAGAAAAACATTCTAAAAACGGTTATTTATGCTTCAGATATGCTATTAATTTTTAGTTACAATTAATTACAGACAGACATCCATTTTATTACATAATTGTAGAGATTTTGTAAAAAATTTGAAAAAGAACAAGAGGGACTGCATCTCTAAAATAAATAAACACATTGTCACATAGAAAATTACAAGCAGCTAGGTGAGTAAAGTAGGTCTAAAATTATAACTAATTAAATTAAACTTTATCTATTAAATAAGATTCAAAGAATTTAGCAACCTCAGCTTTAAAATATAATTCCTTCAAAATCAATCAAAAATGAGGTATGTTTTCAGAAGTTCGGACTTTTAACTTTTACCTGTGTCAGCCTGTGTGTGCCCTTAAACTTTATTGACACTGTCTGTAGGTACCTACTAGTTCTAGATTTTACTTAAATTTATTTGAGACTAGCTTTCCGGCCTGGATTTGCCCGTGGAGCCCATATTTATTTTTATTTTATTTTATTTTATTTTATTTATTATAAATAGCCCAACAACACCTACGTCCACACATATGCATTGTATATTTTTATGACTTAGTAGACGCAGTGTCAATTATAGGGCTATTAACATTTTTATAACAACAACACAACATTGATAAGAAAAAAAAAAAAGTAATTGAATAATATAAAAACACAAAAAATACAATAATAATACCTAATTTACACAATTTCTAAACTAATAACTAAGAACACTCGAAAAAATCAATTTTTCCAATCGTGGATTGGAAAGTGGCCCGAGAACCAAACACATCTAAGTCGTGTCGCTTGTGCATCTTGTTATACTGTCCGACCATACGGTTAAGAGGAGAGACCAGACCGAGGACCGTTTTGGATCTAGCTAGCAGGAAGGGATCAAAATATTAACTTACATGCTCTATTATGAGTTCATACAAAAATCCCATAGAAAAAAGCTCTTTCAGCTCCCGAATTTCCCAATTTACCGGGCAACTTTTCAATTTTTGTTTCCCTAAAAATCTAAAAACTGCGACTGAAAAGAGAGAAAAAGAAGAAAATCCCGCTTTACCAACGAACAGCATTTAATTTTTATTTAATATAGATAGATAATTGTGACTTTAGTTTTTCAAGATTTTTCTTATCCCTATAAGTATTCCATACAAAATTTAATGAGAAATATTAGACTGAATGTATGTAAATAATGGGCATATTACAAACTGCAATAAAATAACTTTTTGGCACAAAATGTTTGTAGTATGTTAGAAAATTGATAGAAGTAGGTAATAATAAAAGAGTATGTTTAGAAAACTGTTGCATTGTTGCCAAGTTTTAGACTAAACGCAAGCAAGAAGTTTTAGATAAACCATCGAAGCCACAGCTTTATCGTAGACTATCTTTTCTTACAAAATAAAATATAGCATGTCACTCAGGGATATCGTAGTTTTCTTTCTATTATTGAAAGATTTTTTAGAATGGGTTCAGTAGTTTAAGAGATTACCTCTATCCAAACTTAATTTCCACACGGATGAAACCACGGGCCAAAGATAGCATAAAATAATGGTTTATTTGTTATTACAGGAAATGTTCGAAATGACAAATTCACACCAATCTAACAGTCAATTATAACCGTCGCTACAGCTATTCTGATTTGTAGGTAATTCTGATAATTTAAAAAAAACCGATCGCCACGGATCGACGTGATTTTTTGCACAAGTGACATAGGCTACTTTTATCTCGGAAATCCTTCGGGATAAAATCTTAGGTATGACACATTTCAAAAATGTTCACGGGCGAAGCTTTATACAGGCTTAGATGTTTTTATCTCTTCAGAACATAAGAGCAGATTCTCAAAATATTAATTCTATTAGTAAAATAACAGCAGTATACAGCCAATCAATTAAATCAATTCGTATGTGATTTTGATATTAAAACTTTATAGAAAATATGCAAAACTTGTGAATAACGCACGCACCCGCCGAGACGTGATGGGAAATGCAGTTTAATCCTGTCCGTGCTGTGATGGTTGTGATTAGTCTACGACTAATAGGTAAGACATATCAGTTATCACGGTTGACGGGATTATATTAAATACTGATTAATCGACTATAAACACTATAAAGGCTTGACCCGCTGTCCGTCCGTCCGTTCGTCCGTCACAAGGCTACAGATAGGTACATCTTATGAACCATAACAGGAAGACACTTAAATTACTTAAAAATTAAAGAAACGTGTTTTATTTGGCGTTATTATGTCGATCTTAATAATGGCAATACATAGAAACGTCTAACTAGTAGATATAACTATAATGCAAATAATAATGTGTTCCTGCGCCATACAGGGGCGTCAAACTTGGTTCTGACCTTAGTGCATACTATTGAGTGTTCCGCCCTTTGAATACCTTGACAATAATTACCCCGTCCGTGATACTTTGCAAATTGATAAATAGAGCAAGGAAGTAGGATATACTAGATTATAATTATTATAGATGTCAATTAATTAGTCGGGTATAAAAAAATACACATGGATTAATAGATTTATAGTTTGCTTGTCCGTACGTAAACTGAGTCATGATTCATGTATCCTGTTTTCTATGTTGTTCTAACTGAATTCTCTTTATCTAAATTTGTTCGTATTTCTTCTGAAAACCGAAACGATATTTTGGTCATAATTTTCCCATTTTCCTTGATTAATTCTTATATCATATGGTTATATGGTTATATTATGGTATATATATATGGTTAATCAAGGACGGAGAAATTATTGTATATGCTTTGATTAGATATGTGCACTCTAAAAAATCACGGGTAACATAATATTATAAAGTAACACAATAGAATGTAAACTAGAATGTAGTTTACTAGCTGTGCACTTTGGTTGCTCCCCTATGGGTCGTAGCGTGATGTTATATAGCCTATAAATTTCCTCAAGAATTGGGGTATCTAATACAAAAATATTTTTTCAAATCTGACTGATAGTTCCAGAGACGAGTTCAAACAGAAAAACAAACTCTTCAGCATTATTATAGATTTTATTTACTCTTGAAAAATCTCATAATTCCTAAAGATAAAACGATTTCTATAAAAAATATCCATGGTTGTATTGTCATAAAGGTAAAATTAATGAGATTAGATGTAATTCTGTAAAACTATAAGATTTTAAGCAAAAAGTGGGCCCGTTTGTCCTCGAATGGCAGATGTGAATAATCCTATTTAGTCAGGTATTGTGTTTGTGTGCTGTCAACCCGTTGCTTTGTGAGGATGGCCCTCTCTACGGGACGTCTTGCTCATCATAATGCACAAGATCCTGATTGAAATTTGAAATAGTGATTGTTTAACGGATTGAGAAGGATATTTTGTTTGTCATCATTGTGTTTCGCACTTGTGAACTGCATGTTTGATACGATTACTTAATAATCCTTTTGGTATGTAGGTATGTTTCTATTTTTATAGGGGACTCCTAATTGTAACAAATATATGAAGTTTTAATAGATTTTAGGAATTCCTACATAAAGAAGGCTTCATTGGTAAGAATTTCTGGGTATGACAAGTAAATTTGTATCACAATTATTTTGAGTAGGTATTTTAGAATTTCTGTGACTGTAAGACCGATTAACAACGGTTTAGTAGCGGACAAGAAAGTTAAACTAATGATGGGTAACCGCTTGTCTTACATTAAAATATCTCAAAGGATTCGAGCTTTTGATTCCTAAAGTCGATTCGTAGAACATCATCATCTAAAAGATGAAGACTAGTTTGGCCTGGCAATTAGGAATGTCTTCAGGTCGTCACATCTCACATTGAGTTAAAATTTCAATGGATCAACTCTATTTGGAACCTTAGATTATGCTAGGCAGATATTCTCATAAATTTCTACCAACATCTTCAAGTAGTATTATGGATAAAGTCAACAAATCAATTTAAATAACGGCTTGCATCGAATCAGTTCACATGTTCTATAACCTATTTCAATATACAATAATCAAATGCAACCTTCACCCATAAAAAGGACCTCGAAATCCAACGTAACAAATAAACTAAAATTAAATAACAGAGGACTACAATCGAAATTTTTGTCTCAGACATATAAAAATGTCCTATAAATTTACCCACAGTTTAATTTAATGTCCAAAAGTACCTGCTTCACATTTTTTTTTATTATTTATGCCCGCTTGTAGGGTTTGATGCACGAATGCATATGTTATTATTTTTAGATATGATTTTAAATATTCCTCGGTCGATATTAAATTATTTATTCAGAGAATTGTACCTAAATGTTTTGTATTTTCTGATTTTGTTTTCATTATTAACTGTATTGCAAATGTACTCATACTCATGCCTCTCAGCGGACTATTTTCAATTCCTGGCGTTTGCGGTGGAGACTCTGGGTGCGTGGTCACCGGACGCTAGAGTTTTTGCTAATAAAATCGGGAAAATACTTCTAACGGAGACCGGCGATCCACGCTCCAATGCCTTTTTCATACAACGCATAGCGCTAGAAATTCAAAAGGGTAACGCGCTATGTGTTCTAGGCACTATAATATGGCAGCGGATTCGGACTCTCTGGAAGAAATTTTTAATTTGTAGTTTTTTTATTTTTAAATGTAAATTAATTATTATGAATGTACCTTACTTATATTATAAGTACGAAAGTTTGGATGTTTGTGCGCTGTTGCTCAATCAAGCCTCGGTTGAACGGCCAAGGTTGAACGGATTTTGATGAAACTTGGAGGATAAATAGAGTTTGTCTTGCATTAAACATAAGCTTTTTATCCCGAAAAATGTGGAAACTTAGAAGACTTGATGATGGAAAACAAGACCACAAACCTAAATTATAAATTAGACAAAAATACTGCTCAAACAAAAATTTTATAAAACTGGCTTTCAAGTCTCTAGAATGCGCGACGGGAAAGTTTTTCTTTGTTCCATTTCCACCCGTGTGAAACCGCGGGCAGAAGCTAATAGGTATAGGTATGATCTGAATATTTTGCTCAAATGAAATCCCATAATTCCCATTCGAACCTAGAAAATTGTATTATATTAATGTTGAATTAATAGAACAACATTTTTTTGGATTTTTTTCTCTATAAGTTGAATCTTATAATCTTATTACCGGCTTATAAAATCAGCACAATTTCTAATTTCAGTGTTGTATGAAGACATGAGAATATTTGGCGTGACCTCCGTGGCCTGGTGGGCCCGGGCGCGCTCAGCGTCGTAAGATAGCAGGGTGTACGTGGCGAGCGACAGAGCGGCCGCGGGTGGCGCCCGGCGCGTGGATGGTGGCGGGCGAGTGGGGCTATGCGCCGGCGCCGGCCGCCCCCGCCATGAACGCCTTCTTCGAGACCAACCACGCGCACCTCGCGTCCTACGGCCTCAAGATGTCACCGCAGCAGGCGTGTGCCGGCCCGCCGCCCCGCGCAGCCGCTCCTCCCGCGCCCTACCAGCCCTACCTGCCTTACCAACCCGGATACTGCGGCGAGCTATTCCCTCAGAGCGCTCGTGACGCCCCGCCGTGGGAGTGGCGCAGCGACCTCTACCCTCCGCATCCGCACCCGCACTCGCACCCGCCGCCGCATCCCCATCCGGCTGCGCCCGCTCCTCACGCGTTCTTGCGGTACGTGCGCGCACCGCGACGCGACCTGCGCTGCCACTGGCTGGACCCGGAGCAGCCGCCGCCCCGTAAGCTGTGCAACAAGCTGTTCTCGAGCATGCACGAGATAGTGACCCACCTGACAGTGGAGCACGTAGGGGGGCCTGAGTGCACGTCGCACGCGTGTCACTGGCAGGGCTGCGCACGTAACGGTCGTCCGTTCAAGGCGAAGTACAAGTTGGTGAATCACATCCGGGTCCACACAGGAGAGAAGCCCTTCCCCTGCCCCTTCCCCGGGTGCGGGAAGGTGTTCGCGCGCTCGGAGAACCTCAAGATACACAAGCGGACACACACAGGTCAGTTACTTTAAATAACTTGAATGCGGTTAAACGGAAACAGTTCTAGTTTTGACTCATTAATGTACAATGAAGTGCCCCATGCTGGTCGAAGCAGACGGACGCCCACTGTCTCGATAGATTCGTCTGCCCTAGAACATAACTCACCGTTCACAATGAATACAACAAATACGCGTCAAATGAGACTTGTAATCGGATCTCTCGTAGAAACAGCGGCTGCAACTGCGAGTGTGACTGTCGACTTGTGAAGTCCGCTTCCCGGTAAGGACAAAAACACCAGGACACCATTATTCAATTCATTACAAAAGTCGAAAGATTCATCTCGTCTGTGTAATAGTAGACACAAAATATACCATAAATTAAAAGTGCACGTCTCGCTTCCCCGAATCGTCTCTCTCACACGTTCACCTATTGTCATAAAGTATTGATACTTAAAGTTAAAATATCGACGGTTAAGAAATCGTGTGTAGAGGAATTCTAGAGCTTGGACATCGCGACCAGATGCTTTTATTCTTTTTCTTCATTTTATGTTGTTGGGGACTTTTGTCCTGTGCCCCGGCGCTATTATCTCGTAGGATGGTTTCGATTCAATACACTTTTTGTTGCCAACTTTGAAGAATTGTTTTATGGGAGACTGTAAATAACCATACAAGTCATTTAGGAAATAGAATTGTATGACGTCATTAATTAAGAATATAATGGCAAATATTGGAAGACTCTTTAGCTCGAATAAAACAGCTTAATAAAATACGATTACATACATATAATCTAAAGAGAACGTCACAGATCTGGATACACGGATGGACAGAGGAAATTATATTTTTATTAGTAACCAACGCGTTTAATGAAATCTGATACTTTTTGAGACACTGGCTCTTCTTTGTTACAGTAGCTACAACTTATATTAATCCGCCCATCTTTAGTGCAGAGCGTTATTTCTATTTCATATATTTTTTCAATAAATAAGGGTTTCAAGGTAGAAACAACCGAATACCTACACTTGCTGTAATCCTGATCCTTCAATTCATAGATACATAATTATAGAAGCATTGTTTGTCTGTCTGTAGGCATCGATGGTATATAGATATGTGATAATCATGCAATATTAAATTTATTAAATGGCCCAACAAAGCGAAACATATTTGGTTCGGGAACCCTAAAAATCTACCTAATCAATAAAAACAACATAAAAATTGCTTAATTTCCTGTTCATAAATTGTTAAAGAGTCGAATACTGTTGTTCACACATTGAGTATCAAATAGCCGGCGGCGATGACTGCGACGGAAAAGCTTCCCTGTTTTAGCGTGGAGAGCTTTTAAGACATTATAAGATGATAATAATATCTTATTTTAATAATACTCGTTTGTAATTATTTTACGATTAAAAATAAGTTGACATTTTTTAATCCCATAAACAAGCCTTTTCAAATGTCAATACGACCAATATTTTTTTAGTTCTTTACCTTTATCCTCAATTTAATAAAAAATACGAATCTAAAATTGTGCACAATTGCATGGTACTGAAAGATATAAAGATAAATATATTTTTAAAACTAAAAATACTATAAAATACCTACTCAAATACCTTACCGGGTACTGACAGCAAAATACAATATTTTAGGCAATGAATATCCTACTAACAACAATTTAGAACTTTAACTGCAAAATAATAGAGTTCAAAATAGATTGCCTATCTATTACGAAACATAGGGTCGGGGTCAGGACTTGAATAGAGGGTGCACTTGGCGTCAAACAAAGCGGTAATGACGATATGATTCCGCTTGTGAAGACATCCCCCGACTATCAAACGCAGGGTTCCGTCATCAGCTAATATACCGTATAAAATGACGCTTTCATAATATTTTGCAAACAATAAAGAACCCTTCTCGGTTGCCCCTGCGGTAAACATTTTCCAAAGTTTACACTGTTGAGCCGTCGAGTGCAGTACTTC
Source organism: Nemapogon koenigi (assembly GCA_963924495.1). Lineage (NCBI taxonomy): Eukaryota > Metazoa > Arthropoda > Insecta > Lepidoptera > Tineidae > Nemapogon > Nemapogon koenigi. The sequence goes on along the minus strand of OZ004632.1, from coordinate 8,598,823 downwards.
CTTTATTACTCATGTGTTTAATTTGAATTGAAATATTTTGATGTGATGTGTTTACTCAGATGATATCAACATGGGTGTAGATTATGTCTATTTAGGTACTTTATGGGGCACAATATCATAAGAATTCGTCCTTATACTCCAACTCGCTACTCCAACTAGGTGGAACACGAGGGGTATCATGTCGTTATATGCTCCAACTTATAATATTCTTTATGCTCCAACCAGTTGCAGTATAGAAGTCAAATGACAATAATCACGACAGTTACTATCTATCGATATATATATCTATCATCACGCCTTTTATCCCAAGAGGGGTAGGCAGAGACAATCGAATGCCATTTGCTACGATCCTGACATAACCCTTTCGCTTCATATTCATCATACCTTTCATACATGCTCGGCGATTGTGTGTACTTTTAATATTGCCATCGATCAATATATTTTATATGTTCAATAAAAGTACACCTAACCTAGCTCGTCCTCTGCCAGCATTTCCTTTCAGTTCAGCCATATAAACCTTTTTAGTCTTCATTCTTTCAACGTGTCCAAACCAGCGTAAACTACTTTTCCCATCATTTTCGTCACAACATCATCTTTCATTCCGCATTCTTCTGTAATGACATCGATCCGGATGCGGTCTATTGTTACAGGAAAGTTACTTACTATCTAATATTATGTAAAAGTTTGTATGTTTAAATTAGAATGGATTATTACCATTTTAGGTTAGATTCTGTATTAACTCATAGGGTAGGTACATTCCCTACATTTGATATCGTCGGGACGCCGGACGGGATCCTGCACTGCACAGGAAGGATTATTTCTTAGTATGATTTCCAGTTTTCCACGCGGTTAAAACCACGGGCAAAAGCTAGTTCAATAAAACCCCCGACACGTGATATTATCAATTTTCAGCTAATATGTTTAATCTACAAAACCTCTGTACAAAATTTGATCCGAATCCATCCTGTCGAAGTAAAAAAAAACTTTTTTCTTTCTTCACATCTCCCGAAACCGTGTTACGGTTCCAAGTACCCAGCGGAAGACCAAGTCTCCCTCATTTAGCCGATGGTATTTGTGATGCTAAACCTAACGAGTGGCTAGTTCTGTTGAGGTACTAAGTGTGGTTTGTCGGATTATGTAGATATACCTACATAAGTTTTTAATTATTGAAACTTTCACAGTTATAATCAATGACACTACGTAAATTAATTAAATAGCCCAAAATAAAGCATAGGCCATTATATAAATGCAGATGATAATTTGGTAACCCTTATAAAATAGTTGGATGAATTTAAAAAAGGTGTTTATGTGTGGATTCGACCATCTGCCCGGGATTGATAAATTGTATAAAAAATATTACCAACATGCCTGTGTGCCGCGTTATGTGTGAAAAGGGGATGCCCGCAACATACCAGTGGTTCCTAAACCATTTGTTTTCATTACTTGTTTACAATTAAATCTTAAAATTTAATCCATAAATTAAAACACCATAGCAATAACTGAAATTTTAGTTAAGAAAATAAGGGTGGGGGTAAGCCGGTGGTGGGTGGGAGCTGTTCATAGGTACTATTTAGGTTCCATACCCAAAGGGTGACTATGGAAACAAAATTATTAAGGCTCCGCAGTCCGTCCGTCCGACCGTCCGTCAGTCCGTCCACCGTTCACAGGGCTGTATCTTTTGAACCGTAATAGGTACACACTTTAAATTTTCATAATACAAGGTTGCATAACAAAAAATAATAAAAAATAAGTAAAGTTAAAAATTAAAGAGGGTCCCCATAATAAGAAACGTGTTTTATTCGGCGTTTATTGCTCAATCTTAATAATGGCAATAAAACCGTCTAATTAGTATAACTGTCTAATGCATACTCCGAAAACTCGAAACAAAACTAAGTTTATATGAAAATAAACGGAAGATCTTTCATATTTACAGCAGTTTAATTAATCCATACTAATATTATAATTGCGAAAGTAACTCTGAAGGGTATAGACTATTTTTTTTAATCCACCACCTAAGGGGGTAATAATAGGGGATGAAAGTTAATACGTTAGGCGAACAGTTATTATAGTTTAAATAGTTTATTCATTTAGTTTGAGCACAGTATTTTCAAGAATTTATATAAAAGTTTGAGGTCCTGTTTAAGAGTAAGCTTTATGAAAACAAACGATTATCTTATGGGCGTGGCAAACGTCTGTAACAACTACCCTAGGGATGCACACATACCTACCTATTCACAAAGTAGGTACACACATACACACACTCAGTTTTTACCCTCGATGAATACAATAATAGGTATCTGTCTATTCATTGTATCAATATAAAGTTTTAAGCTTTTTATTCAAGTACAAAGGATATTAAAATATAGAATTCTTGTTAATAACTATGTAAAGATAAAATGTTATATTAATATCTATGTCGTGGGCATATCGTAGAATTGGCCATTTCATGATATGACCAACTAAAATCCGCCATATCGTTGAATTCATATAACATTTAAAGCAAAAATTAACATGAAAAGGTTGCTAATTTATTTTACATTGACAAACGTTATTTATTTAACTATATGGCAGCTATTACCTCTCACTTTCTGAAAATATAGGAAGAAAAAATTAGTTTTTCCTGTAAATTACTTATAGACCATATCATCTTTCTATGGGAACCTAAGAACAAACACAAAATATTGGTACAAAACTAACCAATAATTATTATTTCAGACCTTTAGACCTGCAAAAGTTCGAAATATCATAAATTAAAATAATTAATTTTCGCAAGATCTGTTTTTTTTTAACCGACTTCCAAAAAAAGAAGGAGAAGGTTCTCAATTCGGACCGTTTTTTTTTTTTTTTAATGTATGTATGTACATCGATAACTCCGCCAATTGTGAACCGATTTTGATGGTTTCTTTTTTAATCGACAGATAATTCTCCCGGATTGGTCCCATTTTTATCTCATAAAAATTGGTTCATTAGTTATTCAGAAATTTTGAAAAACTGACTTTATAAGTACATTTTTCTTGATATCTCGATAAAATATGTACCGTTTTTGACAACTTATTTTTTTCAAGACATAATAATTTCTCGACATTATCTCACAGACATATGACGAAAATCGGTTCAGTAGTTTTTCAGAAATTCAGTAATTAATTTCTGTTTACGGCTGAAATTATGTATCAGAAAAAGCCTTAGCAACGGTTGCTATTGACACGAAGTTGTCAATTTTCGTGACGATGGTCTAGCGTTTAAATGTAATGGGGTGCATAGGATGCACAAGCACATTACATGGTTCAAATCACATCCACAGCGGTATTTTTTTTAAATTTTCCATCAATATTTTTTTAGTTGCGTTATTATTTGTCTCTCAAGGCAGCAAAATCACTTAAAAGGGTAAAATAAACCTTTTAAAAAAAAGTGCACCGACTTCAAAAATTTGCACTGAAAAGTAAGAAATAATAAATATTTCGTCGTAGAATTTGAAGGCGGTTGGTGCCAAATTAGAAACAATTTAGTTCCCAAATTCACTAATCTAGACAATTCATTAGGAACCTACGATCATCAGTACATACAAACATAGATAATATTGAACAGATCTTAGATATTTACTTAGTTTTGTATCCTAATTTGGCACCAACCGTCTTCAAATTCTACGACGAAATATTTATTATTTCTTACTTTTCAGTGCAAATTTTTGAAGTCGGTGCACTTTTTTTTAAAAGGTTTATTCGTGTCTCAATTTAATTTTAACAAAATTATTTTTCCAATTTTTGGACAGTGATGGGGAAATTAGGTCTATTAATTATTATCAAAAAAACAAATTACCAAAGTTTTACACCACGCTTATAAGGCATGTATAATAAGATTGGTATGAATGAATGTACTGAGATATGGAGCAAAAATCTAACAGAGCACATTTTCCGAGGCGTGCTTTTGCCCGCACGACCAGTAACATTCCTACATATAAACCGAAGTGGAAATTGTTTTTATACAGAGCGGAATTTAGCAAAACGTCAAAGAAAAATGGCGCGAACAGGACTCCGAAGCGCGCGCAAAAACGATCGCACTCATAAACCGCACGCAACCTCTGTTTTGCTCCTCTCAGAATGATTTTACAGTCTTCCATACTTATTTTGTCCAGACGAACTGAATAATCAGAATCGATTGTTTTATAACTAAAAAGTTGGGCTCTCCAAGTCAATTAGTTAATGAGCGACCCGTGCCTATAAATATTGAGAATTGGAAATCTTTCATGATTTATTGTGTCATATACCTACTGTCCTATGTATTTTTAGTAAAATCATAGTTTTGTATAAACTATGCTGATATATAGGTATATACCTATAATTGAAAAGGATGTTCCAAATAGGTGCTCCAAAATATTTCCATCCCATCAATAAAATTATCAAGTTCGATAATAAAATTATTACAATAGTATTCAATAATAATTGGCCAAGTTGCGAATACGACTCGCGCGCTGAGGGTACCATTTTTGCGGTCAGAACTTTAAGAAAGGATTTTCGTTTAGGTTTTCCTTTAAACTATAAGAAAGGCCCTATATTCCCATATTTTTTTTTAAATTTTAGACACAGTAGTTTCCGAGATAAGGGGGGAACGGTAAATTTTCGTTTATTCTCTTTAATATAATTTAAACTATGTATTTAAAAAAAAATGTTCCTTATAACGTGCCTTTTCATTTGATATGTCATATGATGCACTTGAAAAAATTATTGTTTCTTTCCCCCCAATATTAACCTCCAAAATCAAAGTCTGATTATTTACGCTATACATCCTTATACTATATACCTACCTACTTACCTAGTACCAAGTTTCAACTTTTTTCACCCAGTAGATTCGGAGAAAATAAGCTGTGACAGACGGGCAGGCAGGCAGACACAAGAGTGATGCTAAAAGGGTTTCCGTTTTTCATCGAAGATGTACGAAACCCTGTAAAAAATATTGCAACATACGAGTCACAAAAGCTAAGATCATTTTTTTTTAAGAATCATTATTTTGCTTTAATAATCAAAATAATTTGCTTCGGTGGGCATGTCAAGCCGCACCTGGTTTGTTCTACTCTGACTATGTCACAAAATCATTGTAACAAAGGCTGTGATCATGTGTTCCGTAGTTGCCCTATATTTTACATATTTATTTTCAAACCAACTAAGTTACCTCTAATAAATTTTCAATAACTCTAAGTCTACAAGCAATGAACGTCAACATTTCATCTTGTCATTTTTTACTGTTTGCATTAACTATTTATTTATTCTAACAGTAAGTATTAAGTAAATTCATTTAATCATTCATGACTTTACCACCCATGAAGAAATATTTTTTATCAACATAAGTAATGACAGGATTTTGCTCACTTACCTTCGCGAGCACGCACAAATATGTCGTTGATTAATTACGTGTACCTACTGTAGAGCCAGTAATCTACGACTACCCAAGGAAACTATGTGAAATGGTTTTAATTAAATTCCATAAATACCAACGAGTAGCTTTAGAAAAATTAATTAAACACCTAAATAGTATCCATCTAGCGAATTAAGTACATTTGTATATCTTCATGAAACTAATTCTCACACTAAGTCCTGAAAGGGTGTCCGTGGTCTAATGGGTTAAACGACGGCACACAACTAAGAAGTCGCGGGTTCGATGATCGATCCCCACATCCGACCATGTACCAATGGGTTTTATAATAAAAAATCTATATAACCGTACAAAGAGGCTTTTCCATCTACATACCTCAACAGAGCTAACAGAGCTGGACACTCGTTAGGTATAGTTTCAAAAAATCTTCGGCTAAGTGAGGAAGACACCCGTGAAGATTTTTTTTTATTTTTGTCCTCAAGGTCAAAGGACAAAAATTCTGAAAACAGCTAGGTATATATTATTATTTGTCTTATATTATACCTATACGGTGCGCTGTGTTTAAGATCATAATGTAATCCTGTAAAGTTTTCAGGCTAAAGTCATAGCATTAATTCATGTGATACTAACAGAACTATGGGCATCGATGTAGCGTCGATTGGACAATTTATTACAAAATTTGTTTAAGAATCAGGTGATTCGAGAATGTTCATGTGCTATCGAAATCCGGGTTTCCTGAATATAAAAGATTCTTATCTCAAACCACAACCAAAGAATGTTTCCCTTTACCGATTTCGTAGAACACAATAATGATCGAGATGAGAGGTTATTGCGAATCATTCATCTAATTTCCGGTTATAATTTTTTTTAAGTCATGTTTCTATTAGAAATACTTGACGTAATACTTGACCGACAGTGCATTGTAATATCTTTTCAAAACTCTACATTTTCCTTTGAGGTATTTACTAGACAATTAGTTATTATGAAAAAGGTTTATATGGCTGAAGTGAAAGGAAATGCTGCTAGGACGACCTAGGTGTACATTTATTGAACATATAAAAAATGTATTGATCGATGGCAATATTAAAAGTAGGTACACACACAATCGCCGAACATGTATACAAGGTATGATGAATATAAAGAAGCGAAAGAGGTATGTCAGGACAGTAGCAAATGGCATTCGATTGTTTCTGCCTACCCCTCTTGGGATAAAAGGCGTGATGATAGATAGATAGCTAGTGATGCTCGGTAAGCAATACATGTATAGGACAACTAACAATAAAGAGTATTCTGGGTCCGCGTCAGCGCTGCCCACGCCCAGTCGCCTTGCCTATTTTATTACTAACACAGCTTTTGACATTTTATGATCTAGCGTATACTTTATAAAGACAGGTTGTTTTTGTCAGACGGTGTGTTCACGAAAAATATATTACCTAATAATTTTACTATAAAGTCGGGCGAGGAAGTGTTTTAAGTCTATTTATAAGTTATTGAGAGAAGTTGCTGTATTCAAATGCAAATATAATACAGACTAGAAAAAACTGTTTTAGTACTTCTAATCTAGTGACTCTGTGGTTGTAAAACCATTAACATCGGTTAAGTAACCATAACATGGTTAGACTAACAATGGGTGACCAATTTTTACCAAAAAAAACTTAATTCTATTCTATTTTCTTTTATTATGGTTCCATCAGGGTTTTGATGATTCCGCCAATGTCAAGTATTATAGATGTCACAGTAAAAATATGCCGATTAATGCCGAGACGCGTGCAATGGTCGCCATGACATGACGTAGAATCTAAGAAAACTCTGTCGATGGTGCCTGGGAGCTAGACAGTAGACATAATATTTTCGGAAGAACATTTTTACGAGCAAGAATTCCGACAACGTAAATTTAATTTACTGAAATGTTAAGCTATATACTTATATGGAATTTATTACTCATTAAATTAACTCTAGGCGTAAAATTGAATTCACAAATTAGTAGGCAATTTGAAGGTAGAAAAAATATACAGGGATACTTCAAATGTTAACATTTAGTTTCTGTTAGCACATGGGGTCCTCACATTCTCAACAATTGTAAAATGCCATCGTTCTGTTCGCTTCTGGAGGTCTTGTTCCATCATTCATGAATTTTTTTTCGTCGACACCTTGTCGCTATCAATATGTATGGACTAGTCGTTTGATCGGACCGACATCACTGACTTCAACTAACAAACCTGATACGCCGTGTTTTTCTGTACTTAGAAGTACTTTTTACTTAATTTATATTTATTTGCCAGCTTAACAAGCAATCAATTAGGAAAAAATATAAAAATTTCCATTTTTGTAACGGTGTCAACAAGAAACAAGCTAGTTACTTCCTTTCAAGAGAAACTTTGCCGCTTTAAGTTGCGTTTAGCGATTAAGGAGACGCCTCATAACTTTGTCCCATACAAATTACATGCTTCACGAAGTCGTCAATTACGCGATAACTATATGTCTTAGTTTCGAAATTTAAATTTTGTGAAATCGTTCTTTCTATTGTTTCTGGTACGTGAATCTTGGCCTATTATTTATTTTATTGATTCTTTTTGCAGTGTATCTCGCTAACAACTTTTAAAAGAGATATCGACAAAATTATCAGCGCGGTTTACTGAGTTCATTGCGCTAACAAGTTTGCTCTTAAGAATAATTACGATGAATATGTGTGTGTAAGGTAGACAGTGTTTCTTTTGACTACCAAGCTATGAATAATATTTCATTTACGTGCCTTCTGAAGCAGGAGAAACACTCTACCTTACGCCATTGATATAAAGATATGATACGAAATAAATTGTTTAAATTTTAAAAAAACCTGACAATTAAATTGATAACGTGAATGAAACCTCTTCGATCGTAAAGCAGGTACTTCATCAAAAGTTATCGAAGTTTACTACATATTTATTAGTTTTTTTTTTTTTTTTGGGATGGCTCCTCCCAGTACATAGCGTTTTACATGAAATTTTTAATTTGTAATTTTAGCATTTGACTTGACAGATTCTTATATAAAATAAAATAAACAAATATAAATGTAATATCCACCATATTCTTTAAACAATCCTAATATAAATAGTTGAGATAACATTAGTTTGTCGCCATGTTCGCTATTCAAGGTGTTTTGAGATGGTGTAGTCAGAAATACCGTAAATACCTCCCTGTGTAAACAATACGGGACACGATCAGCTTACAATCGAAACTCGAATCTTGTAAAAACCATACTCCGGATTGATACGCGATTGTTATCCATATTGATACAAGTTAAAATAAAAGGTTGTCTGCATCTTTGTTATTTTGAATTTAAAACACATACCTACTACAACAAAAATATTAAAGACGATTATCAAAAGGTGTCTTTCTTTGTACGGTCTAAATAATTAATAATTTCAGGAAGGGGGTCGTAACTATTAAGTATGTCATATAACAAGGCCGAATCCAGGAATTTACTTAAGGGCCCTATCCCCATAAATTGTATGGTGATATTACTATTCCCAATTTCTCTATAAATAATCCACCTGTGTCCCTGTAATTTAGCATATAGTTACTTATTCAATATATCTAAGTGAAATAGTCGTTATTTTTTCAATTGGTTTTATTGATTAGGAAATATGAGTAGTAAAATAAAGGAATACTTTGCCCCTGTTTTCTCTTTCATAATCTAAATTTCTTAAATTTTGATGAATATTAATTTGTGATTTTTTTAATTGGTTCAAAATAATAAAATAATAATTATATTGAATTTTCAATAAGCTACAAAAAACCCAAGACGTTTAATTGAAGGGTAATGGTATAACAGTGATTTTAAAAAAATTAAGAGCTTTGTGATATTTATGAAAGAGAAAACAGGGGCAAAGTTTAAACCCCCATATTTCCTATTCAAAAAAATCCATTGAGATAATAACAGCTATTTCACTTAGATATATTCAATAAGTATCTATATGCTAAATTACAGTGACACAGGTGGATTATTTACAGAGAAATTGGGAATAGTTTATCCCAGAAAAAATATGGATATATATAGGAGCCTTAAGGGTTGAGGGGGTTACTCTCAACTTAAAAAAAATAGGCTAGTTAACCTATACAATTTCTAAAAGTCAAGATTTTATTTGGGGGTGTTACGATTGTTGATTTTGCCAATAATCATCTCCAGTATTCGCGAATGTGAGTGAATATTGGCTTTTTCAATATGGCACAGAGAATGCGCTCACAAACTCGCATTTTGATCGGACCAGCTACGTTTAAACCGAAAGTGCCGAAGTAAACAATCCGTGTCGTGATCGCACGCTTTTTCTTTAACCAAAGATCAAGTTGTGAAAACTATTTTAGAATAAATTGAAAAAGATGAATCAAGCCAATAGCCAATCAAGAAAATATTCTTGTTCAAAACCTAAACATGCCAAAGATAAATTTAAGAAAATTAAGTTTTCGTTTTCTTTAATAAATCGTTTAATGTAAAATATAACTTAAATACATTTTATTATTTTAGATTAGATACATAGAGACCTCATAGATTTAATATTAGGTATGGGTATATAGATAGTTATTTACCCATAGTTAAATTTAAAATGTGGTCACATATTTAGCTCTATTATTTTGTGTTTAAGAAAATAAATTTTTGCTTAGATGAATACTAACAATAAAATATTTTAGAAGCATCTGTAAGTACCTCATGTTTATTGAGTAACATATTATAAACGTGTACCCCAATTAAACCATTTTTATTAAAATATAAATAGGTACCCTGCCTACATTCGAAATATATTCGCATAATTTTTTTACGAATGTGAATGCAAATACGAATATTCGATGCATCACTTTGAACCCCCAAACAAACACCCTACCCCTAGATAAATTAGGTACCTACAAGTAATTTCTACTGAATACTCAATTACCTACTCATCACTTACAAAGTTTCCTACCTTTGAAAATCTCATGAGTCATGGTACTTCAGGGTTCTAAAGCTATGACACCTAATTTGCTTGTAGATTTTTAACACTTGGGGAGACAGAGTCATCTGAAGAAATATCCGGGTTATTTTAAATTTCACAATAGAAAATTAGTTCGTCAGAAAACCTAAAAAAATATTGCTAATAAGTTAGTAATAACCAAATCATACCAACAATTCAAAGAATGTTGGGCACGGCTCATTCTTAAAGATAACAACAAAATAACAAATATTTGAAAAAAGAAAAACAAAAACAGCTATTAATATTCGTTAGAAATATTGGTTTGTCCCAAAAATGTGCCCGGAGGCTGAAATGTGATCTTTAGTGGGCGTTATATGGACGATCCTTTTTTATTAAGGACATTCATTTTAAAAATTTTGACGTTGTCCTTAAATTATTATTTACAAATTCCGTAACTTGAATTAAGTTTGAATTTAAAACAATGATGTTATTTTTGTGTTCACTATAAAATGAGATTAAACATATTATCACGTGCTTAAAATATATGGTGGACTGAACTTCCACTTTTGTGTTTCAAACGCTGGATTAAGTTTGGGAGTTTGTGCCATTACCCGTGTATATTGTGTCGACTCTTTCACGTCTTGCGATAAACCGTCGTAGCGCCATGAGAAAAGCTTCAGTTGACAGAGTTTTAGTCAATTCCAAATACCCGTTAAGCTGTCCCGAAGACAACCACCGAACACCACAACGTGGAATAATTTTTTTGCATACGATACGAATTTATTCTAAACCACAGCTTTAGGAACAGTCAAGCTTAAAATAAAAAATAATGATCAAAAATATTAAGTAATTTATTCAATAGCATATCCATACTATGATATCGTTATTAAATTTTTATATTTAACATAATACTCCATCCTCTAACCCTAATACCACGAAATGTGATTTAAAACTAAACAATTAATAAAAATGTCCTTTGGGACACTCGTGTAATCTTGTATTTAGTTTTTTTCATTTTATTTCTAAATCTTACTTTAGAGATTTTTATACGTTTTGTGACAAATTAAAATAATTATAGTTCAATGATAGTTACGACATGTAAGTTTTACTCTAAGTATTACCATGTCATCTCAAAACTTTAAAACTTTATCATCATCTATATATATAAAAATGAAACCCGTTTTCCGTTGTCACGACATAACATGAAAACGGCTGAACCGATTTGGCTGATTTTAGTCTTAAAATATTCCTAGATATCCAGGGAAGGTTTTAAAGGTGAGACAATTCGAATAATTGCCGAAAAACCCCTAAAAAAAGCCCTTTTCTTTTTCTCATAATAACAGAGTCAATTTGAACCTTATTGCTATTCAATAAAGTTAATTTTAAATTAAAAGCACTCATTGTTGTCTATGCAATGTAGATGTGTTCCTAATGTCACCGCACAAATTTAAAATACGCGTGCGTGTTGGAGAATCTAATGTCGCGTTCCGACCGACACTCAACAAAAGTGATAATATCGCGAACGCGACCAAATTGAATAGTCACAAAATGTAATTTAAGTAATTTAATAGATCATTAGTAGTACTGATTTTCAGTTTGGTCGGCTTCGCGAAACTTAATTTTGCCTAGGAGTAGGGGTAGGAGTAGAGGTAGGAGTAGGGGTAGGTGTAGTGGTAGGGTAGGGTAGGGTAGGGTAGGGTAGGGTAGGGTAGGGTAGGGTAGGGTAGGGTAGGGGTAGGGGTAGGGGTAGGGGTAGGGGTAGGGGTAGGGTAGGGTAGGGTAGGGGTAGGGGTAGGGGTAGGGGTAGGGGTAGGGGTAGGAGTAGGGGTAGGAGTAGGGGTAGGTGTAGGGGTAGGGTAGGGGTAGGGGTAGGGGTAGGGGGTAGGGTAGGGGTAGGGTAGGGGTAGGGTAGGGGTAGGGGTAGGGTAGGGGTAGGGGTAGTGCAGGCAAGCCAACGTTTGGGCAGGACAACGTCTGCCGGGTCCGCTAGTATTTCAATATTTATAATGCTTGACTGCTTGAAACTATAATTTGATAACACGTAGAAAAATATGAAAATATATATCTACTAAATTTTTGCGACAATTATTTTAGAAAATTTTTGGTTTGAGCGAAATGTACCTACCTTCATACATTTTAGAATAAAGTAGATAGGTACTAAGTAAACATTTAAACCCGTTCGTTCACCCCTAATACGGCGTTGAAATTAAAAATCAAACACTTGTAACCAACCAATATCAAATAAATAGCTGGCTGTACTCTTAATTCGGGATTGAACTTTTTGTCTCTGTCTGTACAACCACGAAGATACTCATAATCTTATCTCCCATCTCTACACGCGCCACTCGGATCCACCCAAACATACCTTATGCCACGAAATTGGATGATGCATTTAATAATAGATTTTGACTGACATCGCTGGCCAAGATGTGATAATTGTTAAAGAATAACCGTTTACGAATGCCATATTAATTGCTGGGATATAACTAACACTGTAATTAGTTTTAGAAGTTTTTTGTTACAATTTCTGAGATCATAATGTCCATATTTTAGATAGCTTACAACCACAGGTATTTTTGTGTTTCCCATAGTTTTTATATGTCATTTCTCCATGAAAAGATAATCAGGAACTATACACAGCAAAGAGATTTTTTGCTGAAACCTCAATAAAATTTTCCTTAACTAATCGGATCCCAAAAGCATCCATGACCAGGGACAAAGACCAGGAGATGTACCACAAACTCTTATTAATACCACGCAAATACTAAAAAGGAATTTAAAACTTGGTCTTCTGCTGGGTACCCTGAGACCGATAAAACGGTTCCAGTTTCAAGGCAGTTTGAAGATAAAAATATGTAATAATAATTTATGTGCTCAATGTCAACATAATTCTCGAAAACATGTCAACATTATTACTAGCAGTTGCCCGCGACTTCGTACGCGTTGTATTAGGAATACAACTTTTACACCTTCAGGAGTTGATTTTTGAAATATCCTTTCTTCGTGCACCTCTACATGTGCTAAGGAATATACCTTCCAACTTTTTTCTTTATATCTTCAGTGGTTTAGGCTATGCGTTGTCAGCGATATGACAGTTTTATACCTATATTTAGATGTGAGTTCACCAATAGTTAGAACAGAGAGAATACTAATAATTTACGAAATAATACTATAACAAATTCCTTACGGCTGCCCAGAACCGTAGGCAGTAGGCACTCAGGCCTGTAGAACATTTTCCTCATTTAGCTAATTGTGAGGAAAAGGAGATGCTAAAACAGAAGAGGAAAGATCTTAGGACACCATAATATTTTTTTGAAGATCATCATGCAGGAAGGGAAAGCGGCACCATCGCAGAACGTCTTTAAAAACGAGTGGCGAATACTCCATCGATAGTAAGAGCTTATTAACTATTAAGCATATGAAGAGAAGAAGGTAAATAATTTTTTTAGGTGGCCAATTGCCATGTCTTTTAGTCTTCGTTATTGTCTTTTACCAAAATAACAAAAGAATTAGCACCACCTACACATTCCCCATAAAAAATAAAGTCGGCAACATACAATTATTTCGTATGTCAAATCGATGAGAAGCGTAACTATATTATTTTTTGCTCCATGGAGTTGTCAGAAGTGTTCGCTGGTGACGTATGGCGGTACACTCGCAGGCCGTTCCCACGAGTCAATTCTTTGAATATTATTTATACAAAGAGAGGCGCTAGGTACCTACAACCGGATTAACTAACCATGCATACCATCACGCCTTCATACCATAGTCATAGACAGAGAAGATAGCTACCACTTCCATACAGTCATGTGATACAGACACAGCACTTTCCATTTAAAAATGTATGTCTCAGATTAATTTCGTTATTTTTACAAAATCTATGTATCAAGAATTCAAATATTGAACGTGACAGCACTGCCAGCTCTTACTATAAGTTCCAATATCCAAAGCGCCAACTCTTAAATAGAACCTATATCACGGCTTTAAATATTGGTTTAGTTACTCTTTCATCACATCACACCTAAATAAACCGATAAATACGAATCTATAAATTTCACATGCTTTAAATTTTTTTAAATTTATTTCTTCACGGGTTACGGTTCGAGGATGCCCAGCGGAAGACCACATCTTCCTCGTTTAGCCGATGGTATTTGTGAGGCTATACCTAACGAGTGGCCAGTTCTGTTGTGGTATATTTAGACGGAGAAGCCTCTAAGTGTGGTTTATCGGGTTATGTACATATCCCGATCGATCGAACCCGTGTCTACCTTGGTAATACCAGACGTCTTAACCATTCGGCCACCGACGCCTAGTTTGAATATTTAAGAAAGTGCATAAACTTACTGTAATAAAAGTCTGTCAATGCGCCCTCGCTTTTGTAATTATATATTTTATTATTTTTTTTATTCTCCACGGGTTGCCTTAAAGCTCCCGGAACCGGTGCCGGCCCCAGGGTACCCAGTGGAAGTCAAAGTCTTCCTCATTCAGCCAATGATTTTTGAGGCTATACCTAACGAGTGGCCAGCTCTGTTGAGGTATTATATATGGAAAAGTCTCTTTGTCGGATAATGTACATAGATCTTTCATTATAAAAAACCCATTGGTACATGGTCGGATGTAGGAATCGAACCCGCGACTTTTTAGTTGCGAGCCGACATCTTATCCACTCGACCACCGACGAAATTATATAATGATGTCCTATAGTTTACCACCTATTCTTATTGCTCTGCCAACTAGCTAAATGTGGACATTGTTATCAGTATCTCTAGCACTAACACATCCAGGGCCGGATTTACCTTAGTGCGGCCCTGGGGCACCGTGAAAAATGCCGCCCCATTACTAAAATCCTTAATAAAAATTGTAAACGTTGGGTATATATTTTTTAAATAAATAAATGAATAATTTATAGTCGAAAATATTTTTATTATAAATGGGATAAATAAACGTTAAATGAGCAAATGTTTTCAACACAATCATACTTTTTAAAGCATTCTCGATAACGCGAATTTTTTTCATTTTTCAAAAATTTTTCCTCTCTCTTCGAATTTTGCCGCCCCTGGAAAGCCCCCCGTGCCCCTGTGTTCAACACAATAATCCAGCGCTGAACGCACCGCCGCTGATGCAAATAGGACCAAATAGGACACATATTTAAACTTTAAAGTGACGACAACTGATACCACACAGTGTATTATAGTATTAGATAAGATTACGTGAAGTTTATTTAGTTAGACTTCATATTAAAAAACTTTGTAAAGTTGTATCTCGCCAACGATGATACCGGTTAGAGTCTGTCAAAAGTCTGACGTATGGATTGACGAGAAAAAATCTCAGACATGGGAGATTTTTTTTCAAACAACCACCATGCAGGTGCCTGGTGCAAGGTACGTTATTGTTTAGTTGGATAGTGATACTTTTACAAATTAGTGTTACAAATAAATAATATAAGGTACTCGATTTAAGCCTTTTAGTACCTATGACATTATACTTAGCTTTTTTGGTTAGAGTAAGGAATTGAGGAATGAAGTCTGGAGTTCGGGACCTCCAGTTTAAAGGTTTTTTTCTTTCTTTCTTCACGGATTGCGGTTCCAAGACCAAGTCTCCCTTGTTAAGCCGATGGTATTTGTGAGGCTATACCTAACGAGTGGTCAGTTCTGTTGAGGTATATTCAGATGGAAAAGCCTCTTAGTTTGGTTTGTCGGATTATGTACATAAGTTTTTAATAAAAACAACCCACTAGTACATGGCCGGGATCCGGGATCGAACCCGTGGTCTGCCTAAGGATCCTAAATGTATTTTATTGTTTACAAAATTTAAAAATAATTGTTGTTCTTAGTATACCCAAGTCAAAAAGGTCAAATCTTTAAATTACCTAATTAATAAATAAATTAAAAGTTTTAAACATAAATAAAGGATAACATTGATCGACTTACGATAACATATTACACTGAATCATCCTCGAAGACAATCACGAACAAAAAAGGGCACGAACGCTCATATCGTTCCGCAACTTTATCCGGTTAGCTTTTTTTTTAATTTAATTTAATTTTTTTTTAAATAATTCATATTTAAAAGGTATTTTAAATGCGAACTCTTAATCAATATTGTGTGACATTATTAGTTCAAATCGTATGTTGAGTAGTTTTAGCTAATTCGACAATCGACAGAAATAATTTTCCATACATGGGGCGGAGTTCTAATTTAGGTCTATTTCATTTAATTTTGTCTTTCATTCATTTAATTTTGTATTTAAAAAACTAATATTATGGGACCTATATTATATTATAATGCGAAAGTGTGTGTGTTAGTTTGTCCTTCCTTCAAGTCAAAACAGAGCAAAAGGACGACGTTAAATAAATAGTTAAAATTTAATTGTTGGACATTGAGTCAGGATCAAGACGCCGCGGCAGACTCCGATTCTTATAGCTTTCAGCAATTAATAATGACCTCAAAGCCCTATAACTAGACTCACTGACGACCCGGAATAGATCGAGCTGGCGAAAAGCGATTGGTAGAGCCGACCCCAATTAAACATGGGATAAGGCCGGAGAAAGAATTCGGCCGGATGTAGGAATAGGAATAGATTTTTATCCTGGAAATCTTACGGGATGCATTCTTAATGTCACACAGCGGAAAGCTTACTAATTAATTAATTATGAGCAAATTGATAAGAATGTAGGTGAGCAGGCAGACGAAGCCGCGACCAATCACTAGTAGATTTTATAAGAGAGATATGACGACGCTGTTTGTGGCTGGCGTTGTTGCTACATTAACTATTATATTTTTATTGGTACTCTTTTGTATGACTTGGCAGATATTTATCGGGTATCGGAACATTATTCGACTCGGCCGTAATCGACTGCATAAAGCACCTTGTCACACGCTCGTTGGACGCCGGGTCCCCGCATAATCTTTTTGTGCGACCCAACCGTATGAGAATTGGAAAAAATGAAGATATTAAATACATAGGTACATCCTTCTAATTCGAAATGCGTTTTGTATGAAAGGGAGTCCATAAATCATTATTTGGAACCGTAGAGGGTTTTAAAGGAAAGCGTTATTCTCGGAATTATTGTCATCTTCAATCAATAGCCATTGTTGTGACACTTATCAAGTGTTACTTAATGTTAAGAGGGTCTATAGTGCAATGGTTGGAGCAAGACTTCAAACTGGAGGTCTAGGGTTCAATCCTCAGTAAGTTGAGACAAAAATCTAAGCAAGCTAGTTTGGTGACTGTAAATTACTTTTTGTGCTTTGGACGTGTTCGAAGAACCCACGTCGCAAAGTAGTCACCTAATATAGGTAATCGCCGAGTTACAGGTTTTTTTAAAAAAAATATTGTGTAAGGTTTCATTACAATTTTGCGTATATTCACATTCCATTCTACCTACTTTAATCGAAACAAAGCCAAAACTCATACAGTGTTTAGGGGCCATACAATTTTGGACACCCCCCCCCCCCCCCAACCGTCCTTGTCACAGGTAACACAGGTGTGGACCAGTCACATGTCACCAATGTCACACTTTGTTGACCCCTCCCTCCCCCTAGACCTGTGACGTAATTTATGGATGGCCCTTATCTCCGAAAGTTCTCAAAAATAAACTTGCAAATTATTATAACGTTACTGACTAAAATCTGGGAAGAAGCTAAATATATCTCCTGTGACCTGTGAGATATCAAAAACTCCTTATTAATAAAGGCTTTACAGTTTGATTGAGTAGAAACCAGTAGATACATACATCTGAACATAGTACCTACCTACAACTTTGTGCAGAATATATAACGCACCACCTCTTTTGAAATCGAAGTTATAAAACGTCAAACTGAATAGAGCGGCAAATTAAAATTAAAAAAGCTTGCGATTGAATATTGTAAGTGTAAGATCGGAACGATTACCGTTTTGATGTACACAATGAGAGCGAGTCGGTTTGTCAGTCTGTCTGTACGTCCGTTCTGTCAGTATATATATATATTTTAGCTAGTCATCGTCCGCTCATTAGCTGGCTGTCCGAGAACATTGAATTACCCCACGACTTCAAATCAACCTAATAGCAGATTAAAACAATGCTTTATCCAAATTTGATGCTTGATTTGCTTTTGTGTAGAGTTGTGACTTCATTTCGTGAAGTTATTTCATTTTCTTTTTTTTTTATTTAACCAAAGAGGATTTAATCGAAAGTTACAGAATCTTTTATTGCGTATATAGTTAAAATACGGACATCACACTTAGTTTCATGATCTCAAATAAAAATCTGTAAAAAATCTTCACGGTTCGCCTTACAGCTCCCGGGAACCGTTGCCGGCCCAAGGGTACAAAGTCTTCCTCATTTAGCCAAATATTGATGTGGGGAACCCGCGACTTCTCAGAGCCGACGTTTTACCCATTCGACCACCGGCGTCCCTTGCTTGTATAAAATCGGTTTACAAACATAAAATTAATATTTTTGTACATTTATAAATTATTTTGTAACTGCAATGGCTTGGTGGTGAGTAGTGACTAATAAAATTATGCTTTAATAAAAATAAACAAGTATTTCTAGATTCTAGACAAAAATATGAGTAAGTTGATGATATAACCTGTTCTACAATGAAATTCAATGAACTCGATATAGATGGAAATTCGATATGAAAACACCTGTCTTAATTAATATTGTAATGTATGTATGGTAGCTCCTCAAGGTTCATCAATAAACGTACAAAATAAAATATACGAATATCACATTTCTTAAATGTATTATTTTAGTGTGAATATTATTTTACTAAAAGGTATATAAAAACGGTTGGCCCGTCAGACTCGCGCATGAAGGGTTCCGTACCATTATCTATAAAAAAAACACGTTTGTTGTATGGGAGCCTCCTTAAATATTTATTTTATTCTGTTTTTTAACCGACTTCCAAAAAAAGAAGGAGAAGGTTCTTAATTCGGACCGTATGTTTTTTTTTATGTATGTATGGACATCGATTACTCCGCCAGTTGTGAACCGATTTTGATAGTTTCTTTTTTAATCGACAGATAATTCTTCCGGATTGGTTCCATTTTTATCTCATAAAAATTGGTTCATTAGTTTTTCAGACATTTTGAAATAACTGACCTTATAAGTAAATTTTTCGTAATATCTCGATGAAATATGTACCGATTTTGACGACTTATTTTTTTAAGAATATAATAATTTCTCGACATTATCTCACAGTCATATGACGAAAATCGGTTCAGTAATTTTTCAGAAATTCAGTAATTTGTCTCTGTTTACTGCTGAAAGTTATATCAGATTATAACGGTTGCTATTGACACGAAGTTGTAAATTTTCGTATCGACGGTGGTCTAACGGCTAAAGGTATGGGGTGCAGCGCAGGATACACATTGTACATGGGTTCAAATCCCATCCACCGCAGTATTTTTTTTAATTTTCCATCAATTTTTTTTAGTTGCGTTATTATTTGTTTCTTAGGTCAGCAAAATCACTTAAAAGGGAGAAATAAACCTTTTAAAAAAAAGTGTACCGACTTCAAAAATTTGCACTGAAAAGTAAGAAATAATAAAAATTTCGTCGTAGAATTTGAAGACGGTTGGTGCCAAATTAGAATTAATTTAGTACCCCATACTAATCTAGATAATTCATTAGGAACCTACGATCATCAGTACAAACATAGATAATATTTAACAGATCTTTATGGCCTTAGATGTTTACTTAATTTTGTATCCTAATTTGGCACTAATTTGGCACCAACCATCTTCAAATTCTACGACGAAATTTTTATTATTTCTTACTTTTCAGTGCAAATTTTTGAAGTCGGTACACTTTTTTTTAAAAGGTTTTTAGTATTTATTGTTATAGCGGCAACAGAAATACATCATCTGTGAAAATTTCAACTGTCGAACTATCATGGTTCATAGGTAGGTACTATTGAATGTACGAACCCTTCGTGTACTCGGACTTGGCCGGTTTTTTAAATGGCATAACCGTTCTAACCTATTTAATTAGACTTTTATATTTTACGCAATTACTAATAGCACATGTAATAGGATATATCAGCAAGATGTGCTTGTTTATTCTCTAAACTCACCTAAAGACTTTTAACACAATTTGGGAGTAAAGGCCAAGTATCTCAGATTTCACTCAGAGCTCGCTCTATTTCTAAATTGCTGTTTTCACAGCGAAACACACTTAGCGCGGTAGCTGTTGTAATACGATAGCTAAAACTAATTTAGATCAAATTAGTTTCTATTCCTTGACTTAGATTGAAGAATCGTAGGTACCAATAGCGACCTTCTAATGACAGAATTTTATTTTTATAGAAAAAAACTGTTGGTGATTCCAATTTTTTATATCTTCTAACTATAAGGTTAATTACAGAAAGCAATGAAAAAGATTTCACTTTTCACAAAAATATTGGTGGCAAGTTACTATTAAATAATTAATCTAATATATAAAATTCTCCTGTCACAATGTTCGTTTCCATACTCCTCCGAAACGGCTTGACCGATCCTTATGAAATTTTGTATGCATATCCGTTAGGGTTGAAAATCGGCTACTATCTATTTTTCATCCCCCTAAATGTTAAGGGTGGTCCACCCCTACATTTTTTTTTTATAGGGTTAGGGGTAGGGGTAGGGGTAGTGCGGGCAAGTCAACGTTTGGGCAGGACAACGTCTGCCGGGTCCGCTAGTAGTTCATAAAATAACTCAAAAACACATTTTTGGCCAGTAACGCACGCAGAGTTCCAGTATCCACCTCCTGGATCTATCATCAGGACTTTAGATCAGAGTACTGGAAAAGACAAATCAAACGAGCCCGAACTCGATGGGGTTACATTGCTTCGTTACAGAGTTCCACTATCCACCTCCTGTCTCCATCATCAGATCAGATCGATGGTACCAAATTATTGTATCATTCGATTTACATAGGTACACTTGCAAATTCTCAAATCGATACTAAAATTAGAAGTTGGTTAAATTCTTCTATTTGTTTACATATATAGTTAGTTACAGGTTACAGGTGAAACTAATATAAAGCCTGTAAAAATAAAACAATTAGAATTATTTACAATATTGCAAAGTATTTAATATACCTGTATATATTTACATTACATAAAATTTAACCAATCATGATATTTTAAACAATGCTAGCATAAATTACTTAATTGAATCTCTGTTTACTGGCGTTTATACCTTCTTTAGATAGGCACTTATTTCAAAATTCCAAAAAAAATCGAAATACATGTAGCAGGCGTGTGATATAGCCGTTTAAGATAAACATCTGACCCTAGCGTCGCGTCTCCCAAACATGGAATGCGACGAATCCACGATGTGCATTCCAAGAAAAGTTTTTTCAAACTTTTTGTATCATTGGGTTTTGCATGTACCCTTTACCTTAGGTTTTTGGCTCCACTGATTCATTATTTTTATTGATAGGGGGCTGTAACAGTTTCTGGAATTGTAGTCAGCCTAACTTCCATATACTTAACAAGTTACTGATGCTCCAAATTATTCGTCCAAATTAATCCCACTATTATAAAGTTTGTATGATGTATGTATGTTTGTTACTTAATCACGCCAGAACGGCTGAACGGATCTGGATAAAATTTGGCACAGAGATAGATTATAGTATGGAAGGCTACTTTATATCCCGGAAAAATATATGGTTCCCGTGGGATAGGTACATTTTTGATTTTCACGGGATCGACATTTTTTGCATAGTGGTAGTTTAGGGGTCAGAGAATGACATAGGTATACTACTTTTTATAGCGGACAGAAGCTTGTCTTACATAATCCATTTGCTTACTATTATTCCTTGAAAACAGATTCTAGACCACTCACTTGATTTGGAACTGATTTACCAGCCCCAGAGTATACAAGAACAGGGAAAACAATTTTTGAGACCAACGAACGACTAAGTTAAAATATACTTAATCCTAAAATTTTGTGCAGATAGGGAAATACACGGATTATCTAATCAGAGACGACATTTATTAATATGACGATGGTCACTAATCATTTTAGAATCGAGTGATGGAATGTTCGAGCCACCGTCGCGTGCGCAGATAACACATCACATTCTAATAGGATTTTGTCGCCGGAACTTTTTGTGACACGCAGCCAGAGAGAGATGAGACGCTCGATTAGTAATTGGACGTGAGACACATGTTCTAAGGTTCTTTATCTTGTAATATAAACTCATTAGCAATGTTTTGGGTTTAGGTTGATGGCGTTGTTTTCTTATTTTTTTCTTTAATCTTTGTGGCCAGTCTTGAAATTTCAGTCTTTGTGTGGTTATGAAGATATTATGATACTTATTAACTTACCCTATTTGAGTGTTCTTTGTGAATCACTATGACTATGTATCACAATGTATTATAAAACAAAGTCTCCAGGGGGGTGAGCATATATTTTGACGCGACATCTACCGTTTCGGCCGAAAGGCCAAAACCGATTATGTACGTACAATAGCCAGCCACGGAATGCACGGGCATGTGCAATGTGCGGGCAAATTCTGGGTACTTGATGTCTTTGCCCGACCCAGCAAATTCGCTCGGCATTCTAGTATTGGACATTCTCGGACCGTGCATTTCTTGGCTGGCCCTGTACAGACATAATCGGATTTGGCCGAAACGAAAGATTTCACGTCAAATAATGCTCACCCCCGGGTCTATCTGTCTCTCTGTGACCTTTTGACGCAAAAGCTACTAAATGGATTTTGTTGCGATTTTCACTATTAGATAGGTTGATTCACCGGGAAGGTTTACGAGTATTAAACATGGACCTATCATGTTCAGGAGCTGCGCATTAATAGTATAAGAGAATCAAGTCGGGGAAAAAGCCCCAGCGAGTTTTCATGCCGTTTGCTGTCTAATCCGTGAGAGATATTACAAAATGATTTAGAGAGGAATTGTGTAGAATAAAATTATGACAAAAAAGTCTACAGTAGCATATATCTATCTTTAATAGATAAGTCGTTATAAGCACAGTAAATAATATGTTTACTGTGTTATAAGCGTATTTATTCAAATTGTTTTGAACCCATATTGTACCCGTACGAAGCCAGTATTAAATAGTTGAAAGGTTCTTTGTAGTTCTTTCTAATGTAGATATAGTAAAACCAAATTTTTGACATTGTAGGTACATATCGCATATTCTTTTCCACTATTAAACTAATAATAAATTTTAACTAGAGATGCAAAAAAATAATATTTTACTTAAATATAATATTTTAAGAAGTGGCCGCCCATCTTCTGAAAATTTCTTTAGATATACAACAATGCACAATGATATGTTACTTTCATGTAGATAAATATAATAATTATATAAGTAGCCTTGAAACTAAACTGAGCGTTATGTATAGGTATTATACAAAGCAGCCCTTTCTGCATTGGTACATTTTAAAAAGTATCAAATTTGTTTCATTGGCTTTATATTTCTGAATGTAATATTAGCATATTTGAAGTACTCATTGAATAGAAGATATTTCATTGACAAGAAGGTTCTATGAATGAGTATATCGACACAGTAACCAAAATCGCGGTATTTGTTAGTAAAAAGGACTATTATTGCCGCGTTAACAGACACTTGAGATTAGCATCTGTGCCTCTTCACAAGCATCTTCGAATTTCAAACACAATATAGGGGATTACGGGCCAAGAGTTTTATTTGTAAACATGACAAAGAATAGAGGAGGGCATTGTACTATTTGTATGACTGTGGTTACACGACCGGCCTACTGCTTAATATTTGTAATATATTTTTCAATTCGATGTTACGCTCATACGATTCGGTGAACTTGTGAAGAATGTAAGTATCGATCTGCTTTCAATAGGTCGAATGTGGCGAGAATTTTTTATAAGCTTATTTAGATATTGTGATATTTTGATGTACAATAAAATATCGGCAGCCATTTTTTCTAGATTTTTGATGTGTAACATCTTTTCTCTTGCTTTCGAAGTGTGTAACAAGAAATGCACACAGGGGAAGTGCGCGCTAATATTTGATTTGACCAATGAGCGCGCACGGTATGGTAGAGTTGGCCGTCAGATGGTACTAATCCATTTTCCGAGAGGTTGGTACTGTCAGCCAACAGTGTGTGCGTGTGTGTTTGCCAAGAAAGAGAAAGGGAAATAGAGAAGAAAAACGCAGCAAGTGTTGTGTATAAAATGTTAATGTTTTTATGATATAATGTTAATGTTGCTTATTACCAAGGTGAGAGATGTCAGTTGTTACACATTATATGCGACTACTGTAAGGCTTCCTTGTTTTTTTTATATAGACCAATTAACCATTAGGCTATACCATTCGATACTAAAATTTTCACGGATAAGACATACTTATTAATAATTTATCTACGTCTACTTACTCAGTCCTAATAAGTTGCTTTAAAATCTCTAGTTCAATTCAACCCTTTTTTAGAAAAAGTATACAGGGTAAAAATTTGATTATGAAACGTATGCCTTTTATTTTAGGGTTGAATTTCAGTTACACCGATCAATGTATTAAGATTGTTACAGCAGTGTGACAAAGTCTTCTTATAAATATGATTTATAACCTTGTTAAGTACCCTATGCAATTGTTGTTGAAATTTATTAATGCTCGTAACCTATAAACAACTGGCAAATCTTGTTATTTATTACGTGATTGGACATTTGCGTAGCAGTCACATCTTATTTTTATGAAATGAAAATGCATAGAATATGAGCTTCTGAGGATTTGACATGGATTAGTTCTTCTTTAATTGTGGCTCCCTCCACCAATGTTAATCGATGATTTATGTCAAGCAAATATTATAGCCTTTATAGTATGTAGTAAGATGATCCCGCCGACTGTGATATATCTTATTAATCACAGACTAATCACAACTATCACAGCGCGGACGGGATTAAACTGATTCCCCAAGATATGACGTAGAATCAATGGATTATTTATTTATCGGTCAGTATAACGGAAAATATCTATTACTTAATCGTTTTTGTAAGGCCCTATACTCGACTCGATACCTAGGGCAGATAAATCAACTCAGATGATACAAATTTTGATGTGACTTTGTTGAAATTGTGTCCCGTTGAACTTGTGTCCTTAGGAAACAATTTCTAATTATAGCACATTATTCCCTTGTTTTAGTTTTTTTTTTCAGGATATGCAGTTTTTTTTATATCTTGGAGTGCACGCTATACGAGACATACCCTTCTTTAAAATAAGATGTTAGATTTTCCACTTTTCCATAAATAATTACTGAAATCATATTTATAGGAAGGAATTACAAACATTTAAAATCTTCCTCAGGATATTAAAGTATCTTTTTCTATTGTTATAGGAGAGAAGCCTTTCAAATGCGAGTACGCGGGCTGCGACCGTCGGTTTGCCAACTCTTCAGATCGCAAGAAACATTCACACGTCCACACCTCTGATAAGCCTTATAACTGCAGAGTTCACGGCTGCGACAAATCTTACACGCATCCATCGTCATTGCGAAAACATATGAAAGTACACGGCGCCGCTGGTGAAGGGTCCCCGAGATATGACAGTGATGGCGATGACTCGTCCTCAGCGGGAAGTGCTAGCGGCACAGTCATCGGCGCTGCCAGTCCAGTTGCGCCCGCGCCGGCCATACAACCTCACCCTGCCCCGCCTCGCCCCTCACAACACGGCTCAATAGCAGACAAACTAGAAAGCCTCCACGATAAATATCTCAGTCCGCACGAACACAAGCCGTACCCTCATCACGGTCAACACACGGCTAATGTCGGACCCAATGGCCACTGGTCTCAATTCCAGCAAACCGCGCCTCCAGTTCACCACGCCGTTCCTGAATGGTGGTGTCCCACTCAAGAAACCTACCATCATCACCATCTCATGCATCACTCGGGCGCCGCAGCTGCATACTGACCCCATCGCGCTTAGTGAACTCTTCATTCGACGCTTATGTGACCCGAATCTAACCTCCTTACAGCAAACCTCAAACTCTTTCCGGTAAAAACCGTGGAATGGAAAGTTCTCTTAAGCGCTTCCGGTAAATTTCTTTACGCTTAACAATCTAGTTTTAATTTGTCTAAGTAAAGTGCATAGGGTTATCAAATCGATCAGCCAGTTGTCAACCGTCCAATATTTACAACAATAAATATTATTAAAGAATGTCTTTATCTCGAAGTGTTTTCAAGAAGAAATTGAACAATGCACTCGTGTGCAAGTCTAGAAGATATAAACGACGAGCTCGATTCAATACTTTACGGCATGTCGTATATTTCCCGTAAACATTATACAGTGTACAGTCCCGAGTGGTGGAGATGTCTTATTACCTTTTGCAGGGTGTTTATTGAGTAAGGTTTCGTTTTGTTGGAAGTTCAATACAATGTTAAAATTTTTACCAAACTCCTGCTTGACAATGATTTATGGTCGTTTTGTAAATCTTTATAAATATTATGTTTTCTAAACTTTTGTTTTGTAATATGTAAACAATGATGGATTTCTGAATGTATGGAAGCATTTGTGTTTTATAATAATAAATTAGTTGTACCAAAACCTGAACTATTTTAAACAAATAAGTAATTTTGTTTTGTTAAACAATTTTAGGGACAACTTATTTATTATACTTTGATTAGAATTCGTAGAAATAATTTCTAATCAATATTATCAATGGGTAACTAAAGAAATTATATAATTTTTATGAAGGCCTTGACTATAGTAT
Organism: Nemapogon koenigi; assembly: GCA_963924495.1. Taxonomy (NCBI): domain Eukaryota; kingdom Metazoa; phylum Arthropoda; class Insecta; order Lepidoptera; family Tineidae; genus Nemapogon; species Nemapogon koenigi. The sequence goes on along the minus strand of OZ004632.1, from coordinate 8,571,864 downwards.
TACTAAAAATGTGGTGATGATTGTAATGTCAGTACAAATTCGTAAAAAATGTTTTATTCTCTAACGCTTAATGGCATTTTCATTACAATTTCTTCGCAAAATATCAATAAGTACGCCAAAGTATCTTTGAGTCCAAGAATAAAATGTAATATTTAGGTAGATTTAAGATGTAAATGTACATGTATATTAGACAATTATGTCTTGTAACATATAGGTGCCTAGATTAAGGAAATGCCAAGTGATAATAGTATTAAGATGCATAATGTAAAGAAATCTTAGGTATTGCTATAATTTGCGATATGGAACATTTTTCTAAATTATATAACTTTAACTATATATTGAGATTTAAAATAAAATATGCGACTATTTTTTCACTGACAGCTAAATTTTACGTAACAAATTGTACAGGATAGATTTGTATAGATATTGACTGAACGTAATTAAATGAATATAAGTTATTATAAGATCAAATCGTTGTATTTTCTAAAGCCCTGTAAATAGCCGAGATATTAAATAAATAAAAATAAAACACCTTTAACTATTTTGTTTTCTTGACTACAATTAATGAAAATAGTTCGATCAACAACAACAAAGGGACGAGGTACAATAGATACCTAGGTTTACAAATTATAGAGACTCTATTTTTATTTATAGTAGATATGTATATAATATAATTTATTAAAATATACATTAATAGTAATACATACATTACTAATTATTAACTAACGGCGAAGTTTGAGAGACTGGAGAAATATTACCAGTAGGTAGATACCTATCTCCAATAGAAATTTTATTCTCTATAAGAAAAAAGTCCCCGATTGTATTAGTAGTTCCAATAGTAAACTAATCAATTTATAAGAACTATTATATAGTAGATAATATGAATGTAACACAAAAAATAATAAATATATGTAAGTCTAGGAAAGGATGTCATTAATAACCAAGAACTAAGCAAAACAATAATCCTGCAATCATTATTGTAATGGTGCAATATTTTAACTGATACAGTTAATGATTAATTCAATATGTTCTTTAAATATTAAATCAAATTCGTAAACAACAGTCCCCTGTCGTAGCTGAACGATAAGATTGATCACTTGAAGCACGAAATCTAAAATGGAAATCCAATTCTCGCGGTCATTTCGTTTGGATTCCGATCGAAAAACCAAACGCCGTGACGACGGCCACAATAAAACACAACAACAAAACAAGGAACAATCATATTCTAAAACAGAATTGAATTTATCATCGGAAACGAACGAGAGAAAGATATGATAAATGATCTGAAGTATATAAGGATCAACAAGTGAGAGCGAGATGGGTTGTATCCTCGACTTTACCGTCCTCGGAGATGATTTATCGTTTCTCAACAGGGATTGGCCGATCCAGTACTTATAAGATTTATAGATCCTTGCGGTGCATGCGCGGTAGGAGCGTTTTCTTATTATAAATCTCACTCCTGCGCATGCACTTGCAATTGCCTCTTTAACTGTCCGTTGGAGAAATTAAAAAATATGTTAACATATTGCAGTACATACCGAGCAGCAACATTGCCTTCAATGTGGATAATTGCTTGAGAATAATCTTAAATGTACACACGAGTTTTGTACTAAAACTTATTTGAATTACATTAATGAGATATTACATACTTTGCTAGATAGATTCATTATTAGATATTAATGGACAATTAAACCAAAACTATTTCAATTAATTAGCTTTTAGAAGTCATTTTATAGGTTAAGTATATCTAATTCCTCTACACTACAAGAAAACTCGTTTCTTCGATTTTATTTAATATCTAGTTTTTAGAAAATAGTGAGTTTTGAACGACAAATAGATATATAAAGCACTTTTGGGATCTAATCTGCATAATATGCCACAGACATCGATGAATTTATAGAATTAACTTCTCGATTTTTTTACTTTTTCAGTTTCAGTAGTGGAAGTGACAGGCCGATCAGCGGGAATCATAATTCACATCCTTTATGCATATTTTTGTTAGGCACTTTACGACTGTACCTAGTTTTTTCCATAATCGAATATTCCACTGGATGCACTTGGATCTGCATGATATATTTAAATGAGGAATTTTATTTATTTTGCGTAATGATTAAAATTGCTAGTCTTGCCTCGCCATGTAAATTACATTTGTTTTTTTTTTAAAAGAACCTGGAGCTTTTTATCCCGAATTCAAGTCGTTTAGAAATATATCTAAGCGATTAAATACTCCCTTCGCTAAGGGACAAAAAAGGAAAATAACAGAGGGTTGCATGGGGCGTGGCAAGGTGTCATTCGCAGGCAGAGAGCAGATCTTATCTCAGTTAAAAGGGAAACTTCTAGATATTTACCTAACGTTATAGGTAAAAAAAATACTTACAAAAAATAAATATCTGCAAAAAGTCTGCACTTCTTAAAATTATATAAATACCTACTTACACAAAAAAATCTATTTTACAAATCTAATTAAAAAAAGTTTCGCACACGTAATAGTTTATCCCATACAAATTAAAGCCATAGGGCCCTTAAGATGCAAGCATTATAGTTATACGTGTACGTACGTATTGCCATTATAATCGAGCAAAAAACTTTAATCGAGGTAATTTTTACTCCATTTTATTTTTATTATTTGTTGTTATAGCGGACATAGTGTTATACATACCTACTCCGTGAAAATTTCAAGTGTTTACCTATTACGGTTCAAAAGATACAGCCCTCTGACAGACGGACGGACGGACGGACAGCGGAGCCAGTTATTACCCTATTGGGTTCCCGTTGGCACCCTTTGGGTATGCAACGGCGAACGTAAAAAACATCACGCTGGCAGCATTACCGCGTTGTATGGCAATTCCTATAAATTAAAGCTGCCAAGGGAGGGTCACCTAAGGAGTACATTAGCCTTTTTAAAATAACTTCTATTCTACAGGCTTGCCACCTGTTTTACTCTCTAAATGTGGTCATAGTTACCAAGTGTCTCTCTCTCTACCAGAGCTACAGTACGACGTGAAGTATGGTAGGTAAGTTTTCTTGGTTCAAAATGAACATGTAATCAAAATAGTTTTCCAATAACAACCAAATGAGAATTTCAAATACATACATCTGACGAGGTGCAAAAAAGAATGCGTGCTAAAATACAATAGAGTTGGAAATTCTAATGTGCAGGCCGGGCGGTCTTTTTTCTCGGTCCACCGTTCTACGGGGTAAAATCTTTATTTATTAGTGTCACTAAAACTGAAGATTTATGTTTAGAGGTCTACATTCATTGTTACACATGCCTTTATTCTAAATATTGTTAATTATTTTACATTGGTCACAGAAAAAGTTGTGTCTGTCTGGTGTATTTGAATTGTAAATTAGGAATTTGTATAGAGAGTGTATGACAATAAATTGAGACTTGAATGAAAAAATATAGAGGAAGCCAATGTCAAAAGAGAGACTGGAAAATTATTACAATGTTATGTTGAAAAATAAATTAACAACTACTTTGGCGTGAGTTTGCCTGTATGATTAGCTACACGTTATCTAGAGATCCATTGAATTAACTTTGATGCGATTTTCACCGTCATGATCTCATTTATCAATTAATTTTACAATTAAAAACCCTCGATACAAAGGATCCAATAATTTATATTCACTGGCTCGAAAAGCAATCATAAACAAATAGGGGACCGCTGATATGAACATTGAACAAATCTCACAGCAAACTATCAAATATGTACCTATAGTATTTAAAACATAGTTTGATACCTGTGAGTGACAGCTGTCAACAAAGTCAATGATATGACTTTATACGACACTCTACGTCATGTCATGGCGACCGACGCACGCGTTCCGTCGTGACATGATGGGGAATCCGGTTAAATCCCGCCCGCGCTGTGATATTTTGTGATTAATAAGATGCATAACAGTCGGCGGGATCATCTTAGATACCGATTAATCGATATATATACTACTAGCATTCCGCCCCCGGCTTCGCCCGTGAATATTTACGAACAAAATAAAATACTTATACCCTATACCTACCCCTACCCCTACCCCTACCCCCCACCCCTACCTCTACCCCTACCCCTACCCCTACCCCTACCCCTACCCCTACCCCTACCCCTACCCCTACCCCTACCCCTACCCCTACCCCTACCCCTACCCCTACCCCTACCCCTACCCCTACCCCTACCCCTACCCTTATCCCTACCCTTATCCCTACCCCTACCCTACCCCTACCCCCACCCCTACCCGTACCCCTACTCCTACCCCCTACCCTCTACCACTACCACTACCTCTATATCTATCATCAATAGTTTTCGCAGCGCACGCGATGTAAGGAATTTCTTAGGTAATTTTTTTACACCTTCGGTTACATTATTGGAGTTTTAGTAAGGATCCCAAATTTTTTGAAAATAGAATATAACCTATACACTCAATTCCAATGGTGAAAGAATTTTTTAAATCGGCAAAGTAGTTTTTGAGTTTATTCATTACAAACATACACACACACAAAAATACAAATCTTTCCTGATTAGTATAGATATACTTGACATTGGCAAATCATCGATTAAAATTGATGGAGCCACAATAAAAGAAAAAGAAGAAGACTTTATACGAGCAACGAACACATAACTTATTGTGCAATACCTACCAAAAATCACAAATTTTCTTGCAATTACAATTACAATTAACTAGTAAGTACTATGCTAGGCATATAAACGAGTAAATTATAAGAAATTTATCCTATTTTATAATAAAAAGAATAAATTATTCATTTTATTTATTTAAAAAAGAGTATGTAGGATTTAAGTAATTTATCACGGTGCCCCAGGGCGGTACTAAGGGTAAATCCGGCCCTGCCTAAACCTGTACCTAAACTAAGTAAGTAAGAGGTATACGCTACGGACATCTCCCAAAGACATCGACAATACCACCAGACAAATAACATCCATGATTGGAAACAAATTTAATACAGATATATATTATGATCAACCTGCGGGGTTTGAATTTCCCAGGATCTCTATTAAGGTATAGTCAAATTGCGGAATTAAACATAGAATGATTCCTCTGTGATTGAACGCACCTCAAATTTACAGGTATTTCTCACGGTTATTTTTCATATGCAACTGTTTCTGGAAATGAACCTGCACCATTTGAAGATAACCCATATCGTTGACACATTAGAACATATTGTTTAGTCTAATTTGAATTTCAAAAGTACACGAAACATCTCAATCGTGTTTTGAATTCAAATGAGAGGGAACGGAAGCCCGATAGCAACGGGAAAGCATTGTGGCATTGTCTCGAGCGGTAACATTGTCGTAGCAAGTGTTTTGACGGCCGCCCATAGAGAGCGACTGATAGCGTATCTACTTTACTTTCTGACTAACTTTAATTACTTATACAAAATGTTTAGGTTTTTTAAAAAAAGAAAATATTCTTACTTTTTGTTAGTCAAAATGCGTTCATATTTAACCGACTTCAAAAAAAGGAGTAGGTTCTCAACGGTTTTTTCCTATGTTCCTTGATTACTTGAAGACGCTTGGACCGATATGAAAAAAAAATTTTGTTTAAAAGGGTATACTTTCCAAATGGTCCCATGGTCATCAGGTCAGGATCTGATGATGGGATCCTGGAGAAATCAAGAACTCTTCAAATTTTATAGGCACACTTTAAGCGATTTGGGTTTTTTTGTAGTGACTTGTGCATTTGCTTTAGGAAAGCACACTTTTGAAGTCGGTACACTTTTTTTTAAAAGGCATATACTATTGTAGAGTTTAGTTTTCCTAAAGGCTCTAAATAGGTATTATTCACTTGCTTAAATGCAGTTATTTTCATTTAAATGTTCATTATTTGCTGAAATTAATTTGTACTTTCTTAGGTACGTATTAATTTATATAAAGAAGATAAGATAAATAAGATTTATCTATTTAAAATATATTCAAACAAGATTCCATCAAGAATGCCATTTTATATGAGACTGTAACCGTTACGCTAAATCTCTCACCTCCAGTATGAATTCACATTTTCTACGACTTCTTTGCCATATTTTTGACAGTTATAAGATGACCTTGACCAACGGCCCTTAAAGGGTGTAGTAAGAGTTATTTTAATTTTGTGAAAAAGAGAAAAGTGCAGACTAATTATGTAGTTGATTGAGTCATTAATTGTTTGACGAGAAGATAATAAAATGAGAAAATATTAGATATTAATATCTTATTTTTGCAAAATATACAAAAAATATCTTTCAGTCTTGTAAAAAATACCTATACCTATTTTTTTGTGAAGAATAGCTGTAAATTAGTTTTTAAAAATCTTAAATATCTAAAAGAGGAACAAAATATCAAAACAAAACGCTGTTTTTAGGGTTCCGTAAAACATAGAACCTTTTTATAAGATCGTTCAGTCCGTCAGTCCGTTCCACGTTATTTACCTATCTATTAGTTAGTTTGGATGTAAGGGATAATATCTCAAACTACTGACGAATAGAAAGCTCGATATCCCTGAGTGACATAGGCTAGTTTTTATTTTGATCGAAAATATCCACGGGCGAAGCCGGGGACTGAATGCTAGTAACATATATATTATACATTGTATGTATCTAGGTACTTATTAAACTTTTCATGTAACGTTGCGATTAAAAAAATTAAAAGGTATTTCGAAATTATTATGTGGTTTCATATTACCTATTAAGCTCAATGTGGTCTGCAAAGTTCCCCCCCATAACTTTTTTTATCTATCTGTCTATCATCACAGCTTTTATCCCCTCTTGAAAAGGGGTAGGCAGAGACAATTTAATAAAACAAATATAAATATATCATGGAAAACTACTAAAATATAACCAGCACCGAGACAAAAAAACTTTCGGAAATACAATATTCTGAGTACGGAACTCTTCTCTATACATGGCTCGACACGCACTTTTGGCCTGTTTTTAATCTTGAACCATAGTCACAAATCATTTGTTCTTAAAAAAGCAAATAGCTTTCACAAATCTTTATTTTTTCCTTATGTAGAAAGGGGGGTATTCCCTGTTGCCTCCTGTGGCGACCTGATGATGAGTTATGACCACGACTCTATGTTATATCAACACACCCGGATACGGAACTCACCCCTCCGTCATCCCGCCCTACTTCCGATACCAATCGGCGTGGGCTCTAACTACATGCACAATCATTTATAAAAGCTGAGACCATATTTCGTAGGCATCTTCTGCACAAATAAATAAAATTTAAGTGTATGTCTGTGATTTCGAAATTAATATTAAAATCCAAGTTACAGTCTACCTGTTTGGCAAGAATATGTAGGCTCCAAAACGGCTGAATAGATTTTGATTAAACTTCTTAAGGTCAGTGGTAGGTACGTCTCATAAGGTCTAATTAACTAATACATCATTTTACTTACATTCTAATAATTTTAATTTTACGTAATAAATGTCAAACTGTTTGTGAAAAAGTTAGGTTTCATTCTGTCCAACGTCCATTACGTCTAGCAGAATTTTAATGTAGATAAATCAAAATAAACTTAAACAAAATATTATTTTACGGAAAATTCTAATGTGAAAAAGTCGTGTTTCTGTCAGCAGGAATAAATGCCCTAGGAACATCATTTTAAAAGTGGTAGTTATACCTAATACCTAGGTAATAATTAATAGTTTATAAAAAAACTAAAAAACACGCTTTTGTCAATAATCAATACTTGCGCAAACCAAATAAGCCCAAACTCGATGGGGAATCCAAATTACTGTATTGTCATCCGAATTACATATCTACACTTGCAAAGCGCCTAATCGATCCGACAATTAGAATTTGGTTCAATTCGACTTCCAAGATTTACACATATCAATATATAAACCTTAAATGTAATCTTAACATTAAAAATAACTAAATAAACCAGTCCATGTGGAATAGTGCAAGAATACTGGCTGCATTTCCCAGTTGAATCGCGATGCTGTTTCGTTGAGCGAGGAAGGAGCCAGCTCTCTTGCCATCAGTCCAGTTTTTATTTTTTATTTATTTTTAGCATCCAAGATTTGTTTACATACATAGTTTGTTACAGGTGAAACTAATATAAAGCGTGTTAAAAATATAACAATAATACTCTAGTAAATTGTAATAACTTTTTAATACTTAACTTATAAGTATTCCATGAATGTACGATTCGACTAAATCTGGATTAAGGGTCCCTGCAACTCATTTCTCTATTTTGACAGTACATTTTCAGTGGCGCATACAAGGGGGATTCACTCGACACGTGTTCGCAATCTTTTCAACTTCGTCATGAAACAATATTCATAAATAATAACTGCAACAATAACCGCGCAGTGTCGTCACGTGACAGACACGAGATCGCGGATTACTACGCCGCACTTAATTGTTGCCAGACATAAAAATTCGACCGCATTACTTATTTAAATATTATGGGATAACATGGAATTATAGCGTGGGTTACCAGTACCACCATTTTAGTTATTCATTTAATAATCTATCTATCTATCTATCATCACGCCTATTTTTATCCCAAGAGGGGTAGGCATCAGAGACGCTTCTTTTATATTACCATACCTATTCATCATACCTTTCATACATGCTCGGCCATAGTGTGTACTTTCAATATTGCCTTCGATCAATACATTATTTGTATGTTCAATAAAAGTACTCCTAGGTCGTTCTGTGCCAACATTTCATTTCACTTCAGCCATATAAACTAACTAACATGTAAACTACTTTTCTTCATTTTAGTCACAATATCATCTTTTACTCCGCATTCATTAATAATTTCGTCGTTATCACTTTCCGGCGTTCCTAGCTCCTAGACGACCGCTCCCACTATTGCAACACAAGAGCGATCGTGTCCATAAACGAAATAAAACTCCAGGTTCTAAGCTCTCAACCGAGTTTATTTCTAACTACACCAAAACTACTAAATACAAACATTTACATATCAATCACTTCTAACAGAGTTAATTTAATACAATACTAGTGGCGCCCTCTATCGACACGACAATTATTTCTAAATAAGCCCCGAGATGTTTACAGTAAAGGTATATAAAATCCAAATCCGTTTAGACAAATATACTTAAAATAAATGGCGGGTCCATGAGAGTTGTATTTATCTCCAATTCTAACTAATTATGAATTATCATGATTATTTTTATCAAAAGCAATCAAAGCGGGAGCTGCGGCGGAAATCGCAGAGTCTAACAAACGGCGCAAATATAGTTCAATTATTGAAAACTACAAATTTGTGCCGTTTGGTGTAGAAACTCTAGGTCCGTGGGGTTAAAAAGCCAAAAATTTTATTAAAGACTGATCATCTCTTCTGGTGACAAGAGGGCTGGCTCTTTCCTCGCTCAACGAATCAGCATCACGATTCAGCGGGGAAATGCAGACAGTATTCTTGCCACTATTCCACGTGGACCCGGTTTATTTAGTTATTTTTAATCTTTAGATTTGATTTAAGGTTTTTATATTAATAAAAAATATTTTTATAAATTAGATGTTAAAAGTCAATATTCACTTACCTACAGCCAGTAATGTCCTAAAGCTGAATTTCTATAATTTCCGGAAGCATGAACGAACACGCGCCAATGGAGTAAACTTCCCATTTTGGATTCATAGAGGGTAGATGTTAAAAACTTGGAACAGGAAGCACGTGGCGCGTGTCAGATTCGATGCATCTCTTCATTGCAACGGATGTGCCCCCTTGTTATTGTGCAATGAATATGCCATTCGCACTTAGGATATTTTATTAGGTGACATAGTTAACGAGTAACAATCGCAACTAAAAATTGTATGGAGGCAAAAAAAGCTAGACGTCCGCAGTTCTTGTGAAAAAAAATGTTTTTCTTTCTTCACGGGTTGCCTTACAGCTCCCGAAACCGTGTTACGGTTCCAGGATACCCAGCGGAAGATCAAGATCATAATACGGTTCAAAAGATACAGCCCTGTGACAGACGGACGGATGTTATAATAATAGTGGAAGCGGCAAACATAGGATTATACGCACTTTTAAGGTGGCCACACATTGGACGAATGTCCAATCCCCGGCGCGTCGCCGCTCGGTCCACCGAAACCGACCACGGACTCGTCCAATTCTTATAACGAACGGTACGCCTAGATTATCCGGCGGCCGGAATTGGAAATTTTCGGTGCGAAGCCGGACCAATGTGTGGCCTACTTTATTTGTCAAATGAATGGCGAGTCACATGTCGTTCTTTCTATAAAGAAAAGGACTAGTGGCAAGCCTATCGCTAATCTTAAAACCTAGTGCTTATTTAAAATATTTACATTATATGTTTTTTCATGTTATTTTTCCAGATTTATCATTGCGCCGCGGGTGCGCTACTTAAATAATCTATGTTAACATCTTTACACTTTTCACCTTCTGCCGCACGAAATCATTTATTTTTCTTTACCATCACCTCTCTAGCCAATGGTGATGTTTTCAATTCTCTGACTGCTCACTGCTCAGGTATGTCCTGGATGCGTTAGAAGCAATAAGACCCCTAAACGAATTCCCATACCACAATAGGAAGTAATATAAGACTTATATTTATACTTCTAACGGAGACCGGCGATCCACGCTCCAAAGCCTTTTTCATACAACGCATAGCGCTAGAAATTCAAAAGGGTAACGCGCTATGTGTTCTAGGCACTATGGCAGCGGATTCGGACTCTCTGGAAGAAATTTTTAATTTGTAGTTTTGAGATTTTTTAAATTATTAAGTTATATTATTATTGTTTAAATTTTATGTGTATTAAACCTATCTATCTATTTAGATATAGATATAAGACTCACCTCTCTTTTCCTCTGCGATCTCTGCTCCAGGAGTGGAAACACGGTGCGATACTAGCATGGTCAAATTAGAGGGGTGCGGCGCGGCGCATTGTATTGTACCAATTATGGTAGCAGAAGACACACGATCGTCGTCGTTGTGTCCTGCGGTGCGACTGAGGTATTTGATCAAAAATGACTTACATCTACCCTCAAACTTACATCTACCCTCAATTGTGGCATTATAAAGAAAATCGCGTAAACAGCTTTTACATTTACATTATGCAAGTTCTCGACTGCAATCTAAACAGTATGCGAGAGAACACAGATCGCACCCTACTGCCGTACTTTATCGGGCCGCATGCAATAATTTGCATGCAAGAAATTGCACAGTGTACCTAAAGCCCGTTTAAGTCTATCTCTTTACAACATTCTTGCAATGCGATAACAGTTACCGTGTCCACTTTTTGCCATTTGTCCATATTAAACAGAAGGTCAGAAGAAGTGCTTTAACAAACGTACGTATCTGTTATTTTTAGAATTTGATTGAGGATTTTATTTTGAAGAGTCGATTAAAGCACATATTCTTAATGAAAATTGATGCTTAGCATTTTCGGCATGAGTATGGAAGTTGATCCCGGGTCCCCTGGTTTCAAGTCTATAGGCTATCGAATTCTTTATGTATTTATTAATAGTTTTTTTTTGTTACATTCTTGACCGAACAAAGTCTGAGCCTGTGTACTTACATATTTAAGCTGGGGGGTTACTTTTGACGTTCAAATCCTAACATCCTGAGTTTAATTTCGTTGTAAATTGCAATCGAGTAGTATACATGAGGGGTAAGGGGAAGAACGGAATAAGATCTATCCGACACTAAATGTCATCCTCACCTGCACGCTTTGTACCCTCAGCTAGACAACAAACGAGCAATGGCGGTATAACCATTCACCTAGCTAGGCAACTGGCTGGAAGAGGCTACAGCGAGCCTGAAAACCTAAATAGTCTCAAAATGTCTGGTGCAGAAGTCAAGGGGAAACCACTGCACTATTCTTCCCAAGAAAATTAACGCATGCCGAGGCAATACAAGGTGCGTTGACCACGACTGCTCTGTCAAGAGCACTACGCTGAGAAGAAGTATAGATGAGACAATTTATTTAAACATAATTCGATTTTAATAAAAATGTCACTGTTTTCGTCATTGCAATTGAAATTGAAATTGAAATCAAGAGTACAGAGTGATTGTTTGTGTACATTTAATAATAGTCAACGCAAGCAACCCCACTTCGTTGGCACAAGTGTAAACACCCGTTTTATAATGCAGGGTGGAAATGAAAACTAACATCGTGGAAAATTATTTTAATGGTTATATGCTTCACTTGCCTTGCATACGAATGGTTGCTTTTTATTTTCTCTTAAATTCATAGTTACTTAGTGAAATCACTGGCACTTAAAATTTGTGGATACTGCAGGTTCATTCTGGTATAATAATTCAGGTGCACAAACAAAGAGTTTCGGCAATGTTATTTGGTTTATTTCTCCTTATTTCACATTAAGGTCACATGTCGTCTTCTCTATAAAAAAAAACGGAACAACGGATCGACGTGATATGTTTGCACAGATATAGTATTAGGGAACTGGGAATTGAATTTTTCATAATATACAGCGTTTCTAAACGTGCGAAGCCAGGGCGCGTCTAGTATGTATACTACAGTATTATATGTTTATTTGTATATTTGTGTAGGTATAATTCTTATAAATACTTTTCATAGTAGGTAGGTACCTATACTTGTTAATTGTTACGCAATACATATATAAAAAAATAACATTTAAACATTTTGTAGTGACAAAAAGTCACCTACTCCATACAATGAAAAATTTGAATTTGAAAATTGAAAAGAACTAAAAACAATTTCGACGAGGATGGGATTCGAACCCACGCGTGCAGAGCACATTGGATTAGCAGTCCAACGCCTTAACCACTCGGCCACCTCGTCATAGCGACGTAAGTTGAAATATGCGTACACGTCACAAACACGTTATCAATAGCCTATCACACAGTACTTACAGAACCTCTGACCTCTTTATTGAAGTGATATGAACATCACAGTGCAACGTCGTTTACAAATTGTGGATATAAATACCAGCCAGCTTCTAAAATGTTGTACTTAATTATTTCATACCGACTTCGCCCTTGTACAAAATGTACTTTTAAATTTTTTTAGATACTAAATTCTTAATCTTGCTCGTGTTTTTTCGCTATAATCGTGTGGAGCACATAGATCGCAAGACAGGCAAACACACGCGGCGGAAGACTTATATACCTACATACAATATCTAATAGTTTATTTACTTAACTATAATATTAATCTAACCTGTAATTAACTTTATGTACCTATATAAACAAATTTTGTAATTCGAATTTAACCAACTTCTAATTGTCGTATCAATCTTTGACTTTGCAATTGAATGTAATTCGGATGACAATACAATAGTTTGGTACCATCGATCTGATCTGATGATGGAGCCAGGAGGAGGATAGTGGAACTCTGTAACGAAACGACGTAACCCCATAGAATTTGGGCTCGTTTGATTTGTCTTCACAGGTACTCTGGTCCTAGATGATGTTCAGGGTACTGATGATGGAGCCGGAAGCCGTAGGAACTCTGTAACGAAACGACGTAACCCCATCGAGTTTGGGCTCATTTGGTTTGCGCAGGTGTTCGTTACTGTCAAAAGCGTGTATTTTTAGTTTTAAATAAACTATTGAATATATAAGAACTCTTTATCTTGCTTGACCATAAAATAATGTATAAAAAATATTAAGATTATATTTATTAAATTCAGAAAATACAAAATTGTAGTGTGTGTCTACTTCTAGTTTGTGATTCAATATTATTATCTAAGTGGGATACCTACGTTATAAAAAGGGATCCAGGTATCATGTACCTAGTAATCCTACCTACCTATTTAAAAAAAACCGGCCAAGTGCGTGTCGGGCTACGCATAGAAATTAGGGTTCTGTAGTTTCTGCTCCAACCCAGGTTGGTTCGGAAAGTTTATTTACCTCGTTGCCCGTTATAATTTTCATTGAAAGCATTCTTGTTTTTTTTCAGATTTTTTGCAGTTTTATTTAAAAAGTTACTTAAAGTCACTTTGCAGACTATTTTCAATTTCTATTTTCAATGTCTTGTAAACAAATGGTTAATCATTTCAAAAGAGATCAATGGGGTTAACCACGGGTTAACAATTTTTTTTATCTCAACTTGACATGAAAAAATTAAAAAATGTAATGCGTTAAAATTAAAATCTCTAACAGGAACTGTAGACACTAGATTTTTTTGAAAGACTGCATAGGACAGACGGACGTACTGAATGATCTTATAAGGATTCTTTTTTATGCTACAGAAACTTAGAAATCTAGAATATGCAACTAATTTTATGTCACGAAAATCATGAAAAAGAAGATAGAAATCTACATTTTATATATTTAGCGCATTCGACCATCAATGCTTGAGGTGGCATCTTTGAATTCAATGCAATTAGCACATATTTTCAAACGCCCTAGCTGGTTATCTTTTGTCCGCTTTACCAACATTTTCTCTACCAGACTGGCATTCAAAACTCTCTGCATACTGTATTAGGTACCTACTTAATAGACCATAATATAGATACTTTTGTTTAAAATATTTTATGCTAAGTGAATATAAAATAAAATAATTTAAATGTATCGTAGAACAATCGATTAATATGTATTAATCATAATACGTCTACCTGTAAGTAAAATATTAAAAGTCGAATTTCTTGCTCAGCGCAAGCGCGCGGTCAGATAACTAATGATCTACGTATTGTAATGATCTATACATCTCATTAATCCTGCCCGTCCATAACAGAGATTCTCAAAGTTTCAATGAAAAATTTAATAACTCAACATTTTCGTGCTTCAGAAGACAAAATCGTAGTATGCATGCACCATTTTTTACTCCTCCTTCCTTCACCTTCTTTGTTATCGGCTAAATGTGAAAGGCTTGGATGCCGTCAGACAACTGCTACTCGTGAAAGTATGAAGAAGTTAAAGATTCTCAGGCTTAATTATTTAATTTTGATGTTTCACCTTTACAAATAGATATATCTCCTCTACTGATCATCTCTTCTGGTGATAAGAGGGCTGGCTTTTCTTCCTCTCTCAACGAATCAGCATAGCGATTTAGCGGGGAAATGCACCCAGTATTCTTGCCACTATTCCACGCGGACCTGGTTTATTTAGGTATTTCTAATGTTTAGATTAATTTTTAGGTTTTTATATTGTTGTGTATATAAAAGACGTACTTTGATGTGAAAGTATATAATTATTCTCTAAATGCAAACTGACCAAGGAAAAAAAAGTAGCTTTTACAATGTTTTATATGTATTAGTACAAAGTAGCAAATAAACGACAACATTTTGTTTATATTGTTTCCGCTAATAGCCGAGGGCAGTGTAGGTATGTTTCAGGCGCTAATACCTAATGGTTTCAAGACTTTATCCGGTCATGGGATACTTTTTAAATAAAAAGAAAAGTTTTGATTCACTGACTCATCAACGCCCAGCCCAAACCCTTGAACCTAGGAAGCTGACATTTTGTACAGAGGTTCCCTTTATTATGTAGACAAGGAATAAGGAAGAATATTTCGATATTCAACCCCTAAGGGGGTCAAATGGGGTAAATACGTTTGTATGGAAAATCTTATTTCCTGCGTGTATCAACTTGAAACTTGGTACACATATTCTTCAAAACAAATAATAAAATACGTATTTTTGGATTTTTAAAAACGACCCTTTCGGAGGGGTGCAACGGGGTGTAAAAGTTTATATAGGGAAATCGTATTACTTGAAAATTGGTACAAATATTTTTCTGGGACTGGGAAGATATTAATTTATAGGTACCGAATTTATAATTTTTTGAACTTCTGACTGACGGGGAATGTACGGGGGTAAAAGATAAAATTAAGGGTTATCTCCAATGACGTACTATAAGTAGACACGTTATACCCATACTAAATGCAGATAATAAACAGCTTGAACAATACTATAGCTACCTATTAATTACTTACGTTTATATATTCAAGCGATGAAAGGGATAGAGAAACACAGCTCAATACCGAAATCCATTTGTTAAAAAGAGATAAATATATGTTTTAAGTTGCGACACGTCATCGACGCGTGACCTTCTCCGGAGGAACTAGGGGAAGATTGTCTAAATGGACACTCAATATTTTACTTAGAAATATTTTTGGAATAATAAAATATACAATATGTAATTAAAAAACTTTTACTAATAAATATAATGTAATAATCAACGACTTTACAACAAATAGACCATTTGTCTTTCAATCACGCTCACACGGCTGAACAGTTCTAAATGAAATTTAGCATAGAGGTAGATTATGGCTTGGTATAGGATATTAGTATGCTACTTATTTATGTATTATGTAGTGTAATTTAAAATTAAATCTTTAATTTATTTATTTTTTATTCTGGACAACAAACAACTATACAACAAAGATTACTACAACATAGATACATATTAAAAAAATAACTGTCATATAGTCAGTGACGTTTGTTTATACTAACGTATTGTTTATACATACATTCAAAACAGGATATTTTTATGCAAATTCCAAAAAATATAGAAATAACAAATAATACAAAAAAAAGTTTACTACAATTAACTACTATTTAGAATGTTACAGATATTTTTCCTAAATATATACAAAGAATGTGAAAATATGTCCACTTCGCAAAACTGCTGGTTGTATCGTTGCACCATACGTCTAAATCTTAGAGTAAAAACTTGGGAACCAATCATATTCTCGTCTTTGGGTTCTGATTATCTCTATCCATTTTTCTCTTATTAATCCGCTTCTAGGGAGACTAAAAGATAAAATAAATATGTAGGTATTAATATATAAGATCATAATACTATACATACAACAATAATATAATATATAAATTTATAATAATGTAAATATAATTATGTATATACATTTTCCGTACATTTAATAAAATATTTTTTTTTTAAATAGGTTCATGTAATTTATTGACAGGTCCGATATTACCAACTATCCCCATAATCAGTCGCTGAGTCTGTCGCGGCCATTTCGTTTTGTCTTCTCTATCACTCTCATACAAAATGCATCGTTCGTCTCGCTCAGGCAAGCGGCGAACTGGCAACAGCGCATTATTATTAATAAAATATTGTTATGTCCATAATTATAAAATTTCTGTACTTACCAATGAAATGAGATACCATTTCTATCCTTTACAGTTGCAGTATAATTTCTGCAAAAGCGGAACACACAAAATGTAATTTTTCTTGATGTTTTTGCGGATTATTCTACTCAAGAGAGACATGTACACTAGTCGTAGGATTGTGCGTGACTGTGCGCGACCAAATTTATAGTGGGACACTTGCCTCTCATTTGCCTTGCTATAGCTTGAGCGTCAATCACGCATCTACCTCAGTTTATATAGTATATCATTGGTTATCTCTGCGTATTTACATAAATTACGTCATTATTCCTAATTCTACGCGAACGAAGTCGCGGGCAAAAGCTAGTCGTTACAAAAGAGGGAGGTGAAACAAAATTTTAAGGTGAAAGGAACTAACTATTGTTACTATTAACTAAGTAATAGGTCCACTACGCTTTCAGAAAAAAGATAGGAGCGGGCACAAACTACATTATCCAATTTGCAACGGTAATTCAAAAGGCACCACTGCGATGCGATGAAGGAATGTTAGTGAATTTTGAGAACAACTGTTTACTACAACTACTACAAGTAACTTACGAGTATATGTAAGCTAGATGTCAATTTTTAATTTTTAATTAGAGCTAGCTGTATTAAATAATTATTTATCTTCTTCTAAACAATAAAATAGGTATATTAGAAAAATCAAGAGGTCTGAAGGGGGCTAAGGATTTTATTGCTTGTCTTCTTTGTCCCAATTATTTTTTCGTATAATAGCCTATAGGTTACCTACGAAATTCAATGACCGCACAAACAAATAACTTAAGTACATGTTTCGAGACAAACCCCCTTACTAAACGCTGTACAAAAATATACAATGTTTCATCTCTCTTTAATAAATCTGACAACCAATATGATAAAGGGATCAAAACTTGGAACAGGGGTAATGTCTAATATAAAATACTTGTTGCATACACATACATCTAAGCCTGTTTCCCAAAGGTGTAGGCAGAGAAAATGGAGCACAAGTGTACAACTTCTCTTGCTACATTTGCATTGGTAAGTTCAATAACTATAATTCCTACTCCCTAAATATAATTTATGCAGTATGAAAGGGTCAGGGCGTACTCGTCTAATTTTACAATCCCATCACGAAGTGTCTATAATAAAATACAAAAAGTCAAATTAAAAAGTCTAATAGTATATCGGACTACGAGAGGTTCCGAGGCGCCAGTCACGAGTTATTTCGTCTCCCGAATATGACAAATAACATTAAAAATGAAACTACACGAATACCAACATAAAATAAAAATGTCAAAAATTTAAATTAAGGATTAAAATATTTAAATTTAGTGCGGCTGCATCCCGCTCGCGCCTGGCTCCGAACCGAATGCCAACTTGGACGGGACTAAGCTTTTATGATCAGATAATATGGAAGAGGCTTTACTAAACAAGAAATTTTTCTGACCCTCAGCTTCCGAAAACTTACAACTGTCAAGATTTAAGTCAATGATTAGTATAAACATGAATAACTACTTCGTCAACAACGTGACAATTAATGTTCATTTTGACAAATGGGCATTGGGCAGTACCTACACAAAGGCAGCCGGTTATCTGCATTCGGAAAGTCGGCGCGAAAATTTCGTTGAAGATAGCCATACCTACCATTTTTAATTAATAATTATTGATTATTACAATTGATACATTACGTTACCTATGCATACTTCACCGACATTTTCATGCAGACTCGCCGAATGCAGACAACCGTCTGCCTTGTGTACTAATCTCTGATTATCTTTGACAACCCTTTCAGAAAGTGGGGATGAGGCTACAATCCTACTAATATTATAAATGTGAAATTATTAATTTTGTTCTGGATTTTAATTATATTACTTTTAATCCTGGAAAATCTAAATACTTGGAAAACGATAGACAACTAGACCACAAGTGATCTACATAAACTATTAGACATAAAGATATCTATTCATTTAACATTGGCCTTCCAAAGCTTTACACCTTTCAGCCATGCGCCTCCGGCGGGAAAGATTTTCGTTATTCTTTTTCGACACGTGTGAAACCGCTGGCAAAAGCAATTAAGGACATATTTTTACAACTATTTACCCCTTGGACGTTCTTTAAATTCCACAAATTTTCGGTACCACCTCTTTTTAATATTTACCTTATATGAAAATAATTCTTCCACAATGACCAACCGCGATCGAATACTATAAATTAATGGCGTGTACCGCGCCAGAGAATTTTAAATATTTGAAAGCATTATACAGTTTAGAAAAAAATAACATAATATATTACGTAAAATAAATAATACAATCATAAAGTGGATATGGATGTAGTGTTTATAAAACGTAATCGTTTTTATGGTCGATATGTCTTGCTCGTCTATCGTTAAAGAGCGAAGTAAACAAACACTCATTTGTAGATTAATTTGTCTCATACCAAACTCTAATCTAACGCCTCAGAATACAGGATTAATCAGAATCCGAAAAAACACTTTAAACTGGGGGAATCGTACACTAAAATAGTGTACCCAGTTGTTGTATTTCTTGATATAAAGACAATATAAGAAAAATTATTAAGTACATAGAATAGGTGTTATCTTTAACTGACTTCAAAAAAAGGAGGAGGTTCTCAAATCGACTGTATGTTTATGTATGTTACGCGTTAATAGTGAATCGGTTTTGATGGTTTCCTCTTTAATCAACAGATAATTCTTTCGGCTTGGTTCTAGATTATTTTGGTAAAAATTGGTTCAGTAGTTTTTCAGAAATTTAAAAAGAAACTGATTGAAATGGCAAATATATTTTTTTATAATTTGAAAATGCATAGTAGTTTAAATTATATTAAAGAAATCATACGAAAATTGACCGCTACCCCCCTCCGAAACTACTGAGTCTAAAATTTTGACTTTTTTGTATTTTTCTGTAATATTTTTTTACAATTTCCTATGATTTTTTTAATTCTAATCGTGTTATAGGTATTGATTAATTTTGAAATCAATTTTATTTATTTATATAGATACCTGCGTATTTCACCAAAATTTATTAATAGCTGCCTTTCAAACTTTCCATTATTACACTTTTAGACATTACTATATAGCTGTGCTTTGCGGTTGCACCCGCGTTTAGGATCACTGCTCAGCGTCGTAGCGTGATGTTATATAATTATGACATAACCTTTCTTAACAATTGGGCTATCAAATGCAAAAATAATTTTTAATCAAATCCGACTAATAGTTCCAGAGATTAGCGCGTTCAAATAAACAAACTCTATAGTTTTATTATTAGGAAAGATAGATATATTTTAATACTGTAAAATGTATACAAACAAGTAGTAAGCTATATAATTAGACACTATAAGATAAATTGATATGGATTTGAAATTGGAACTTCCCTGTAGTTGGCAGGTACTAATTCGCGCCCCTACTTGAGCCTTAGTCAATCTATGGTATGGATATGACAGGCGACCTTTATGCGGTAATAGAACACTGTATCGACATACCTAACTCACTACAAAGAATACTGCTGCCGACGACACTCCGTTATGGAAAAGTTGAGAGGGGAGACGTAATTTATTTCTTAGATGTTTTTAATCGGAAAAGTGTTTAGATTTTTAATTATTTTTTATTATAAATACGAAGCCAGCGTAGGTATGTATAGGTCGTTGTCGAGTAGAGGTTTATATTACTATAGAAAAGGAGTGTAGGTCTGCCTGAAAGGACTTGAGTTCCGTTTTTCTGTAAGTATTTAAATTTTATTAAGTACTAGGTTTCCGCCCCGGCTTCCCTGTAGAGCCCATGTTAACTTTCATCCCCTATTATGGTATTGAGTTCATACAAAAAAGCACTTTTACTTTCTCCCGAATTTTCAAATTTTTCTTTCCCTATAAACCTGATTTGGACTACAAACATAAAAAAAAAACAAAGATTAAATATATCAAATTTTATTTAAAGAAAACTTTTACTTTAATTGTTGTATTTAACTTTAGGTATAGCAAAAAATGAGAAATCCTGTTTAGACCGTGGGTGTAATACCTACCTAAATAATAACTAAACATACTTAGATTGTTTTGCAATCACTGATAATTTACACTTTGAATACATAATTGCAGTAAAAAAAAGAAATTAAAATTTGTTAAAATTATCTAGCCCATAAATAGGAGCTCATATTACCTACATTACCTATATAAACTAGACTAGACTAGACCAAGGTATACTTTCATTCACGAACCACTAAATATTCAACACTTCATTCATTAGCTGTTGAAGAATATTTTTGGTGATTTGTCATTACACTTTACGGTCTTTTTCCTACCTTGCGAGTACCAGGCTGTATTTTCAAACTCCTAAAAAATAATGAAAATCCACGTGTCGATATAACGAAACCCCTTTGCTTCATTTCACTTGAAAAAATAATTGAATAATTAACTGTCGTGGACACAACAGGCGAAAGCGTTCACTCTGACCACTGAAACTGAAAGTTGCGTGGAACACGTGTTTGGAAAATTAAGGGGAAGGGGAAATGAAGGGGAAATTCGACAGTGACAGCGAAAGGTATCGATTGCCACGCCCACCCGCTGTGCGTTGCTAAGCAACAAACACGCGGTTTACCGCCCTTGCTGAAAGCTTGCCGCCCAAACAAACGTCTTCCCGTTTGTCTTTTCCTTGCATTTAATTAAGAGTTTAAACTTTGTTTAAGATAAACTTCCTTATGTGTTTTAAATATACATAATACTCATATGCCTTTATTCATAAACGTTTATTAGCAACGTTTTTGTTAAAATGTGTTTTGTTTCTTTCTATTATTAGTAAAGACAGGTTTGTTAGAGAGTGACAAAACATATTTTAACAAAAACGTTGCTAATAAACGTTTATGAATAAAGGCCTTAGTCTATTGCCTTCAAAGCAGTGTCGTAAACTCTATTTATTCATTTAATTTCTAACTAATTTTCTTCTCGTGCTTCGGAGGACAAGCACAAATTGAGGAGGAATTCAGGAAAAATCTGGAATATTACATATAATATTTATACTGAAAATCGTGAAAAAGTTTCCTAAAGTGTAAAACTAGCGAGTGTAAAACTGAAGTATAAGGTTTTTTGGATAAAATTGCACAGAATTGCCATCAATTAAAAATGAGGCTATAGTGTGAGTTAGTTTCCATAAAGTTAAGATCTACAAACAGAGATAGCGGTAGACAAAAATATGAAAATAAAGTGTTAGAGCAAAGTGTATTGTTGATATGAGGCAATACTTGGATATAGAACATTTTGCAGAAGAATATACTCTTTTGCGCCAAAAGTATAGCTATCAGTTTTAGTTTTTGGTAGGGGGATGTCTACAGTGTTAGTGCAAACTCTTATCTTATAAAAAAATCCTAACTCAAAGTTAGTTTCACAAGTTTCTTATATTCGATTATCTAAGATTAGATAATCGAATAACAATAACAGCCACAGGAAGGTAATTTTCTTAAAATAAATATTATATCAGCAACTTCATTTGCAGAGACGGATTATACCACCGTATAGCAGAAAATAAAATGGAGACAGTTCCTTAAATAAACTCAGCAAAATATTTTTATCTAACAATGTCAATTGAGGTAATATCGGAAAATGTTATACGGATTTGTAGAAAATATTTTTAGGAGTAGGTATTCATTTCATTCATTTAAAAGTTTTTCATTTTCGTAGTTAACTTTAAAGACTTACTTTAGAAAAATACATGTGGTGATTTGTATCTACATATAAATCAGATGAAGCCTTGATTTGTAAAAAACTAATCGTTAAATGCTGATTTTATATCTGATTTGTCAATTGTTTTTTTGCCTCATACTAATTTATATGTTATATGTCACCTAATGTTTACAAAAACTTTTCAGGGATAGAATATCTGAAAGTTAACCTTTCGTGTTCTTAGGTTACGTTCGGTTACGTTGATATGTCTTTGAGTATTTACCAAAGGAGACGTGAAGAGTATAAATCATCGAACAAATTTTTCTGCCACTTTTGGCGGGGGGAGAGGTAAACGCCTAGTACTAGCCCCTGTACCACTGTATTTTTCTGTCGTTTTATTGTCGCAAAGGATTTTACGTTATATGATGATTATGTTAAAATACAAACATAATAATTATAATTAATGATTGGAAACACTAAGTTTGACGCCCTAGATCGCCTTTCCCGTTTAAAACATCACAATTAACTATTTTCTTAGAGCTCTGTCTCGCGATACAAAACGATACCAACGAAATCTAAGGTAACTTATTACTGCGCACCTGGTCAGTATAACTGGTCAAAGGGGGAAAAATTGGCGAAAGGGGAAGCCCGTCTATGGCCCCTCCATAGGCTTAGTACTCTATGTGATATGTCGATTATTTTCATTTATTCCAAAACAATACAAACACACCTTCCAGCCTGTGCTATTCCAACACTATTGCAATAATTTCAATTACAATAATTGCTGTTGTTAAGCGTCTATAGTTTCTTATTGGTTATTTTGAAAGAGCTCGTTGCAAAATCGAGTAAATGAGAATAAGCATATGTCTAAAATTACAATTGACGCCATTTATTTCAGAATAGCACAGAATACCTGACCAATAGCATTGGTAACATTCTTGTACATATATCTATAGGCATCGATGTCTATAGGTCTATGTAATAATAAAGCTAATAATTTGATCCGACAAAACACACTAAGAAGCTTTTCCATATTAATATACCTACTTCAACAGAACGGCCACTCGTTAGGTATAGCCTCACAAATACCATCGGCTAAACGAGGGAGACTTGATCTTCCGCTGGTTACCCTGAGACCGACCACACGGTTTCGGGAATCGCTAGGCAACCCGTGAAGAGAAAACAAAAAAAGGGGAGAAAGACTATGGAGCAGTAACCATAAAAGTCAATTTTCGACAATTTCCACGGTACTGTAAAGAGGTTGCTTGCCTTAAGTTAGAAAATATGTAAACTCCTTTATAAATTCAAATATATGAATATGATATTAAGAAAACAACTAAGACAGAGACAGTTCGTATTTTGGTCGAGATAGACAGACATGCAATCTCTATTAGAAAATTAAATATGTTATATAATATATAAACAAACATGAAGAAAATACAATAAATAACGATTATGAAATATCCTGTGTATTATTGAAGGCAAGATCCCGAGGACCGACGTTAAAGTAACCAACTGAAGAAGAAGTTTCAATATTTCAGAATGTATTATTGTATAAAATAAAAGTACTGGAGTGAACATCGATATCACAATATTTTAAAAATACTAATTAATTAATTAAACGTACCAGCTCTTGGTAATCGACCTATATCGCAAAACGAATTATTTTCTTAGTACCTAAGGAACTCTAAAAAAAGCGCTAAACATTAAATGAACAATATCCATTCATGACACAAAATTCAATATAGCTCAGTAAACAAATGGAGCGTAGGGGAGCAAACTTAATTTACACAAGCAGTGCATAATGAATTGTAATGAAGATTTAATAAAACCGGCAGCCCCTGAGGTTGTCAGGGAATACTTTATACTGCTAGAGGGTTGCTGTGTGGTAGACCAATATTTCGTTTGATCTCAATTATTTCAACATCTCACTATCTATATACCGAAACATGTATTATTATCAAAATTATTCATATTGTGAAATATTTTTGTTTATTTTGTAGAGAAAACCACTAAAGTTAATTCAGTATTTATAGGTAAACTAGGTGTGTCTCGCGGTTACACCCACGTAGTTACTGCTCCGCTCCTTTGGGTCGTGGCGTAATGTTATACAGCCTATAACCTTCCTCAATAATTGGGCTATCAAATGCAAAAATATTTTTTCAAATCCGACTAGTAGTTCCAGACATTAGCGCGTTCAAACAAACAAACTCTTCATTATTAGTATAGATTAATGGCCATATTCATAAACACATTTCAGAAGCGTTTTAGTTAAAATATGTTTTGTTACTCTCTAACAAACCTGTCTTTACTAATAATAGAAAGAAACAAAACTCATTTTAACAAAAACGTTGCTAAAATACGTTTATGAATAAATGGCCATTGAAGATATAGGTATGAGGAGATTATGGAACTCAGAAAGGTCTAGAAAAAAATAATGAAACAGACCTTAGCCAAATACATAATTATATTAGATAGAAGTCATTTGTATAATTATATTTTCATTAAACTCCTGAAAATTACTGAAAAAACTATTTTTCACGTTTTCCAAGTAAGTATGTCTCATACAAAAAAAAACTTGTATTGTGCCTCTGTGGCCGAGTGGTTAAGAGGTCTGGTATAACTAAGCAAACCATGGTTTTATTCCGGCAATGTACCAATGGGTTTTCATAATTAAAAACTTATGTACTTAATCCATAGAGTACTAAGCCTATGGAGGGGCCATAGACGGGCTCCCCCTTTCGCCAATTTTTTCCCCTTTGACCAGTTATACTGACCAGGTGCGCAGTAATAAGTTACCTTAGATTTCGTTGGTATCGTTTTGTGTCGCGAGACAGAGCTCTAGGAAAATAGTTAATTGTGATGTTTTAAACGGGAAAGGCGATCTAGGGCGTCAAACTTAGTGTTTCCAATCATTAATTATAATTATTATGTTTGTATTTTAACATAATCATCATATAACGTAAAATCTGTTGCGACAATAAAACGACAGAAAAATACAGTGGTACAGGGGCTAGTACTAAGCGTTTACCTATACACTTATTTAAATAAAAAGCTGTATAAAATTGGTCACAAATCTTTATGGTTGTAATACCTCTTGTCTCCATAAAAACGATATGTGTTATTTATAGTTAGTTTATCTCAGAAGAGGATCACCACGACTGCGCTTTGTCGCATGGCACCGCTAGTTTTTTGACGCCCAAAAAACAATGTCGTTAAAATGGAGTCGTTTTTCTTGTAATGGACCGTTTTGGTAGTAGAATCCTTTGCCGATCTCTTTAGAGATTTCATCTGCGCTGTTTTATTTATTTGTTTGTGGTGTTTTTTGCTGTAAATATACCTATCTGATTTAAGTTTGGTAGTGTTTCAATTTCATCAATTTTGCTAAATTTTATTTCAAGTTCTAATTTATCTAAATTACGCATACCTATTATTATGAAGAATTTTCTCGGTGATCAATGTGACAAATTTTGTAATGTCATTGTATGTTTCAATAAATTTATATTTTATATATATAATATAGATAAGAGTTCATATGTTCTGTCTTGTCTGTCACCAAGACTATTTTGATATTGATAACACAATATGCACGTGTCAAGACAAGTGGAATTTGTTTGGCGAGTACCTACAGATGTTCTACTCAGGGTATGTAAATGTCAGTTGTATAGGTACTGTACATGGCATTTTCAACGTTGAGTGGTGGTTATTCCCCAGGCGGGGACCGACAGCTCCTACCACTTCGAATATTTACAAATTATGGCTAAGTATTAACTAAATAATAAAGATATTATTGAAGCCTTATTTTCTTCTGTATATATTTGCTAGATAGTCTATGGTCTTGAGTCGAAATTCGAAATTCGAAAAATCCCATCGAAAAAATCACTCAGTATTTCCCGAATTTTCCGATTTTCCGGGTAACTTTTAAAAATTTTCTTTCCGTTAAAACCTTATTCAGGCTATTTATTTAAAAATAGGTAAGTACTTGTGTACATTACAATAGCCATTTTTTTTATTATTAAAATCGGGAATAATAACCACATTTCGAAGAGCTTTTGAATTTTCGTAGAGCTGTTTACTTTACCTAAGGCCCACTTGCGCGTTCCTGGGTTATCCTATTAAACTCTGGGTTAGTTGCCAGAGTTTAATAGGATAACCCAGGAACGCGCAAGTGGGCCTAAATCAAAATATATTTAACCCACCAGATAGAATGCACCTGTAAATCTATTAAATGAGGCAGCCCAATATGCGCATTTTCATAAAATCAACCTTTACATAATAAATTAATAGAATAAAATTAAAATTAAAAATTAAAAAGGGCTATTCGCATAAAAATGTATTCGTAGCTCGTAACATATAAAATCTCCGAAAAGCAAACGTAGAGAAAATATATCGTTCACCTTTCATATTAAAATTACGGATCTATAATTTAATTTTCTAACTCTAAAAAATGATGCTCTAGAATAAATACAAACCATGAAAAAACGGTCGCACATTCGTTTGTTTTTTTTATCATAAAGGCTGCTAACCTTTAGAACAACCTATAATAGTTAAACGGTTGGATTTAAAAAATCCGTTCCAAGAAAAAGCTATAATATTTTACGAAGGGGTCGCTGTTAGTTAAATCTAATTAAGATGGCTTTTATTTACATTTATAAGACATAACTTATTTTTATATTTTATTATAATAGAGTATACTATAAAAACAACGTTAACAGTCACCGTGATCAATAAATAATAGCCATCCTCAATCACTAAAATAAAATGTAGTATTTATTATAGGGCAATTAATTTAATATACAC
Organism: Nemapogon koenigi; assembly: GCA_963924495.1. Lineage (NCBI taxonomy): Eukaryota > Metazoa > Arthropoda > Insecta > Lepidoptera > Tineidae > Nemapogon > Nemapogon koenigi. The sequence continues at coordinate 8,544,396 of OZ004632.1, read as the reverse complement.
AGTAAACTTCATAAATTAATTAATTTTAGACAAATGTTAGACGATATCTAAATATAAAAATGTGAAATTTAAAATTTCTTATTTAATTTTACATAATACATATACTTAGTTACAGTTAGCATAAAAGTAGTGATAATTTTAATTAAATTATATAAATTATTATTGTAAAGTAGGTAGATATTTGAAAACAGATTAACATTTTCCCACGGCTAACAAAAGCCTAAACTCGTATGGCGAGTATAGTTTGACCCGCCATCCACGACAGACTGCCTCTCAGAACATTTGTCATTTTCTTCATTTTTAGACTTTTAATAAGATTAATTACAGGGCCGCTCTTTAATTTAATTTTCCAATTATGTATGTAATGTTATATTAAGTTTTGTGACATGCAATCAGTAGTACACTGTAGAAAAAACAAAATCAGATTTTTTTGGGCAGCCATTTAAAAAAAATCTACTTATCTATCATCACGGCTTTCATCCCAAGAGGGGTTGGCAGAGACAATCGAATGCCATTTGTTACGATCCTGACTTGTTTGTACTTAATATTTCCATCGATCAATACCTATATTTGTTCTATAAAATTTAGGTCGTCCTCTGCCAGCATTTCCTTTCACTTCAGCCATATAAACCTTTTAGTCAATCTTTCATCCTTCATATTTCCTTTCAACGTGTCCAAACCAGCGTAAACTAATTTTCTTAATTTTAGTCATTTAGTAAAAAAATTGCATTATTATTATATTACTAGCGACCCGGCCGGCCTACAGCAATTTGATACCTACGTAAATACTTATCTATTAGAGATGTATATAATAATATGCTACTGTGGTTTTTTTTGTAGATTATTATTCCACACATTTCTTTCCTACGTAATTTTGTTATATCTCTTACGGATTAGATAGCATACGCCTCGCTGGAGCTATATACTTACTCTCCATGTGAGTTATTTTCGTTTTCTCAGTGTGTGTTAGAAGATTATTTAATACCACATTAGTTACTACAGTATAAGATCACCGTCACAGTTAAGAAATAAAAATCATAAGCTTTAAAAAAAACTATGTCTAAAAAGGTGCGTGTTCCAAAAATGGTTTTTAAATGATGTGGTTGTCTACTTTATTATTATTGTGCATTTTAATATATGTTCTTTTCAAGGTGTCATTAATCATGTTAAAGCTCAAAATATCGACATGGTAAGGACCTAGCTAAAAGACTTTGTTCTGCCAAGTTGCAATTAATGGTTAAAAATTGTGTTAAAATTAGAATATTCAAATCGACGTGAACCTAATCGAAGTAACAATTGATTTTATTCGTGAAGTACTTACTTATTTTTGAGGTAACAATGAAAATTAGGACAAGAATCAATCCACAATAGAATAGACCAGAAAATAGAATAGTATAAATGCGTCATGTGTCTTAAAAGAATGAGCGATTTTTCGCCACGATTTACCAATTTTGGGATAATTTCTTATTAACAAGAATTCAAGACATAGGATAATATTATTAAAAAATAACAACTATTCTATGTTCTTATTATTTTTTCTTATATTGTCTTTTTATCAAGAAATACAACAACTGGTTACTCTATTTTAGTGTACTATTTTTAGCCTCAGTTTCAAGAATTTATGCGGATTCAGATTTATTCTATATTCTGAGTTTCAATCTATCTTATTCACTATTACTTACATCTCAATTTTTTTTTGTCATTGAGAAAACGTTCCAGAATTCCAAATTTATATTATGACGGAATTTTATGTATTTTTAATTCACACACACGTCTATCTTTATACAATACCTACCTGCATAACAATCAATTGTTAATTTAATAACCGTTAGTTATAGAAAAGCACAGGTGGATAAATCGCTGAGTATTTTGTTCAGCCGAACCAAAACGGTCATCGTCAACAATAGAACTAACATATCGCTATGACAGATGCAACAATGCACCAACAAATGATTAATAGTTCGCAGAACTTACCTACGATTAAATAATATTACATGTTTAAAAAAATATAAAAAACGTGTAGAAAAAAAACTATTTTTGCCCTTTGTTTATAGCGACGACGCCAACTTGTCTACATGAAACCGATTCGAATTTTTAAGATAGATCATTAATTATATTTTGTCTTACTCACGCATTCCATTTTCGAGACCGATATGATCTATAGATCCGATCTACGAGTCTATCGATCACACGCGTTGGAATCTCAATTTATTCATTTAGTGGCAGTCTTTTTGCAGATGTTGTTTGACGTTTAAACTTTATGATAGATTAGGTTAACAATGAAATGCACATAAATAATTGTGTGGTGCACATTGCTCACTAATGAATGATGCTATTATTTTTAAGCAGTAAAAATCATATAATTTGTAAGCTGATTTCCATTTATATAGGTATATAGAATTAAATTACAGACTCCAGGTAAAAATACCTCAGAATACAGAATGCGCATAAATTCTTTGAACTGAGGCTCAAAATAGTACACTAAAATCGAGTACCCGGTTATTGTATTTCTTGATAAAAAGACAGTATAAGAGAAATTAATAAGAACATAGAATATAGGTGTTATTTTTTAATAATTATTATCCTATCTCTTGATAATTTTAGGCTTAGGCAGTCGGGACTGCTGGCAGAAGTGAAAACTTAAAACTATGAATAACAGTGGTTTTTAAAAAAATTGCCGGTTAGAAATGCGCAGCCAACTCGAGTCGAGCATACTCGGGCCGGGCAATTGTGCCGAGAGCATATCGCGAATCCATAAGATTTTCCCTACCAAAAATCTGTCAACGCGCCTGAAGAAGTTTTACTTCAAAAAATATACCACAATTAGCGAGAAGTATACATAGCAATTTTTTTTTGTCATATGACGCTTTTATACAATAGTACAATTTTATACTGAATACAGTGCGTATGCGTTTTCTGGTTTGTTCTGTATTCTGAGATAAATACATATATGTACTTACTATTTCGGGAGCTAAACCCGTGAAGAAAAAAAAAATGTACTTACTACTTATTTCCTATTTAGGATTATTATCTACTTAAGGCACCTAACTATATGTATATAAATATATCTTAATGAATCTTTCACCTTAATTGATAGCTCGAAAGTAATATTTGTCTAGTCCCCAGATTTCATGGAAGCAGGCTCTATCAACATCTAATTAACTTGAGACCATATTTCATCCTTTGGGATGGCATGACGCGGGTGAACAAAAAACAAAAGCTCCGAGTGACCGCGCCAAAACTAAAACGTTTCATATATTGTACAAATAAAACTAATACGATAACAAAAAATGAAGCCGGTTAATAAGCTGGATGACATTTTGGAATTTGAAAAATCCTTTGAGAGTTTTATTAATAGCTGTGCTTGGACATAACAAAACATGAGTATGCCTAATTAATTTTATCATAAACTAATTTCTATTCGATTGGGGTGGTAATATATGGATAGTGTAAACTATAGGTAGAGCGCCGATAGCCATTTGGTAGGCCAACCTCAATAGTGCTATACTTTAATTTAATCGATCGTAAATCCAAATCAGTCCTACTTAAAAAGTACTAAGTAGGTAGGTAAGTGCTAGAGAGCTTATGAGAAATAAATTTTAAAAGTTTAGTTTTTGATCGCTTCTCCTTCATAATTATAAATGACCTACCAAACAAAAAAAGAATCATCAAAATCAATTCATAATTGGCGGAATGATAGCGTAACAAACATACAAAAAAACACAGTCAAATAATTTTGGGAAACTCCTCCTTTATTGAAGTTGGTTAAAAATAGAAAAAAAATCCTTAAAATAAAACAATAAAACTCTTTGCTAGCAAATGTTCATTTATATGCAACTTGCAATTTTTATAACCAGGAAGTCTATCCATTATATTGATAACGTTTATCTATTTGCAGTACTAGCATATCCTGGTTGTACGACAGGGAATGTTTTTAGTTGTTCTACCCAACGGTTAACCCATGGGGAGAAAAAATCCCTGTGGTACAACCAGTTGTACTAGGAGGTTGTACCACGGGGACCGCACATGAACACATGGTCATAGATTAAATATAATAATTGTTTATAATATAAGTGTAAGCAAAGATTTTCATTGCAGCTCCCGAAATCGTGTTATGGTCCCAGGGTACCCAGTGAAAGACCAAGAGGTGGTTCACGGCCGCGTCTTTTCCAATTGAAAAATTTGGAAAACTTAATTAAGTTAATTTATTTTCAAAAGCCTAAAATTACTTTATTTCCATTAATGTATCTTTTATAACCAAATTGTGTCTTTGTTGTATATGGCATGGCGTGATACCAAATAATATTGTACAATCCCAAGCAATATGTCATGCGAATTCTTTTCCGACTTTTTTCTCGTTATCAATAAATAATACAGACCCAACTTTACATTGTTCGATTCGTCCCAGAGGACGCATAGCGACTATATTTTTAATACAATTTATTTATTTTTTATTGTAAAAAATGTATTCATAACTCCAGAACCGCGTTTTTCATTATATTATTATATTGTTTTGCAAGTTTTGGTTATGATTAATAATCGAATGTCACGGATAATGAAGTGTTTTAAGGTTCGTTTTTTCAAATAATAATTTTGGAGAACAGTCATCTGCCGTTTGTTAGGTTAAATTAATACGTTAATAATCTCGAATATTATATTAATTTTTAATTAACGGTGTATTCTAACATCATGTTTTGATGTTTATTCTAATGAAGGCGTTAGACTTGTCCCGGGTTCAATTCAAATGGACTTTTTGTCAAGTCAGAGTTGCAAATAGTTGAAGTGGTATAAATTATGGTATAAAATGATATATTATTATAAGCACACATTTTTGACTGATATTCAAATTATGATTTGATTAAAATATTGCAAAACATGTTTTGCTAAATAAGATTTGAAAATGCATATATTGCAATAGTTACTATGAAATAATGCTTCGATTACAAAGGTAAAATTAATCGGCATTTATATCAATGTTGCTACACAATGTCTTGTCCCCCACGTACTAGCGATTCATGATTTTGTTTAGCTATTTATTAGCACACAAATGAAAACTTTTTAAAATTAGTATTTTCGGTCTGTTTTCATCCAAATTCTAAACCACATACTTGCAGATTAAAAATCTTCAGAAAAGTATTTTTAAACTTCATTATCGCTTTTTGAATGCGAATCCTGCGACATTTTGTATGTGATAGTGAATGTTTTGAATATTGATCATATATATAATACTGACCAGGTACTGATTATTATGAATAAATGCCAGTGAATTGATTTTTTGTAACAATTCACATCGTAGCGGCTGAAAAAATGTGGATAAAGTTAAACAATCACGACCTTCATCCCTTTTGCCAGTTACTCAGTCTACCAGCTGTGGCTACAATTTAAATATCTATACTAATTTATAAACAACAATATATTTTGTAAAAGTTATACATTATTTTGTTTATAAAATAATTAAGCATGGAAGAAATTATGAATGCACTCCGGAACATCCAAAAAGATCTGGACGAACAAAGAATAACTATTCAGAAAAGTGGAGAAAATGTAACGGAACAGGTAACACAAAATGTGAACAAAATGCTTGAAGAAAAATTTATCATATGGGAAGAAAAATACGAAAATCTTAAAGAAAAAGTTGAAGATCAAGAAATAAGATTATATTTCTTAGAAAAACAGGCAAGACAAAGGAACGTAGTCTTCTTCGGTATCGAAGAAAACGATCAGTCATACGCACACATGGAAGGCAATATTATCACTTTAATAGAAAAGTATTTATCTATTAAAATAGACTACAGAGACGTGCAAGAGATAAAAAGAATAGGAAAAAAAGGAGAAAGACCTCGCCCAATTGTAGTAACCTTTTCAACTCTAGGCCTGAAAATCAAAATTTTCAAACAAAAATGGGCACTGAAGGATACTACATATTATATGAAAGAAGACTATCCAAAATATGTTCTAGAAAAAAGAAAAGAATTACAAGAGCAAGTACAAATGGAGAGAGAGAAAGGAAATACAGCCATCATTAACTATGATAGATTAATTATTCTTAAACATAAAACAGATATAATAACTAACAATAAAAGAACACTTCCTATCTCACCGGAGGGCACTTTCAATCAACAGGATGTCAAAAATGCACAGATAAAGAAAAAGAACAAGACACTGCACTCCCAATCATCAATTCGTAGATCATCTAGTATATCAGAAGGAGTACTGAAACCAGGCATACTGAATTTTTTAGTAAATAAAAATCCTAATAATGCTATAAGCAAGTAAGATAACAGGACAAGAATATAATATCAATCAATGCCCCCCCCCCCCCCCACACGAATTTCATAAATAATAAATATTAAATAAGCAACAAAAACATCTTCCAACCCGGCTGGTCACCGTGGAAGATCAAGACCAAAACCCTCCAAAGAAAAGAACAGAAGAAAGCACATAGATTCAAGGAATATAAAAAATTATACATCCGTTATAGTAACTTATATAATGTCAGCACATTATCATCTATCTATATTTTGAATGTAATTAAGCTCTCGCTGGCTACAATACAAATTCTTTGGAGGAGGCCTTCACCTGTGTAAGGGTTCTTGCATATCAAAGGAATTATTAAATTTATATAACTACTAATAACACTAAAAATAAGCTACCTAAATCACTTAACAAATAGTATCATACTTATTTTAAAAAATTGTAAAACAAAACTAACATGTTTATTTTTATTTTTTCTGCAAGAAATAAAAGGCTTTTTATTTTTATTTTTATTTTTATTTATTTTATTTATACTAATATTATAAAGAGGTAAAGTATGTTTGTAAGTTTGGATGTAGGGGGTCAACTCTTACTACTGAAGTAATTCTAAAAATTATTTCACGAATAGAAAGCTACGATATCCCTAAGTAATATATATAGGCTGTATTTTATTTTGTTCGAAAATATCCACGGGCGAATTTCCATATTTTCAGAATAAGACAAGTGCGGTTTCCCTACGAATTTGAGCCGGAGTTCAGCTAAAAGTCCCTCGCTGTAACCATGACAGTAAAGTGCATGTTTACCTAACCAATCTTATCTGTAAATTGTGTAATTTTTTTTTTTCACTGGCTCCTAGAACCGTGTTATCGGTCCCATTGCAGTGTTCCTTCTTTAGCCGATGGTAATTGTGAGGCTATAGCTACGAGTTGCCGGTTCTGTTGAGGTAGTGTATGTCGGATTATGTAGGTACATAAGTTTTTAATTAAAAAAAAAGCTAATTGATACATGACCGGGATTGAACCGTGGTCTGTCCGCCTCTAGTTAATTGTACACATATACGCGGGGAATTTACTTAAAACGGCTGAATTTTAGATGACATTTGCAGCGATAGTAGGCGGGTTATAATGGGTTTCGTTCGATCGCGCGATCAAACCGCCAGTTTGTTTAACTCGACCCATACATACTCAAGTCGCACAATGCCATACAAATTAATAATTCACGCTTATAATGCTATTAGATGTAATTTTAATTTGGTCCATTGCTCTCTTCGATACGCTCTCGCGGCGAGAAGGTATATTGATGTTGATGTTTTTTATATTTATCAGGTTTCGTCAATACTATTGTGTAGTTGATAGCTGCGATTGTTTGAGTCGGTACTTTTACATTATGGCTCATAATGTTCATTGAAAGTTTGTAGTAAACCATTCTCTTTAGGTAGGTACAGGTCGCGCGGCGTAAGTTGAGCAGAACAACACATCTACAGTCTACACACATTTTTTGTGTGTGAGGCGTGCGTGCGCCAAAATCACGTAATTTCATCGGCCGATATTGTAACCCAAAATTGCCAATAACCAAATCCGAAAATCGGTCCGTATATTTCTAAAATTCTATTAGTGTGGGTACTATATCGTGCTCATCTTACGTTGCGCGATCTGTATATATCTTTAGCCTTTAGCTTATATATTTACTGTGCCGAAGCTCTGCCTGCGTTCAAGTAATACCTGTCGACCTATATAATCCGATAAAACTATTTCGATCTTAAATACGTCAACAGAACAGCCTTAAAATGGCATCGCCTTCCGCTGGGTATCCAGGGGCTCGGTACCGGTTATAAAAATTTAACCAAGAAATAGGTTTTTCCAGGACGTAAAATTTAGCATCGATCGTGCGCAATTGTTAACCGTGTTGCCCCGCGAGCATGACCCCGAAGGGAAAATCTACTGTTAGTGTCAGTTTGTCTATTTATGACATTTGTCACGTGATCCCTAATTTTTTTTTCTTTTGAGCGATCACGTGGTAAATGTCATAAATAGACAAACTGACGCAATGAGGAGGTCACGCTATCGCTTGTAGATTTTGACTGCCCCCTGTAGATTTTCATTATTTCTTCGCGGGGCTGAAGTTGAAATCGGAGCTGCCTGGATCAATTCTCACCCGAATCAAAAATCTATACATACGCTTCTTTTTTATAGCTCTTATTTAAATAAAATTAAACTTTAGGGACTCTGAAAATTAGACAGAAATTGGTATTTCACGCAGATTTGCGCATCCCGAGCCGGTCGGCATCTATGTGGTAGGTATTTCAAAAAAATCTGTGCTATGGAGAAATAAATACATAGGTGCCTATCCAAATTCAGAAAAAAATCATGAATATTAAAAATTAGGGGCTTATTTAATTTTGTTTATGCTCTTTCAAGTTCAGATCTGCGACATCGGTCTACTAAAAAATAGAACAATTTCGAAGATGCAACAAAGATAACACCATTTACCACCATATTTTAATGAAATATATAGCGCCGAACAGATCGTTTATTCGGTTGATGTTTTTGTTAAAATAAAATGTAAACTTTGGTAGTGGGCGTTACCGTGCTCCGCCCAGGGTTACAGGCCAGCAATTATTCACTTAACTGCATCACTTCTGTGCACAGAAATAACAGAAATATATTATTATTTAAAATATGTTTGTTTAAAATCAAGAAAAAAGCTGAGAAAACATTGGCACAGCCATCCTAGGGTACCCAGCAGAAGATATTGTATAGCGAATCTTAGTATTCTATATTCCCGGGGGAATGAGATATTTTCCCGGGATATAAAGTAGTCTGAATCACTTTAATCCGTTGCTCCGTTTTGACGCGAAAGAAGGACAAACAAACAAACATATTTCGCATTTATATTAATTAGGATTAGGAGTTATTGAAGCTACCTTATCAAGTATTTATTAATACTTGTAAACTCTAACTAACAGTTGTTATCTACTTACGTTATTTAATCCTTGTTTTATACAACAAACTCTATTTAACCTTTGTTTGTTAATATATGTAAGTAGATAAAACTCTTATCATTCCATGGGGATATTTTGTAGAGGTCTATATAGCCACTTACATCCGCCATAGAATAGATACGAATTTGAAAGCGCGTGAAAAACTTGTGTATCATCAAAGAATATATAACTACACGATACAAGTAAGTAGGACATAGAATACTAAGCCTAAGGAGGGGCCATAGACGGGCTCCCCTGGGCTCCCCCTTTCGCAAATTTTTTGCTCCTTGCAGTAATAAGTTACCTTAGGTTTCGTTGGTATCGTTTTGTGTCGCGAGACAGAGCTCTAGAAAAATTATGGATCGATGGAACGATGTCAGTAGAGTAGAATGCGAAGTGAAAGATGATGTTGGCTTTGGACACGTTGAAAGAATGAAGACACAATCACCGAGCATGCAATGTATGAAAGGTATCATGAATATAAAAGAAGGTTGAGGTATGTCATGTATCGTAACAAATGGCATTAGATTGTCTCTGCCTGCCTCTCTTGGGAGAAAAGGCGTGATAATATATAGATAGATAGATAGGTATATTGTTTTCTAAATTGTTGTCTCTCGGCTTGGAAGTTTGTCCAGGATATGCTCCGAAATTTCTGTAGTAGGTATAAATATTGATAAAAAATTGTGAATCTTCAATCTATACTAGTCTGTAGGTAGGTACTAAATATTATAAATGCGAAAGTGTGTTTGTTCGTTTGTTTTCCTACCCCGGGAATATACTATCTCTTTCCAGGAAAAATTATTCTTTCAAACTTATCTACCCGTGCGAAGCCGGAGCGGGTCGCTATTAAATTTTCATTAAAAATATCTTTCTATACCTACCTAATAATCTTGACATTGTTTTTCTTCTCGGTCGTACACTTTTGATTATGACTCAGGAACACTGCAGCAGCTCTTGTGGTTTCCCTCCACCAGCTCCGGTTAACAGCCTCACGGGAACATTCATTGATGGAACAATGCGTCACAGACATCTAGACATAAAGGTATCATCTATCTATCTATATCTTCACGCCCTTTATCCCAGAAAAGGTGAACTGTGCGAATGTCATATGATTTATAACTAAGTGTATGTAGAAAAAAATCTTCATGGGTTGCCTTACAGCTCCCGGGAACCGTTGCCGGCCCTAGGGTACCCAGCGGAGGACAAAGTCTTCCTCACTTAGCCGAAGATTTTTTAAGGCTATACCTAACGAGTGGCCAGCTCTGTTGTGGTATGCAGATGGAAAAGCTTATAATCTAGATATATAAGCTAGATAATCGGGATATATAGATTTTTTCATTATAAAAACCCATCGGATGTGGGAATCGAACCCGCGACTTCTCAGATGTGATCCGACGTTTTACCCACTCGACCACCGATGCTCCTTGTATGTGTATGTAGAATATAAATAAATAAATTTGGTGTTTTTTTTGAAAATTTGTTTAACCACAAGAGCTGCTGCAGTGTTCCTGAGTCATAATTAAGAGTGTACGACTGGAAGGAAAACAATGTCAAGATTATTAGGTAGGTATAGAAAGATATATTCAAAAATGTTTACAAAATAAAATAGATGACTGGCATAATCTTTTCACCTTTGCATACACTCATTTCCATGCAGATAAAAATTCAAATAAATCTTTAACATATCAACTAAAACAAAACTTCAAACTCATTGACCATAACATAATCATCCCTTCTACTATCCCTAACAGTACAACCAATTTCAATTTAAAACAAAAAGTAGAGTCAAAGGTAATGGATGGTGACTTAAGAAATGCCGCACGTATACTTTTCTCTGACGATACTCTTGCCCCCATTAATGATGAGACACTAAAAGACCTCCGAGAAAAACATCCTTGCATCAATCCTTTCACCCTGCTTTTCCAGTCAAATCCTCCACAAAACGATATTCAGACAGTCAAAATCGAAAATAAAGACACTTTAGATGCTATAATGTCGTTTCCTAGTGGTTCGGCCGGCAGTATCGACGGTATCACGCCACAACACCTCAAAGATCTCGTGAGCATGACCGCTGGTGACGCAGGTCAGGCCCTCCTAAACGACATCACAAATTTATGTAATTTTTTATTATCGGGAAACATTAATAAAGAAATTTTACCTATAATGTATGGTGCGAGACTATGTGCCTTTAAGAAAAAGGATGGAGGAATACGTCCCATTGCCATAGGTAATACACTCCGACGGCTTACAGCAAAACTTGCTTATAGACACATAGCTTCGGTCCTACAGAATAAATTACAACCAATTCAAATAGGATTTGGCAGCAAAGCAGTGCACTCGGCTCGTACTTTTATAAAATCTGAGGACCCCGATGTACTACTGAAAGTTGATGTAAGGAATGCTTTCAATTCATTAGATAGAGTAGCCCTGTTGAAAGAAGTAAATAAAAACACCCCAAAAATTTAGTTTGGCAATTTTATAATACACCTTCTAAATTATTATATGGAAATCATGTTATAAGTTCAGAAGTTGGCGTTCAACAGGGTGATCCTTTAGGGCCAGCTCTTTTTAGTATAGGGTGCCATTTTATCATCTCTAAATTCTAAATTAAATGTTTGGTACTTAGATGACGGAATCCTTGGAGGTGAAGCCAATGAAGTTCACAAAGATTTGATATTACTAAAAGAAAAATTTTATAAATTAGGCCTAAAATTGAACTTTTCTAAATGCGAAATTTTTCTTTCTGATAAATTATCAAATTTAGAAAAACAAACCACTTTAAAAAAAATTAACGATCTTGCACCCGGTATTAAACTTGTTAACAAAGAATCACTTTACCTTCTTGGAGCTCCGTTATTAGAAAAAAAGTATCAAACCTCAAAAGATTGGCATTACTAAATTCTCACATTGCATATACGATACTAAAATACTCTCTTTTCGTCCCCAAATTTACATATATCTTACGCACAAGTCCAATCTGGAAATTCCCAAACCTATTAGATCAATTCGATACAACTTTAAAAGATACTCTACAGAAAATTCTAAATTTACACTTTAACAATAACTCTTGGAACCAAGCAACTTTACCAATTAAGTTAGGCGGTATCGGAGTTCGCAAAATCTCCAGTGTTGCTCTACCTGCTTTCCTGTCCTCTGTAAATAGTGCCTATTCTACATCAGTCAAAATTTTTAAATCTTCACAACCTATAAAATTGGCCTATGCAACAGAGGCAGTTGAAGCATGGAAATCAATTTGCCCTAACGAAGACATCCCAAAGGAATCAAATGTACAAAAACTTTGGGATGCCCCATTAGTGCAAAAAATCCATCAAGAGTTGGCCCAGAAATTCTCAAATAATATAGATAAAGCTCGCCTATTAGCTGTCTCTGAAAAGGAATCTGGCTACTTACTGGCTTCATACAATACCAGCAACCAACCTTGGGACCTTACTAGACAATAATACTTTTAGAATCGCAACTGGCATACGTCTCGGGGCATCGATATGCATGCCACATAAATGTCCGTGTGGTAGCGACGTCAATGCTCTCGGCCTCCATGGACTTTGCTGTCAAAAAAGTGGAGGTCGTTTTTCGCGCCACGGCTCTTTAAATGAAGTTATTAAACGGGCTTTTGCCACCATCAATGTACCAGCTATGCTGGAACCCTGTGGTCTTGTACGTGATGATGGCAAGAGACCGAATGGCATGACGCTGGTGCCTTGGGAGAGGGGGAGGGCCCTAGTATGGGACGCAACTTGTGTTGATACCTTGGCGCCCTCACATCTCTCGAGTACAGCGATAAGAGCCGGGGCAGCTGCCGAAACAGCAGAGACTTGCAAACGGCGCAAATATATACAAATTGAAAAAGATAATATATTTGTGCCGTTTGCAGTAGAGACTTTAGGTTCATGGGGGCCGAGTGCCAAAAAATTTTATAAAGATATAACACCAAAAATTGTCGCCGCTACAGGTGACAAGAGGGCTGGCTCTTTCTTCGCCCAGAGAATTAGCATAGCTATACAGCGAGGAAATGCAGCCAGCGTTCTTGCCACCATGCCACGCGGACCAAATTAGATTAAAACGTATACTTAGATAATTCTTTGAAACAATAAATTAAAATAAATAAATACAATTTCCTTATTAAATTTAAAATCCTTTCACACCAGACAAATCAGATTTGCTAGTCCCTAGTAATCAGTGTCTAAACCGTAGTCGCGGCTTACTGTAATGATTAACGACAGTCTTTATTAATTCTATCTCGTGGTATTAGAGGGTCAATATAGTGGCAGGAAGAAGCAGAAAAAACAAACGGATTCTGTAGGGGACAGCTTACACTGGGGATTGGATAATAAAATTATAGGGTTGTCACACGGTTCTCTGACCGCTTTAGATAAAAAAGGTGCGTCGGTGGCCGAGTGGTTAAGACGTCTGGGGTTCGATTCCGGATCCCGGCCATGTACCAATGTGTTTTTTAATTAAAAACTTATGTACATAATCCGACAAACCACACTTAGAGGCTTTTCCATCTAAATATACCTCAACAGAACTATAGCCACTCGTTAGGTATAGTCTCACAAATACCATCGGCCAAACGAGGGAGACTTGGTCTTTCGATGGGTACCCTGGAACAGTAACACGGTTTCGGGAGCTGTAAGGCAAACCGTGAAGAAAATAAATAAATAAATATTGTATGTTATAAATAGAGTCAGGTACAAAGGTTTAGTCAGCGCGCTAAATCTTCACACTAACACGCGTCTGTCTGCCTGTATGTCTGTCTGTGACCTTTTCATGCAAAAACTACTAAACGGATTTTGTTGCGGTTTTCACTATTAGATTGGTTGATTCACCGGAAAGGTTTACGAACTTTTACGAGTATTAAACATGGATCTATCATGTATTAGAGCTGATGAATCAAGTCGGGAAAAAAGTTAGTCCCAGCGAGTTTTCATGACGTATGCTGTCTAATCCGTCAGAGATATAAAAAATAATCTAGGAAAGAATTGTGTAGACTAAAATGATCTACAAAAAAGTGCGCGGTATCCAATACCTATCTCTAATAGATAGGTAAGTTAAAAGTATTTGTGTAGAAATTACAATTTTGAAATTGCAAGCCGAGGGCAAGATATTAAATATAATAACACTTGTTTCTGCAGCAGGGATTCTGAGAAGGGATAGCTGGAGTCTGAACTTCTTCTTAAAACTTATATTTGAGAAGTCCACTTGAGCAACTCTCTACATATGAACATTGTTAAACAGTGTCTCTGTCCACCGTAGGTGTAGGTAAATACCGTAATGGCGTGTTTAGTAAAGAACACTACGTCCGCACTACTATAAAAAAATTACTGATACCGATTGCAATTTCGGTTGCCAACCCTAATTGCGAAATTTTTATGTCAACAAGAAAGGGATCCGCCTCAAGGGATGCATTTGTTTTTAATAAACGGCGTGTAACACGGGTGATGCGATCATCTATTTAAATGAAACTTTTAAATCTTTAATAGGGAGTCAATATATCACTACTTTATTTAATAATGAAGTTATAAAAGCTTGTTGTGATTTTGAAAGTGAAAATAAAATATATTAGGTAAAAAATACTTAGTCCAGACATTAGGAAGAAAAGAAGCACACTATGAAACTTTTAGAAGCGGTTCATAAATACATAATTACTTTTAAGGTAAATGTAAGGCGAGGTGATCCGTGTTAGAGATTTGTAATAGAGTACCTATACTAGATTTTTATTTATTTACAGAACACCGTAATCAAAAATATCAAATACGGAATCCTAAAACTTAATATCTCGCTTCATACTCCGATAACCTTTAAACACAACTGATGATGCATTTTGCAAAAACAAATTGAAACAATTTATTTCCTAAATCTTATTGACATAACGTTTATTATTGTTAATGAAAAATTAGTAATTGGTCAGTTAATGTTGTTACAAGACTTGCAAGACTTGTCACGCCACGGTTCGAAGTTCCAGTTCCAAATCTCATGACTTCGTCATACGATAACGATAATTAATCGATCATCTATATATATTGACATTAGCTTTACACCTCCGGCTTGGCCAGTTAAGGGGTAATCTGAATGTCCTTATATTTAAAAATATGCTTTCACTACTAAAACAACATTTTCCCATATGTGTAATTATATCCTTAGGGGTTGAATTTTGGTAAATTCTACAGTAGGTATACCGAACAAACTTTTATATATTTTGCTACTTAATTGCCACTCACTTATTTTGATTTTGGATCTCTAGGTTCCACGTTAGCTTTAACGTTTTTAAATTCTGAAGCTTTAAAGTAGATAGGTAATTTTTTTTATACTTGTCTTTTTGGAATAGTATACAAACTTGTCTTTTTATTGTTACATTTTTAAATAACAGTAAAAAAATATGGTTATTAGTTCTGCAAATGAAAAATATGTTAAATATGTTAATTAATATGTAAAATTGTTAATATAACGTCTAAGAATTTTAAATGACAAGTTATATAAAAAAAACCTGCATTTGTTTACCAAATAAGACAAGTATAGAAAAACGGACATTTACTTCTTCTCTTTTCTGTGGGTAGATGCAACTTTCTACATAATAAATATCTTCATCATCTGAGCCACATATTATCCAGTCGCAGTACAGTTTTAGCAGTTAGGTATAGTTTAATAGCTGTGCGTTACGGTTGGTGTTATATAATATGTGTAATGTGTTATATAACCTACTTCAATAAATTGGCCATCAAATGCAAAAATATTGTTTTTAATCCAACTAGTACTTAGTTTCAGAGATTAGCGCCTTCAAACAAATAAACTATTTAGTAGATTGCATACCTCGATAAAATATTGGCTGTGGGGAGTTTTGAGGGTTTAGATATAGATGATTTTTTGAAAAGTTAAACGACCTTACAATTTATTTATTATGTAAAATAATAACTATGAATTGAATAGAGACACAATAGAGATGTCATTATACTAGGTATATGCTTCACACGAGTGGCCGATAACTGAAGCACACCAAATGTAGTCACGTGATACACAAATGTGTTGCATTAATTTAAATTAGGTATTTCAACAGGTTTTGTCTATTATAATTAATTTAATGTAAACAAAGAAATATTAATTTGAGAAAAACATTGAAAGATTATTTTCCAATTATTAAAACAATGTCTAACAAAGAAATAAATAATAATAATAGTTCAGATAGTTAAAAAAATGCTGAAAATAAACCATACATTTAACAGATCTTAGAGGTCAGGAATTAGGAGTAGGTAGGTACGTATGAAGCAAGAATGAGGAAAAATGTAAAAAAGTTCTCAAAAAATATCATGGGTCTGGCCATGCAAGGACCAAAGATCTTTTTCATATGCATAATGATGTAGCTATCTATAAGAACACTTTATGTCCTTGAGAGTTTGGTAAAGAAGACCATCGAATACCTTTTGAAATAAGTACGACAATACATAATATATACGAACCTCTTTCTCTTCCTTATACCTACTTATCTAAATTTTGTGTCCTGCCAATTTTACCATATTAATCGTTTTAGTAAATCTTTCATACCTCATTCTTACAAAATTGGACACATCCAACGTAAACTACTTTTCTAATCACAACATCATCTTTCATCTGCATTCTTCTCTAATAACATAGTTCCAAATGATATCAATGCGCCTTACCATATTTATTACAATTTATCTACACACAGACAGTCAAATATTTTATATATGTACAACTACTTGAAACACATGTCGTACGATGTGTTAAATCCGTGTTATCAAAGTACAGTGACGAGCAATATTAATTTATTTATTTATTCTTAATTTATGTATGTTTTTTTTAGTTTACAGGGTAACGCAGCCAGCATCTTAGGCACCAAGAAAGCGAAAGACATCAAGGGGTAGATTTAGATTTAAAAAATTTTTTTTGTTAAAATACAAGTTCAATCTACTTATATTTTAAACGATTTGTTTTTTTTGTTCGTTTATAGTTTACATTCGTCGTTATATAGGTACGTACCTAATATATAAAAGTCATTCCTCTTTCATAAAACGTAATGTGTTGAATCGGTATCAAACCGACACAAATGAGAAAAAATAGCTCCTCTGTTTGTGTCGATTTGATTACCGGATGAGGCAAGCGTATTTTCAAAAATTTTTGAATATAGTTTTACTTAATTTTAAAAAGAAAGAAATATTTCCTTTGATTAAAATTTGCTAACATTTATATTATAAATAAGGTGTAGGATAGGAACTTTACCTCCACTTCCCGCCTTTAAATTTGCACTAGTATATATAATAAGTATACTACTTGATTGTAGATAAGTACGTTTTCAATTAATATTGTAATTATTACTTAATTAAGAAATATCTATATTTTTAAAGTGTCTTCACCTACCTATAAAATTAGATATTATGTAGAAGTAATTAAATGTAAATATTTATTGATTTTTATATATTTACTTGCTATTAAGTAAATAAGTGTACATTCTACATCTGCTTATTGATAAATCGAGCGCGCGCCAATTTCTTAATATAAATAATCTATTCTCTAAGTAGTCGAGAAGTGTTGTTACTTAGCTGTTTCTTAATATTTATTTACTCGAATACAGGTGAATAAAATCATATTTAGAAAAAAAACATTAAATTAATAATAATTAATAAACAGTGTGTGAAATCATGTCATAAATAACAGTGACATACATATTTATGTTTCAGGAGTGGAGTAATGCGATCAATTACAGTATGGCTCATTATTGCCAACTTTTTAATTTTAACGGTAGCGGAGCCATCTGTGTTATCTATTCAAGGTTCTTCATTAACAGCAGATAGCACACAAACAGGTCACTCTTATGACTTCTGTATGCCATTAGTTATAGCCCACAGAGGTGCTAGCGGATACGTACCAGAACATACTCTAGGATCTTATGCCCTCGCTATAACATTAGGAGCAGATTATGTAGAACCTGATCTAGTCATGACAAGCGATGGACACTTGATCGCACGACACGACAACGAACTAGGATTAACTACCGACGTAGCACACAAACCAGAATTCGCTGATAGATACAGAACTCAAGATATGGATGGTAATCAAATAACAAGTTGGTTTGTTGAAGACTTCACTCTAGCTGAGATTAAAACATTACGTGCTGTTGAACGAATACCTCAATACAGACCGGGTAATGCTTGCTTGGACTTGGCCTTCGAAATACCAACCTTCCAAGAAATAATCGATCTTGTGAAGAGTATGGAAATCAGCCAAAAACGCAAAATAGGTTTGTACCCAGAAATAAAACACGGAAGTCACTTTCAACAGCTCGGACTCGCTTTGGAGCGTCCCCTTGTAGACATGCTACACAGTAATGGTTACAGAGGAGTTTCCGCCCCTGTATACATTCAATCATTTGAGATTAATAATTTAAAGGAGTTGAGAAATCTCACAGATCTTAGACTGTTGCAGCTTTATGAAAGCAACCGTTCTGATCAACCGTATGATCAGGTTTTAGAGAAAACTTCAATTACTTATGGTGACATGGCCACTGCAGAAGGTTTGTTGGAAGTTGCTAAATACGCCAATGCTGTTGGACCAGACAAAGGTTATGTTATCCCCAGAGATTCTCAAAATAGACTTGGAATTCAAACAGATTTTGTAGCGAACGCTCATGCCGCAGGCTTAAAAGTTCATCCGTATACGTTCCGTGCTGAAAATTATTACTTGCCTGAAGAATTTCGAAGTGACAAAGTTGGCGATGATGCAAGAGGCGATCTAGTAGGAGAAATTGCGGCTTACATCGAAGCTGGAATTGATGGTCTGTTTTCTGATCAACCCGATATAGCTGTTCGTTTTAGGAAAAATTGTCAATGATGTATTAAACCATTTTATTGCAAACTAGGTACAAGGTTTTTATTTTATTCCCAAAATTAATAAAGGTAGGTATACTATTTTAAAAATATCTAAAATTTCAATGAGATGATAAGAATCTATGTAGAGGTTGTGTAAATATCGGTGAACATCGATGTGAAAAATTAAGTTATAAATTTTTCCTTTTTTTACTATACTTACTTAACTATCTACCATAGGTAAGAAATAATGTTTATATATGTACCTACCTACACTACCTACCACCTCGAAGATATTATATTATGTAGAGATTAAAAATCAATCAAATTAATAATGTTATTTTTTTAATAAGAAATGAAAACTTCATGTTACTTATTCAAAACAAAGAATATCGTATTTGATTAGATTAGTACTCAATACTCATGCCTAGTTATGTTACCTAATTCAGTAATTGATGTACATTGTAGATGCACTCCGTACACTGCTTAATTAGTAAATCAATAGTTATTTTAATTAGTCGAGTGTTTTCTTATTTATATTCGACTACAGGGTACTGGTGAGTTGAAACTTATTTTATTTGCATAAAAAGTACCAATGGATATGTTTACAGTGTGTAAATTTGTGTAGAAATAGAAATAACATTTAAATTTATTTTGTTTTAGGTGTGAAGTAATGCGATCAAATATAATATGGCTGATAACTGCCAATTTTTTATTTTTTACGGTAGTAGAGTCATCTGTGGTACATATTCAAGATTCCTTGTTAACACCGGACAGTACACAAACAGATCACTCTTATGACTTCTGTATGCCATTAGTCATAGCCCACAGAGGTGCTAGCGGATACGTACCAGAACATACTCTAGGATCTTATGCCCTCGCTATAACATTGGGAACAGATTATGTAGAACCTGATCTAGTCATGACAAGTGATGGACACATGATTGCACGACACGACAACGAATTAGGATTAACTACCGACGTAGCACACAAACCAGAATTTGCTGATAGATACAGAACTCAAGATGTAGATGGTGTTCAAGTAACAGGTTGGTTCGTGGAAGACTTCAACTTAGCTGAGATTAAAACATTACGTGCTGTCGAAAGAGTACCACAATACCGACCCGGCAATACACGCTTGGACTTGGCCTTCGAAATACCAACCTTTCAAGAAATAATTGACCTTGTGAAAAGTATGGAAATCATCCAAAAACGTAAAATAGGTTTGTACCCAGAAATAAAACACGGAAGTCACTTTCAACAGCTCGGACTTGCTTTGGAGCGTCCCCTTGTAGACATGCTACACAATAATGGTTACAGTGGAGTTTCCGCCCCTGTATGCATTCAATCATTTGAGATTAATAATTTAAAGGAGTTAAGAAATCTTACAGATCTTCGGCTATTGCAGCTTTATAAAAGCAACCATTCTAGTCAACCGTATGATCAGGTTTTAGAGAAAACATCAGTTACTTATGGCGACATGGCCACTGCAGAAGGTTTGCTGGAAGTAGCTAAATACGCCAATGCTGTTGGACCAGACAAAAGTTACGTTATCCCCAGAGATTCTCAAAATAGACTTGGACATCCAACAGATTTTGTAATGAACGCTCACACCGCAGGCTTAAAAGTTCATCCATATACTTTCCGTTCTGAAAATTATTACTTGCCGGAAGAATTTCGAAGTGACAACCCTGGTGACGATGCAATAGGAGATCTAGTAGGAGAAATTGCAGCTTACATCGAAACTGGAATAGATGGCCTGTTTGCTGATCAACCCGATATACCTGCACGCTTTAAAAAAAATTGTCAATAAATAGATGTGTCAATAAACAGAAATGACATGTAAATAGTTGTCAAGTAAAAAAGTATTAGCCATATTAAACCATTTTTTTTTTCCAAATATTTGTAAAATAGTTTTAAATTGATTACATTTTAATAAGTACCTACCTACCTAAGTACTTATTTACCTACATTTAAAGAAATAAGTACATTCGAGCCTGTGAATAGCTACCTACCACCCACTAGTTTCAAATCAACAACAAAATGTTATCAAGCAAAGACGGTGAAAATTTTGTTTAGCACCAATTTAGCACATAGGTACGGACGGTTTTTCCAGTTTTGGTTTCAAATACCTAGATATGTATGTAACTCAATTTACTGTCTACACTACTACTACTACTACTACTGTCCACAGAAAACCGAACACGTCTAGACCTTCGCCTTATTACCTTCGAAGATACCTAGATAGTTCTAGAACACAGCATCGACAATTAATGGTTCCATAATTTAATTATTATTTTAGAAAGATGTTTAAAGGGATATGAAAGAAACATGTTAATTTAATCGTCGGTTTATTTGCGAGTAGTATTTTGATAAATATCGATAAGATGTTGTTTGAATTGATAAGATTGTAATATAAAATACATTCGTGCTTCGACAAGTTGAGATAAGAGTTAGGACACGAGATCTTTATTTCAAAGTGAACAGAAATAAAACAGTAAGGTTATTTACAACACGTTATGCCTTAATTTTGTTATTTACCAATATTTTTAGTTTGCATCATCATCATACACACCACAGAGCACAGGTGAGTACATTTTTTCTAAGCCTACTTTACATGAGAAAGTTGAAAAACCCCCAAAAGTATTGCGAGGAATACCTATAACACGAGAGTCGAGATGCGTGAAATTTCGAAGATCGGAGAACAGCCGAGTTAGCATACATTTTGACAGCGACACTTTCGTTTCGGTCGAATGGCCTTGAACAGGCCAAAACGTTCATGTCCAACAAGGACCGGCCAGAGATAGCCCGGGGCCGAGAGGTCCGGCCCAACAATGTGCGTGCAAATTTGCTATGCCGGGCAAAGACAAGTACACAGAATTTGCCCGCACATTGTTGGGCCGGACATTCTCGGACCGGGTATGTCCTGCACAAGAATGCCGAGCAATTTGCTTGGCCGGACAAAGACAAGTACACGGAATTTGCCCGCACATTGTTGGGCCGGACCCCGGGCTATCTCTGGCCGGTCCTTGTTGGACATGAACGTTTTGGCCTGTTCAAGGCCATTCGACCGAAACGAAAGTGTCGCTGTCAAAATCTGTGCTAACTCCCCAGGATGTTGTCATTTGTCATTATCATAAAGGAATGATAATCTGAGGTAATACTCCATTCGAACTACCTACCCTTTAACGCATAAAAGCACCCTTTATCCAATTTTCTATTTACTCGATCACGTAAAAATAGGCAAAATATTTTAATAATATGGTAAACAAATAAAAAAAAACATGTGAACTCCCTTTGGCTGTATTCTATACGATTCCCTTGCTCTTATGAGAAAATGAAGTACAAATGTCAGTCTTCAAAATGGCGGTCTGCCTTTGCCTTTTCCGAAATAAGGAAACGATAAATGAAACCAAACAAAATCATTCATTGCTTTCCGTAGACAGAGAATAAGGTTACCTAAAATTCTCCCTCTATACGTTGCTTTCATTTCATTCAAATGTATGCAGCCAAGATATTATTATACTCTTTGACCCATTGTATCTTTGCCACTGACATTTCAGTCAATCCAAAGAGTATAATAATAGAGTCAACCAACTGTCAAGCAAGAACTTCAAAAAGTATTATTTACTTGCTCTGTGAAGTACTTTTCATTTTCTTTCATCAATTCAATTCAAAATAAAATAAAATTATCATAAACAAAACTGATTACATGATAAATTAATTAAGTACAATACTAATTTATATTAATAGCGATGTGACCAATATAACTTATTGTTACAATGATCGGTCCACATTTTAAATTTAAAACCTTTATCTCAATTCTATTTACCATAACAATATGTAAGTATTTTTCTATTACAATTACAAAATAAGAATTATCTGGATCATATATATTTATGGGTAATGCAATTAAATGCAAAATTAATGTAAAAGAAACTTGTTAGCTAAATTTTTCTTCACATTTACTCTCAAATTATTTAGGGTTGGAAGTATGCCAATTATTATTCTTAATTTCCTTTCCTTTTGTCCTTACCTACTGTGGTATTCCTATAAATAGCTTTTAAAATGCAATATAATTGGTACAACAATATTGCATGGATTGTCCAACAGTAATAAACATTAATTTGTTTTGCCTTGAGATGCCTGTTTACTTAGATGTTAATAATTCTGTAGTAATTATATACTTTATGTGTTCAAATATTTCAATATTGTAAGTGATGGCATTGTTCCAAAAATCCAAATAGTTTTATTGCCATGCCTAAATTATTTTTAATATATTATGCTATTACCTACACAAGAATGTGTTAAATATATCCACAGTAGTGTAGGTATAGGATATTATTATATGTTGACTAACCACTAATAATTCTTCTTTGTTATCTAATTAGGCTAACACAATGTGATGTTGTAATAATATAAGGAAGCATACATTCCATATAACTTGAGTACCTAAACATTGAAAATATACCTTAAAACAAGGTTACTTAATATTTTTTTCTTTTGAAGTTTTTAATTCCTAATTTATATAGATACTTAATGCTTAATAGTTAGTGGGTACAATGTATTGTTATTACATTCCTTGTTCATTTGATTCATTAAACATTACTCTCCAGTACTTCTCATTATTCTTATTCTGGCAAAGAATAGAACGGAAGATGATCCAAACTCCAGCAAACAAACATTTAAAACTAACAATAACAAATATCAATTTGACAATCTGAAAGCTGAGATAATTGATACAAATATGGATACTGCGGAAGATAGCGCAGTTCGAAGAGAACTATTTCAAGCCAAAGCTAGAATAGATGAGTTAGAAAAGAAAATTGCAATTCTAGAAGGAAGGATACCACAAAAGTTCCCTGATGTGCATCATTTAAGTCATAAAGACAGAAAAAGAATATTGGTATGTATAATTTTGCCTTTAACACTAATAGTATAACTCTCACCAAATAAATTGAGCTGCAAAGTATTGCGACTCACATGGTTAGAATGCATCCATACAATTTGTATGAGAGCCCTACCCAATCTAACTATGGGCGTGACTGGCAGACTGGACCAACCACCTTACAGAGGTAAAAAAAAAGGATATAGGACTTAAAGTATTAGTTTTATGCTGGTACCCTTAGGGCCAGTAGTAATGTTCCGGGAGCTGTAACTTGATAATTTATATATGGTGTATGTTCAGTCAGAAACAAATGTATATTTCCACCTGTAGATAATGATAAGTAAATAGTCTAGGTTCGTTCATTTTCATGTAACAAAATACCCATATTTAATGTGATGGCAGGTTGATCTGCTTATTTTGCATTCATTTAATGGCTACTTTCTATAGAAATACTAGCGGACCCTGCGGACATTGTCCTGCCCAAAAATTAGCTTGCCTGTACTACTACCCCTACCCTTATCACTTAGGGGTATGAAAAATATATTACAACCGAACATGGGCCCTACTGAATATACACAAAAAAAATCATAAAAATCGGTCAAGCCGTTTCGGAAGAGTATGACAACTAACTTGTGACACGGGAATTTTATATATTAGATAATAATCATACATGTTTTAGGTTACAGGAGGTGCAGGCTTTGTGGGATCTCATCTTGTGGATATTCTCATGATACAAGGACACGAGGTTATTGTTGTTGATAACTTCTTCACTGGTCGAAAAAAGAATGTGGAACACTGGTTTGGGCACAGAAATTTTGAGCTTATTCATCATGACATTGTTAATCCCTTGTATATTGAGGTAATTTATTATGATTGCATTATCTAAGACTGAAATTTTGTTAATATATAAAAACCACACATTGTCTGTTTATTTTACTTCCAAGACATCGGAATATATTTTAATGAAGTCAGAATCTAGTATTTAAGCTTTAAGAAACACTGTCTTAAATTGTCTCAACCTCCCAAATAGGCCAAAAATTTGGTTAAATAACTTAACTAACGTTTTACCAATTGAACATAGTCTAGTAAAAGTATTTAGGATAACAACTAAGCTGCCACCGCTCATAATAGAGTTTATTTTATTCTGCAGAGTAGTAATTGAAAATTTATGACAAATTTGAAATCCAATATGAAAATTGTTTATTTACCCTAAACTTATAATCTAATTAATCACAAATGTAGTCACATTCTTTGTAGTATTTATAGAATCTTATATTAATCAGGTGTGATAAATTCTGTTATTTATAAATTTTATCATTCATTTTTATTGACACATCACCAGCAAAACAGAAATTTGGTCAACATGTCTTTCTAAAGAAAATTGGTGCAAGTTTAAAAAACTATAGTTATGTAACTATGTGTGTCTCATGTTTGTTTATGTTTCTTTAAGAGGGTTTTAAGGGGTTTAAACTTCAACTTGAAATACATCATCACTACATTGTTATAAAAAAAAGTCCACTGCTGCGTCTGTCTGTCTGTCTATGACCTTCTCACGCAGAAACTACTAAACGCGAGAAAAGTTTACGATACATGGTCCTATCATCTTTAGGAGCAGAGCATTAACAGTATTTGTGAATCAAGTCAAGGAAAAGTTAGCTCCAGCGCGTTTTCATGGCGTTTACTGTCTAATCCATCAGAGATGTCACAAAATGATGTAGGACAGAAATGTGTAGAATAAAATTATCTACAAAAGTCTCCGGTACCATATATCAATCTCTAATATATAAGTAGCAATAAGCGTATTTGTGTATTATAATTTTATAAATATTGTATGTATTATATTTTTTATAAATATTGTATGCGTGCGAAGTGGTGGGCGGGTCGCTAGTAATATATATCATACTATTACTTTGAAATCACTCTTCCATTAAATAGCATCTCTTTAGAAAGTGAGGTATAATAGAGCCCAAAATTATTTGTTGATAATAGAAATTGTCTCGTTTCAGGTAGATGAAATATATCATCTAGCTAGTCCAGCCAGTCCGCCACACTACATGCACAATCCTGTAAAAACACTGAAGACAAATAGTTTGGGAACCATTAATATGCTAGGTAATACATAATTGTCTTTAATTTGCATATTTTTTATGTAAAGGATGCCAGATACTCTCCCAAGTGTTCACAATCCCTGGGTAAGCCTTGTTGTTGAGATATTGTTGAATAGTTCTCATAAAATGCTGTACCTAGAGGTTCCTGATATATTTTTTTATTTAGGTCAATATTTCGCAAGATATAAGCTCCCAAAGTTGTTGACATTGTGTCTACTTTTTAAACCATGTAGGTACTTAAAAACCTGAAATTCATTCTGTCTATATTTTTGATGAAAATCAATTATTACCTAATTGCAACTTGGCAAATGTTAAACATTTATCATGATTTATCTCTATAGACAAACACACACCTTCACGGCCTTTATACCTTGCGGTGTGGCCAGAGGCACCAGTAACAGTGTCCCTTTTGCCAGTTGTCCATATTGACCAGAACAGACAAAGAAAATATTAATTGATTTAATTACACTTCAGGGCTTGCTCGGAGAGTGGGTGCAAAAATATTAATTGCCAGCACCTCGGAAGTGTATGGAGACCCAACTGTTCATCCTCAGCCAGAGACATACTGGGGAAATGTAAATCCCATTGGTAAATATTTTTTTACTTATTAAATCCTCATAATGTTTGACATGATTCCTTTGCATGATCGACAATATACAAAGTTTGATACAAAGCAAGAAGATACAAATCCATTCCTAGGCGTTATATTTTAAGTATAAATTATATAATTATATATTAATAATATAATTAACCTTGACTAGGCCAAACAGTGTGCTTTTTATATTATATACATTCCGCCCCCGGCTTCGCCCGTGGATATTTACGAACAAAATAAAATATACCCTATACCTACCCCTACCCTTTCCCCCACCCCTACTTCTACTCCTACCCCCTACCCACTACCACTACCTCTATATCATCAATAGTTTTCGCAGCGCACGCGATGTAAGGAATTTCTTAGGTAATTTTTTACACCTTGTGTTACATTATTGGAGTTTTAGTAAGGATCCCAAATTTTTTTGAAAATAGAATATAGCCTATGTCACTCAGGGTGAATGTAGCTTTCCAATGGTGAAAGAATTTTTGAAATCGGCACAGTAGTTTTTGAGTTTATTCATTACAAACATAATGTAATGAATAAACTACAATATGGGTTATCCTAGAACCGTGTTATCGGCCCGTGGGTGCCCAGCGGAAGACGGAAGTTTTCCTGTTTAGTCGATGCTAGTTGTCCTTGTGAGGCCATACCTAATGAGTGGCCATTTCTTTTGAGGTATATATAAGTAGATTTTAAAAACAATAAGTACCTATCAATTAATATTAGTAGATGTGTGTGTAGATTGTGTCATAAGGGAGTAAAATAATATTTTTAAGGCGAGGGCTCTATTTACGTACGTATTTATTCATAAAATTGTTTTTTTAATTCCAATTTATCCCAAACGAGAAAGGCAAAGGACATCGTCCATACAGCCAATGTATTTATACAATATTTGCGTTCGATCTCTTTGATCGCGAAACACTGTAAGTAGCAACGATCATGTTCCAAATTCAAAACGCGTTACTTCTCTCTGTGGAAGTTTCTTGGATAAAAGACCTGCTTTGGTCACACTGATTGAAGAACCAATCGTCGTTTTCCGAATAGCTGGGATGATTTTACTTGGTAGGTGATCTTGTAATCCAATAATAAAATTCATGTTTGCTAATTCTAGGTCTATACAGAGTTATGTCATTATTGAATGACTAACCGCACTAACTGATAACGTTGTACTTTAAAATACGGCCAATGTCGTGTTTAAAGTGTCGTTTTATATATAAGTACCTACCTGCTTATACACTACTGTACTGTACGACTGGCCACTCGTTAAGTAGGTATAGCCTCACAAATACCATTGGATAAACGAGGGAGACTTGGTCTTCCGCTGGTTACCCTGGAACCGTAACACGGTTTCGGGAGCTGTAAGGGGCAACCCATGAAGAAAGAAAAAACTTCCGCGCTTAAGCACTTAAACTTAAGTTTAGGAAAAAATTATCTGTCGACTGATCTTTTTTTCATGTCTTATAGTTTCTATTTTTGTTGCATGTTCTTTTTTCTTAAATTTTATTTGTTCACTTAAATAGGTTAGATGTAAGAGTAAATGTGTTAGATTCGCAAGTGGCGTTTGCCTATAATTAGTTGTGCGTCTTAGCAAAAACCTACTATGGATGTTTTTTTTACTTTAAGGCCCCAGTCTGGCTGTGCAAGCTACGCGCTTAAATTTTGTGATAGATTAAATATTTTATTTTGTTTCATAGACAAATGTTACAAAAATGAATTTAGTTTTAAAATAATGTTTGGTTTATTGTAATTTAGTGAAAATTATATATCACTTATAATATACTAATTATCTTGTCTAAAACCTGACCAAGATATACCTCTGATTTGGTTTGATGCACTTACTGTCATTTTTGAGCACTTACCAAGCGAAACTGATAAAATAATTGGAAAATCAAATCAGTAAAGAAGTATCTTTATATGTTCAATGTTAATGTGGGCTCGCTAGATTTTTCAGAAAATCTTTCATTTGCTTAATTAAAGAGCTTTAAATTGTCAAAGGAGATCAACATATTCCCATACATAGTTGGGCTAGTGTCGGGCAATGTCTGGCACCAACCGAGTGCCGACATCAAATATATATATATTAATAAAGGTCACAAATGGGCGAACCAAAATAAATTAATCATATATTTTTAGCGGCCGTATTTTACACGTATTTTTACTCATATGTTTTAAACACTAGTAACACTAATATAAAATGTTTACGCTTCGGAACGTATCTACTTAAGTCAGCCGTCGTCAGCCAGTTCAGTCAGGCTGTCAGTTCGCTAGCTAGCTTCTGTTTTTGTCGGTTTTTGTTGTTTCTCTCGTTATTTCTTATGTTATTCAAAATAAATAGATAAAAAAATATTAATAAAACAACCTACTAAAAAAGGTAAATAAAACAATCAGTCAAACAATATCAGTCAAGTTGAAAGTGACAGCCAAATAATTATTGCCAGCAACAAATAATGTTGAAATAGGTGTTCAAAATCAAAATCTGAAAACTATTAATTCAAGAGCTAAAAATACTGGACCACGATTTTTTAGTTCTATATCTTATATCTAACAACTGTGGGTATTATGGGTTCTGTTCGCGAAGATAAAAAAAAATGGCCCAAATGTAGGGATTTCCTTTCCCGTAATTTTGCCTACCGGTAAACGAGTGTTTTGGCTACTAAATTTTATTCTAAGTAACTTATAATTAAATATAATAAACAACAAGTTTTTGGTAAGCAAATTCCAAAAGAAAAATAATTCCAAAAAATATATTTTTCAAAAAAACAATAAATTGCAAAAGCCGCTAAAATTATGATATAAAACAAATAATTCTTCCTTTAGTTCCTTAGTGTCCGCCGAGCGGCCCATAGAGTAACTCATAGAGTAAGTAGCAATCACTATGTTCTTTAATAAGAGACGGGACTGCCATACATTGAAATGAAATCAAAATTAGGGCCGAAAGATACTGCCAACCTAAGAACATTAAGGAGGGAAAATAGGAAATCAGTGCTACCAACTACAAAAGTCAAAACATACGGCTAGTGCTGTCCTTCCTACAGAAATATTTTTGTCGATATCGATAAAAATATGCTAAAACCTGGATCAGCACCTACCTACTTTTAAAATGTCGGTTTTGTTGATTAGTATAATCGAAGAAATTGAAATGTATGGTAATTCACAACCATTTTTTATAGGATTTGAATAAACTACGTAGGTAGACCACGGGTCTGGGAGGAATTATTAAATTTCAACTTCTTTGATCTTTCATTTCAATAAAACTTCACATGTTTTTCTATAATTTATTTGTAAAACAACACATATACACATAATACAATTCACCGACCTCTTAAAAACAATACACCTAATGCAGAGCAACAATTTTATCAATATTACAGTGAAATAGGTTATTAAATTGAAATTTAATAATATATGATGACCTTATCTAAGACCAATCTTAGGTAATTATTTCAGCACCGCTTCTCGAAGAATTTAGGCAATGATAGAATAACTTATAGAATTGCGTACCTATAAAATAATTAGTATTAGCCGTATTTTGGTAAGTAATAACTAGTAGTAAGTATAAATGATTTTTGTATTGTATCAAGAGGTGTGCAAAAACGATGTTACAACGAGTCTGTAAGAGACACAAACATAGATGGAATAGAACGATTGTTTAAAAATCACCTATTATAAGTGTTTATTAAAAGGACCATGACCAGTGATGGCTTAAGTCACCGATCTAAGTTGGGTTCTTTTTAGTTTTAAGATCTTTTGTGAGAGTCTTGTATTTATGGTTGGTAGAGCTGCCCTGGTTTGTCTACATTCCTAACATTGTTCCATTCGAGATTGTGCATGCATTTTGTTCTCTGCTTGAGTCGAGAGGCAAACCAGCCGCTAGGCAGGGCACTAGGGGCTCGGGGCTAATTGCAGACATACTTGCACCGGCTCTCGCTAGCTCATCCGTCGCGTCATTTCCACGGGAGTTGCTATGACCTTTGATCCATTGTATGGTTAAGGTGTTATTATAGTTACATACCTTGTTTAGTGCTGTATGAGACCTGATTTAAACTTATTGCTTACCAGAGCTTGTATGACAGATTTTCTGTCCGACAGTATGCGAATAGACTGGTTGTTTACTTTCCTCTTAGTTATCGCTAGGGCCGCTAGGCAGATTGCCTGGAAAGATTAAAGATAAAAGTAAATTTGATGCAGCAAAAAGCAATGGCTCAATTTATTTGGTGCGGGTTGTAATGGGTTAGTTTTGTGGAATGTGAAACAAATATGTTTGAGTCAGAATATCGATATCGATAAACTGTACAATATGCAAAGTACATCACTATTTTTCAGCAATATGCTGTTCGTTTAATATGAAATTTATAAAGAATAATTACTTAATTAAATTAACATGAATGGCTAATAACTTACCGATCCTCATTTATTGGGAATATTGTCATAAATATTCGCTTCATACCGTCTACGCGGCAGCCTCTTGTACCACATATTGTACAATTTTTATGTGTCCATTCTTAATTATTGAATACAATTATTGTAAAACAATATACTTATTTACTATAACTTACTATATTATATTTACAATTAATATATTACAAGCACGATTTAAGCATCACATTATATATTTATTTATTAATATTTCAAAACTCAAACTAGAATATGACAAAACAAATTTGCCGCCATTTGCAACTTTGACAGCGATAGACAGAGATAGCACCATGGAGTGAAAAAGATGGCGATACGACGCCATTAATATTGGCTCAATTTTCATAGAACCAATTTTTTGTTCGAAGCTGCGCCAGCCTGGAGTAACTTATGAGCGGCCGCAGCGAATGGACGTAGGGATGACGCTCGTTCCTGTTTTACCTCTCGCTCTAACAAATCTCTCTTTCACTCTACAGAGTCTTATGGCGTACAATTGATTCGTACTGACAGTCGCTCTACTTGATTTATTTTACGTGATTAGAAAAAAGATTTTTTAGAAGTGAATACTTTTAACTGGACCGATTGTTCCCAAAATCGATATCCGTGACCAGAATAAAAAAAAATAGCTTTTCTTCCGGGTTTACCTGTGTAATATGGTGACTTTGCAATACTTAGCTTTTTATTAACTGGTCTTTCTCCCGGCTCACCTGTGTAATATGGCGACTTTTTTATTGTATTTTTTAAATATTTAGTTACGTTGAAAAAAACTATTTTAATTTAATTAGTTCTTAACGTTGTGTAAATAAATTTAATGTTATAGTATTTCTAAAACACCATGTCATAATTTCTTCCATAAGTAACCCTAAGCGAGTGTCGAATTATAGGTAGAGAACTTTCGCGACCGTCCGTCTGCATATCAGCGAAGCGCCGCCGCTGCTAGTTTAAAAAGTCGAAATCTTAGTTTTGTACAGCAAGACTGCAGCCTTAAGAGTGTAGTGTACCGCGTCCATGTCCATACAAACGGAGAAAACGTTTTACTACCCCTAAATATCATTTAATTTTAACGATTTTGTAATATATTACTGACATAATGAAAAACTACGTACGTATTTTTTCCTTTTTTCAAAATTCGTAATAGATCAAAAGTTATAAGCCCCTCAAATCTCGGTTTTTTTGGTTCATAACTTGCTCGTAATAAACCGTCTGTATTTGAGAAACAAAGCAAAATTTCAAAAAAAGCAAAACGTACGTACGTAGATTATAATCTGCTAAAACGTTTGACACCAAAATTATAAGGTTTCGTTATAGTTTAGTAGGTGTAAATCGTTTTCCCCCAAAACGCAATTTTCAACGAAGAACATACCTACGAACACTCACGAGCTGCAGTGTTCTCTGTCGCACTGATGCCTGTGGGAAGAGCGCGCTTGAGACAGAATATGATTTTCTAAATACCTATTTCGCTGCGTACGCTGAGCTACACGATCCTCTTAAGATTTAATGTAACAACTGTTGGCAGACCTAATAAATAAATAAATAAATAATAAAAAGACGGTGACCGATTATAGTACATAGTCCTTATGGAGATATTTTAGCGGAATGCTGCACTTTGTGATGAAAGCAAGTCGCTTTCCACAGACCTAATTTTTTTCATAAATAAACGATCTCGTAGAAAAATTTTGGATACAAGGTTTTGGGCCCAGCAGAAAACCAAATCTCCCTCTTTTAGCCGATGGTATTGGTGAGGCTATACCTAATTTAATAATGGAAACTTAATTTGTTTGTTAAATACATATTTCAGGTCCTCGTGCCTGTTACGATGAAGGTAAACGGGTGGCGGAGACTCTTGCCTACTCTTATGCGAAACAGGAAAAAGTGGCTGTCAGAGTAGCGAGAATATTCAACACGTATGGACCAAGGATGCTCATCTCTGACGGAAGAGTTGTCTCCAACTTTGTTATGCAGGCGATTCAGAACTTGACTATTACGGTAAGTGAGTGAGAATACGGAGTCGATAGCCCAATTGGTAGATCGTTGACTTGAAACCGGAAGCTCGCGGGTTCAATTCTCATTCATGCCAAAAATCCTAATTCCCAATTATTTTTAAGAATATGTATCTACTTTAATCTAAATCTTGTGTTTCGGAGGGGACATAAAGCCGCGTCCGCGCTTCCAAAAAATAACAGATATTTATGTATTGTCCCATACTAATTACATGCTGTAAATTACGCGATAACTATATTTCTTGGTTCGAAATTAAAATTGCTTTCTAAGGATAGATATATTACCTAAACATTATATAAACGAAATACAAAATCTTGTGAAGCCCTGAAAGTCCTTAATTTTTCGCGTATTTTTAACAGACTGCGATTTTAATTCTTTTAATATATTTATTAATGTACAATTTTAAGAAAACATTAATTACAAGATTTTATAATATTTTTTGAATAATACTTACTCCGATAGCCGAAGTCCGTTTCTGGTACGTGAATCTTGGTCTAGCTTATCTTATCGATTTTAATAGCAGTTCATCTCGCTCACATCTTTCTAAAGAGATATAGACAAAATAAGTCGCGCGTAAAACTTAGTTCGTTGCGCTGTGTTGCGTCGCCTTAAATGCAGCAACAGGCTTGTTCTGTTTAATATGGATAACTGACAAAGTGTATGTTACTGGGTGTCCCTGGGCACACCGCAAGGTGAAGATGAACATGTCTCTTAATAGTTTGGAATAAAGATTCGATTAAAAATAATTCCATGGAAATCTTAGATCATCTCTTCTCAGGGAAAAAAGATTCGATTAAAAATAATTCCATGGAAATCATAGATCATCTCTTCTCAGGGAAATAGCGTGAAAATTCATCGATGAAAGGTTACCGTTTGCCAGTCGGTGATCAAATAGACCAATATAAATGGAAAACTTTTTTTTTTCCGGATTTTTTTTGGTATGGTGGGCGGATCATAATTTGTTACTATAATGAAATACTTATCATACTACAATCGGGCTGACAGACGAAATTTCGCTCAGCGCCGTTGTCATTAGATATACAAATATGTTCTGCCAACATATATTTAAGTACCTAATGATAATTTTAACTTTCAGCTATACGGCAATGGTAAACAGACACGATCGTTCTGCTACGTGTCCGACTTGGTCGACGGTCTGATCTCACTGATGGCCTCCAATTACTCGTTACCTGTTAATTTAGGAAACCCTGTGGAGCATACTATAGAAGGTATTTTGCCCCGGATTTTTTTATTTAGAGACTAGCTTTCCGCTTGTGGATATTTTCGAACAAAATAAAATATAGCACTTCCTATTAGTGAAAGAATTTTCAGAATCGGTTCAATAGTTTCAGAGATAACCCTCTACATCCAAACTTACAAACTTTATCTCTATGATATTATTAACTGTCATACTAGCAGTTGTCCGCGACTACGTACGCGTTGTATTAGGAATAGTGACGCAGAGTTTTCTCTGAAATTTATTTCTTACCCCCGTAGTTTCCCCGTGAGTCAGAAGTTCGAAACTTATGGCTACCGATATTCCCGTCCACTGTTTTTTTTTAAATGCAAAGCAATTTTCTCATACAAAATTTAACACCCCGTTACACCCTCCCTTAAGAGCCCTATATCCATAATTTGTATGGAGATATTACTATTCCCAATTTCTCTGTAAATACTCCACCTGTCACTGTAATTTAGGATATAGTTACTTATTCAATATATCTAAGTGAAATAGTCGTTATTTTTTCAATTGGTTTTATTTAATAGGAAATATGGGTGGTAAAATAAGAGGGTAAAATATATAATATGTAGTGATATACTATTTATTTTATTATCCTTGTTACAGAGTTTGCGATAATAATAAAGAATCTAGTCCCCGGTTGTCGCAGCACGCTCTCGACGAGCGCTGCCGTCGAAGACGACCCACAGAGGCGGCGGCCAGACATCACGGTTGCGAAGACACAACTTAGCTGGTCACCCAAGGTATTTTTTAATATTTGAAGTAGAGTATAGTGGGTGGGTAGGGGGTGAGGAACTGTGCGCATAGGTAGTTAGTATTATGTATATACTCACTTATACCAGTCGCGAGCGCGGTAACCAGACTGAAATAAATTGCAAAATACGTGAACATTCCTATATTTTCTGCCCCCTCCTTCGTCCGTGGCAAATTTTCAAAAATTGATCAAGTGCTATTCCAGTCTATAAGTGAATAAGGAATCGTATAATATGGATGTTTATAGTAAGTATTTTAATTTTGTTTTAGGTAACACTACAAGATGGCCTTCAACGAACTATAGAATACTTCCGGGAGGAACTATCCAGAGCACCCGACAACAATAAAACCTATATTAATATAAAAAACTAAGTTGAATCATATTGTTAATAAGAGAATCCCAATAAAATGTGATATTAAGCTACAAATTGAGATAGAGAATAATTTTATGTTGTGTTCAATTTTTTTTATTAATAAAAACATCATAAATCGTTCAAATGCGTTTTATTCTAAAACTAATGACTAGAACATTTATGTAAAGAGTATAATATTATGAAATACAATAGTTTAAATAGCAACTAGGTTTTCAGACTAAGTAAAATGTGATAAAATACCGCATATGCGGAATAGGCTATGCCCCATTTCCTATAACGAGCTTCTAAATAATCATGTTATATTTTAATTTCTTGGCGAATTCAGTATTATGAATTGTTCGTATGCAATCAATGTATTTTTCGTTCTAAGAGTTCGTTATCTGGAATGGAGTATAGCCAATTACTACTTAAGACTATACACTTGATTCACTAAACGCCTAATGCGTGACATAGAGAATATATGAACCAAGTGTTTATTAAAAAATCCTAATAGAAAATATCAACATAGTGACTGAAATAAAAACATACTGAAAGTATATATTTATCTCTTCACCAGCGCTCTAAATATTAAATATAAATATATAAAATAGATAAATTTATCACAGTTCAATAAATATAAAGTTGCGCGAGTCTTATCATTAATTTGCCACGACTGCGAGAATTCTGAGTGAGATATGCATTGCTGTGTTATTTCACAACTGTATACTTATTACACTGTACTTCACTAATTATTTATTAAATAGCATGGAATACAAGTTATTTGGAATGCGAAAATCCTACAAATTGAATATCATAAATGAAAGAGTAATGCCATTAAGTGGCTAAAAATGGAACTAGCGCCGACATTTTGATACAGACAGTTCCGCACTTACCAACTAGTGTAAACAGATAAACAAATAGACTAAATCACTTTGTCTCCTTCACTCCAGGTGGCTTACTCTTGAAGTTTTAATATCAAATACTTTTGCAATAGCAACAATAGCTGAATAGATAACTATGTATTTAAAATGCTTAGGTTTTACAATCAATTAGTACTTTATATTGTCATTGCGTACATTGTAAATGCAGTGGTCAATATTAAGCCCCCAAAGCGAGAAAATGTAAAGATATACAATGCTGTCTGTCACCCATTTGGTGTCAAATGATCAAAAATTTTCTTTAAATATTGGTAGGTAGGTATCTTATAATGCGGTTTTGTCTATTAATTTCTATGTTACACCAGCTAGATAATGTTGGCACTCATTGATTGTCCAATTTGGGTATTGGTTCTTTGGTATGATTTGTAGTATTGATTGGGCAATCAGTGTAGTGCTTGTATTACATGCCCCGCAAGCATGACCGCGAAGCGAAAATCTATTGTTATAGTGTCAGTTTGTTCATTTATGACATTTATCACATGATCCCTCAAAAGTCAAATTTTCTAGGGATCATGTGATAAATGTCATAAATAGACAAACTGACGCAATGAGGACATCATGCTACCGCTTGTAGATTTTGTCTATCCCTTGTAGATTTTGTCTACAGTAATGAGATTCATTCTTCGTGGTCATTCTTGCGGGGTTGATGATGTTTAAACATTTATGTACAACAATTGTTTGGCAGTGCTTTCCATTTGTATGAATATGGCTTTCTATCCATAGTTTCAGTTTTGCACAATCTCTCTCCATTTGTAAGTGCCAGCAGTCCATACATATTATGCATCTCGCTAATAGATTGCTTGTGACGGACCAGCATGTAATTCTTGCAGCCTCTTGACTTCCACTCTGTGTCAAAACGGATGTCATGTACTCGGTTGAGGCTGTTGAGCGGGGCTGTCCATACTCCCATGGAAACATCTTCAGATTTGTAGAGACTGTAAAAGACAAAGAACAGTATTTTTACATGTTCATGAATGATCATAATTATCTAGTAATCTACAAGCAGATATTAAATAACTCACGCCAAATAATCATAATTCTTTGAAATAAACTCCATTATGTATTTTGATATGACGTAGCCACCTCCAAGGGCATATGGTAAATAGCGATCACACAGAAACCAGTCTTTTTCTTGCCATTTACCATCTACGTGGACTTTAGCTTTCCCATTGAAATATCCCCAATATATACCTCTGTATGAAGCAGCATTTCTCTGAAAGAAAAAAAAAGGTTTCTTATTTCTTTGTGTCTGAACCTTTTACTTTGATAGACTAAATTGTTGGTATTGTACTGGAAAAAACTGGAAAATATATTTATCTATCTATCGTCACGCCTTTTATCCCAAGAGGGGTAGGCAAAGACAATTCAATGTCATTTGCTACAATCCTGACATATGCACCCTTTGTTTCTTTTATATTCATCATCATATCATTTAATATTGTCATTGATCAATATAATTTTTATATCTATACTAATGCAAGGGGATCCAAGAGGGTTTTATTCACATGATAATCAGGGCGAAAAAGTGATAGCTGTGTGGATAGGGGTTGATGAGAGATTACCAAAAATCTATCAGAACAATATTTTCATGTGAATAAAACCTTTGGACTTTTTGTATTTTTGTTTGTTATAGAATACTTAAACTACATAACCGATTCTAAAAATTCTTTCACTAATATAAAGCTACAATATCCTTGAGTGATATTGGCTTTATTTTATATTGTTCAAACATATTCACTGGAGGAGCCGGGGGCGGATGTTTAATACAAGTACACCTAGGTCATCCTCTGCCAGAATTTCCTTTCACTTCATGTAAACCTTATTAGTAATCTTTAATCCTTCATTCAGTTATGATCATGAAATTACATTTAAACAATTGCAAGAATTGCAACCCTCTGCAGGAGTTACGGGTGTTCAGAAAAATATCTATACTTACAGGAGCACCTGACACATATGGCTGAATAGCTGGAGCTAGCATATCTGTAGCATAGTGATATACTTCATTTATAATTAAATCGACTCTAACAAAAGAATCATCATCAGATTTAATAATATAATCAACATTTTTATGTTTCTCATATATCCATGCAATGCCACTAGCGAGTTTGATTGCCAGATTCTTATAATTGTCAACAAAATAATCTACGAATAAAAGATCATTGTGAGTCTCATTCTCATCATATAACAATGTGAGTAGAGTATCATTGAGTCCAAGTCTGGACATGCAAAAGTAACATTTGGCAATATCTATCTGACCAGGTGGCTTTGGAAAGGTATGGTTCCATTTATAAAACAAAATAGCTTCATCAATATATACATTGTCAATTAATTTACACCAAGTAGATCTTATGGCATCTCTTCTGGCTTGATTTGCAGGACTAGACATGATTAGGACAGCATACTGTATATAATCCGGTACAACCTCATCGTCCGTAGAAGAAGATGGGTAATCTTCTTCATCTGCACATTCCATATTAACAGATGACAAAGTAATGCCACACCCCAAGTAGAAAAAGAAAACGCTAGCTAAAAGCATGCCTCTGTATTTGTTAAATAAATGCTTAAACATTGTGAGGGTTAATTAAATTATTATTTATAATCGTTCACTGCACAATATTAAAATTTGTGTTAATTAACTTTATTTTATTCCGTATTTTAACGTGTTGTCCAATTTATAACGCACTTAAATTAATTAGATGGATTAATCGTTCACTTTCAATTCACTTAGAAATATTGTAAAAAATTCCACAGAGCCAGCCGGAGAAAATTGTGAAATACACATGACATTACACCAAGGAATATACTACTCTCTACCGAGACATTACACAATCACATTACAGAGCTACACAATGGATTATCGATGGATCGATACGATATATCGCTTTCTTTGCCACGCCCACTGAGAGCAAGTAGCATAGCAAGTACTGTCAACTTTGAGTATTTAAGAACTGTCAACGACAACCAGTAGAACTGTGGGGTTAGCATACATTTTGACAGCGACACTTTCGTTTCGGTCGAATGGCCTTGAACAGGCCAAAACGTTCATGTCCAACAAGGACCGGCCAGAGATAGCCCGGGGCCGAGAGGTCCGGCCCAACAATGTGCGGGAAAATTCTGTGTACTTGTCTTTGTCCGGCCAAGCAAATTGCTCGGCATTCTTGTGCAGGGCATGCCCGGTCCGAGAATGTCCGGCCCAACAATGTGCGGGCAAA
The DNA here is from genome assembly GCA_963924495.1 of Nemapogon koenigi. Taxonomy (NCBI): domain Eukaryota; kingdom Metazoa; phylum Arthropoda; class Insecta; order Lepidoptera; family Tineidae; genus Nemapogon; species Nemapogon koenigi. Next base: position 8,504,821 of record OZ004632.1, on the reverse strand, counting down.
TTCTGTGTACTTGTCTTTGCCCGGCATAGCAAATTTGCACGCACATTGTTGGGCCGGACCTCTTGGCCCCGGGCTATCTCTGGCCGGTCCTTGTTGGACATGAACGTTTTGGCCTGTTCAAGGCCATTCGACCGAAACAAAAGTGTCGCTGTCAAAATATATGCTAACCCCGCTGGGTCGTTTCGTATTTTACGTGAAACGGAACGTAACCCATTATATAAATCGACAAACTGCTAGGTTAGCATAGTTTTGACGTGACTTCTTTCGTTTCGGCCGAATAATAATAAATAATGTTTTATGTCCAACAAGGACCGGCCAGAGAAAGCCTGGGCCGAGAGGTCCGGCCCGACAATATGCGTGCAAATTTGCTATGCCGGGCAAAGACAAGTACACAGAATTTGCCCGCACATTGTTGGGCCGGACATTCTCGGACCGGGTATGTCCTGCACAAGAATGCCGACCAATTTGCTTGGCCGGACAAAGACAAGTACACAGAATTTTCCCGCACATTGTTGGGCCGGACCTCTCGGCCCCGGGCTATTTGCTCTGTTTTGAAAATGTTTTTGCTTAGATCTTAGATTTTTACCGTTAACTTTAAAATCTTAAAGTAAATAAAGGTAAAATAAAAAATACGTTGATCTACGAACTTTTCATATGCAATTTTTACAAATTCTACGTTTATTTTAATAATATAATCTTATATAATTTTCTAGACTATACTACGTCTTTTTCAAAATCCGAGTTGGCAACTCTGCACGGCGTACACTCTGCGGCAGCCGCGAAGCAAAGAACTGTGAACGCTATGCCTTTAGCAATAAGTTCAAAATTCTACCAAAACTATTTCCGCTAAGAAACTGGTTTGGTGTTCACTGTTCTTTTAAAATGAACCATAATGCTATATACATTAAATTGATATTGTACTGACTGACATAATAAGGTGTGACGTGTGACGTCAGAGTCGATCGGAAGTTGCTTGTGTCAATGTATGCTACGGATTTGTCTTCAAAACGAAACGTTTATGTCCAACAAGGACCGGCCGGAGAAAGCCCGGGCCGAGAGGTCCGGCCCAACAATGTGCGTGCAAATTCCGTGTACTTGTCTTTGTCCGGCCAAGCAAATTGCTCGGCATTCTTGTGCAGGACATACCCGGTCTGAGAATGTCCGGCCCAACAATGTGCGGGCAAATTCTGTGTACTTGTCTTTGCCCGGCGTAGCAAATTTGCACGCACATTGTTGGGCCGGACCTCTCGGCCCCGGGCTATCTCTGGCCGGTCCTTGTTGGTACACAAACGTTTTGGCCTTTTCAAGGCCATTTTCTCTCATCTCATACATCAGTCTCGTAACTCAGTCGTGGTTAAGGGTAAATTTAATTGGTCTAAGTAAAAAGAGCGATCGAAAAGAAAAGATGGCGCATGCGCAATGCAACATTTTCGTAATAAATATTCACGTAATTAAAAGTTGTAATTTAAACAATAAAAATGCAATTAAATGTTCGAACAAACTTTGCGACCGTGCGACCAAAGTGCGAGACTCTTTCACTTTGGTCAATTTTGGTTTTGCGTCATAGATTTAGGTAGGTAGAGGTAGGTAGCGATCTTGGTTTCCATCCCCGGCTAATGCGGTGGTGGTGGCGGTGAGGCTGGGAATAACCCACCCACCACTACCCCCGCCCGGAGGCTAGACGCAGAGGCATGGCCTCGTCGCGTCGGTATGACATGTGGGGCCTTAACCCCACCGGGATCTGTTCTGGCACTGAGGGTGCCAGGGCAGGTTGATTGGCAGCCTGCCCATGGTCGTTTTCTCGTTGGGAATCCGTCTAATTAACTTATTAACTATAGGATACCCTAGGCTAACTAACTAAGAGGCCTAAGCTATCCTACGCTGACTACCTAATTGGGAGATAGTGCCAGCTCTCTTGGCAGAGGACGGCCGTCTGGTGGCCTTGAATGCAGGGGGGCGAAGCCCCGGAGATGTTCATGCCGGCCATTGTCGGCGCGATAAAACATGCGCTTGGCAAGGCCGGCCACGAAGTCTCCGACGCTCTCCGTTCCTAACCCCCTGCTGATGGTATCGTTCCTAACATACCATGGGGAACTGGTCACCATACGGAGCGCGATGTTCTGCACAGATTCGATCTTCAACCTATTGGTGGCTGATAGGAGGCCAAATCATGCTGGCGCTGCGTAGGCAAGACGTGAGCGGACGAACAGTTTGTATATTCGGAGTTTGAGTTTGAGGGGCAGTTTTGATTTAAGTACTGGCCCGAGTTGGCCTCGGGCTATCTTGGCGGAGGTAGGTAGCAGTAGGTAGGTACGCGACTTCCGCCTTGATTGTAATTAGTTCACAACATTTCATTTTTCGTTAAGTACCAAAATAAAAAATCCGTTTGGAGATCTTCCTTTGCTTAACACGATACACATATTTATTTATTTTTTTATTCAGTGGTTTAGGAGATATTTTGAAAAAACTACACTGTGTAACGAGTACGGCTCAAAGCTACTATACTCTCTGCCTACAAAAGTAACTGGTAATAAAAAGTATTAGTTGTAGTTGTAAAAACAAAACAGGATACAAGGGGACTACTGATGGAGCCATAACACGAAAAAATAGAATAAAATTGATACAAGGGAATTTAATTTACGTGCTTCTCTACCCATCTTTGTTGATGAAAGTGAATAAAATTTAATTTTAAATTAATAAACTAAAAATAAACAATAATGAATGAAACAAAAGAACCATGAACGAACTATTGAACGAATGAAACGAATGAAACGAACGAAAGCACGCAGCTCATGTAATTTCTTTTTTTTAATACAGAATACGCATAGACACCTAAAACTTTTAGCTGTTATCGGCTTTTTCTAAAAATGCAATATTTAAAAATTAATTTAAGAGTGTTAAAGTTAAAATTTTAGAAAAGCAAAAAATACGGGTACCTTAATTTTTCACCTACTTTCATATAGGCTAATAAAATTAGGGTGTTAAAATTTTGAAATGTTGTGGACTTGGGACCCTCACCTACGGGAGAAGAGGGTCACTGTTTGCGGACTACAGTGCCTTTTTTTCGCCTCTTTCGTGAACGCACAGAGAAAGCAATGCCTGTTGGATCTACTACCTGACTGGTTGGACAAGTGGAGGTTTTCCGTCAACGTCAGTAAGCCTACCGCACTGATGGCTTCCCGGAGATAATTTCCACCGCCGCTTAGCCTGCGAGGACAGGCGTTGGAGTAGGTAAAGTACAGCCAAGTACATTGTACCTGGGGTGAAATTCCTAATGCGACGGCCGCCAGTGATGCTGCCGAGTAATGCTGCGGACGGTTCTAATCTCAAGTCTGCCATTCCGGGTAAAAATTATACATACAAGCTTTATGTCCGCCCCCACCTTACTTACGCCTCGCCGTCGTGGTAGGTACAGTTTCCTGTGATATTCCAGGAAACACCAGCTGAAGAAGATCCAGCAGAACAATGCACTGCACGCACGCAATAATACGTGGCCGTGATATGCAGGGACTTGCGAATGAGTGGAAGAGTTCGTGACCACGCTGGGCTGGCCATGGCGGTTGAAAGATTGACTATAAAGGTTTATATGACACAAGTGAAAGAGAATGCTGGCAGAGGACGACCTAGGTGTACCTACTTTTATTAAATAAGTCTTGTATATAAAAAATATTGATTGAAGGAGCATGTATGAACTATGATGATGAATACTTTGATTATATACACAAGAAGCGAAAGTGGTATGTCAGGATTTTAGCAAATGGCATTCGATTGTTTCTGCCTACGCCAGTATTACAAGTTACTCTATGCCTGTGCCTACCCCTCTTGGGATAAAAGGCGTGATGATATGATGTATAAGTACTTATATTACTATGGTACTTATATTCCTTGGATCTCTTGGATAGACAGAGTTTTGTTTCACTTCATTCATTCAGGATTTATTTAGTTCAGTCAACCAGTCCAAGAGCAGTTTGCAGTCAGTTCCAGTTAGTCTATGAGTCAGTTTGTGCAATGTTTTCATGTTGTTTGTGCGTGTTGTTGTATTTATTATAATTTGTGTTCAAATGTTACGTTTTTATGCTTAATTTTATTAATAAAATTGCATATTTTTATATTAAATACATTTTACGGTTTATAAACTTATGCAAATAGTTATATTTGTAGATAATTATATTTGTGTGCCGGCAACCTTCATTTATGAAGTTTCAGTTTTCACAAGTCCAATTGAATGAGAATTTAAATTAAATATACCTACCCAATATCAAATTTTAACAATATTCAATTATGTTTTTCTTTTATGAAAATTGAAGTGCATAAATACTTGGTTTGATCTACAATTTTATTAAGGTAGGTTTTCAAATCACTATCTAAGTTTCTATCTGCTGAAAGCTCTGCCCCTGCAATTACTGTATTGATAGTGCTGCTGTAAATTCAGGATCAGATAGTAGGTAGTACTGGTAGTAGTAGTATGTTTATACCTTGTTCAGGAACTCCCTGGTAATAGTACTGTAACTAAGATCTTTAAAGCAACTTACTATATTTTCACTTTTATTATGAACACATACAATACAAACACATCTTCACAGCCTAGAGCCTCTTTGGAGCACGAGAAGTCGAGTAAAGCACATATTCTTAAAAAAAAATTGTGCTTAGCATTTTTGACACAAGTAGGAATTGAACCCGGGAATAGGCTAATGACTTTTTCTATTATTAATAATATTTTAAATTCAATGTTACCAGTATTTTAGGTATGGTTCTTCTTCTATTCTATTCAGATTCTTGTTTGATTCCACTTTGTTATGAATAGGTTCAGTCACCATGGAAACTTATAAGAAAAAGCCACGACCTCCACATCCTCGAGCAAGCACTGATCCAATATCAGCATTAACTTTTGGGTAAGATTTTCAATTAAAATACCTACTTTATTTATATATTAGCTTTTGCCTGCGAATTCATCTGCATGTGGATTATAGGAAAGTAAATATTTGTGGCTCCTCGCCCTGGAATCAAAAATTATTTGTTTGAATTTTATCCAGGATGTAGGTATTTCTCTCACATTTCATCCAAATCTGTTTAGCCTAATTTACATTAATTTCCTACACACTTGTAATGTTAGTACCATTTAATTATTACCTATAAACCTACCTTAAAAGTATCTTTAATTGCCAAGTATATCTAGTTTCTGTAAGTAAAAATAAATAAATGTAAGATACCTAAGGTCCCTTTTTCCAGACTTGTCTTATTTAGTGAACAAACTTTGCATGTCTGTTTTAAATATGTTGTAATTTAAAAATCTTAAAAGGTGTTAAGTATATTAACAATTTTACATAGTAATTAACATTTTAAACATATTTTATATTTGCAGAACTAATAATAATAATATATTTTAATTTTTTTTTACAAAAATAGACATGCAAAATTTGTTTACCAAATAAGACAAGTACAGAAAAACGGACTTTACTTGTTAATTATGCTTACAATTTATTTTTATATTTCAAAGTCAATTATACTTTGGATATATTCTAAGAGCATAATGTTGTCCCAATCATGAGTAACCTTAACCATACTGTTCCTTTGTATGATGGACAGAGATGTCCGTCTATCTGTATGTCTTAAGCTAGATGTGTATTATATATGAACAATAGTGATAAAAATTGTGGTTTTAGATGTCAAAATCTCAAGAATGGCTAAAGGTTAATTCATGAATTTTACTAGACGCGCAAAAGCGCAAGTGTTTAGGGCAAAGCCGGGGTCAGAAAGCTAGTTTTAAAATAAGACGATTTTTATACTGCGCACCGAACGTCAGAACTTATAATGGGCTCTAGCTATTTGGCGAGAGCTATACCAATACATTAGTTGTTAGCTCTCTAAAATTTTATCAATTTTATTATTTTTGGGCAGATGGACACTGCCTATGTTTTGGACTGGTCTCAAGAAGGAGATGGAGGAAGAAGATCTGTTTGAACCCTTAGAAGAGCATGCTTCTGGTAAATAATTAATTTCTATTACTTTTTTTTTCACGGGTTGCCCCTATAACTCCCGAAACCGTGTTTATTATCTCTACTACTTACTATTCCTAAATATTCGGCGCAGTGCTGGCGGAAAACGGAGCAGACAGTTTAATAATCGATTAGTTTATAAAACTTGACTTAAGCCCACCCATTTGTCCAATCAATGGCGCGCCGCCGCCGTATGGTCCACCGAAACTGACCACAGACTCGTCCAATTCTTGTAAGACACGGTCCGCCTAGTATACGGCGGCCGGAATGGAAAATCACAGAAATTATGAACTTTATTCAAATACTTTTAAAGATTATTATATCAATTGTCAGCGAAAAACTCTCCTCTGCTGAAAAACTGCTCTGCTGTACGCTCTGTCCCTTAGAAGAAAAAACACCAGACACTATGTTCATAGAGATTTATTTTTAATATTCTGTACATATACATGCGAATAAGCACGTTACTTCAAGTTAGATAATGGAATGTGTTTTATTTTAGTCACCTTTGAAACTGGCATCAGACGGAAGTACTTATAAACGTCGAAATATATTTATTTAAAGCTTTGAAGATAAACTATCAGTATATTATTTTATCGTATCTGCCTGTCGTTGTCAGACAACACGTGCTGTCAACTTTTAAGTTCTAGCGAGTATAATGCCGAATCATATTTAGTATTGACTAACCTTTGCCTGCAATTCTGCCCCCAAAAGTCAGTCATGGAAATAGTTAATTGCCGTTTTTGAGAGAGCATTTATGTGTTGACCTGTGCCTTGCGGGTCGTAGCGGGATTAGCCTCAAGACTTGGGCTAATCCGACTTGTAGTTCCAGAGATTAGCGCGATCAAACAAACAAACTATTAAGCTTTATTTTTAGTATATAAGCTTTATTAGTATAGATAATCGGAATAATGTATATTACAGGTTAAAATAGAGGTTGTTTTCACATGCGAAGCCGGGGTAAAAAGCTAGTTTTATATAATTTATCTGCATATATATTTAGGAAAAGATTTGTGGAAAGATATTCTGGTACTTTTATCAGAATCGTTTTACACCCAACTTGTAAAGTTGAACTCGGATCGATAGAGCACAAAGTCCATTTCACAATTTTGCTATCAATTGTATCAAAAGCAAAGTTATGCACTCATCTAACCCAAATATTTGATCTTTGATATTCAGGATAACGGTTTAATGGGGCGCATTCGAATACCTACGTAACGTAATAAATTTAGGTTCATGAAAGAATGAATATATCCATCGTTACGAATTTTTTAACTTAAATGTGTTAGCGGCGCGGCGGATTTAAGAAAATTGCATGCTCATCAGATTAACTTTCTTTATATTGGCCACAGAATATTATATTGTCTGTCTGCCTATTCCCTGTCCTCAACTCAAATGTAATTAAAAAAGATCACAGGGTTATTACTTTTTCAGTTGTTACTTTCAAAAATCTCCACGATGGTCTTGAGTTCATTTAAAAATAAGTACCATAATTTCAGTTTTTCCTGAATTTTCCAATTTTCTGACAACTTTTCCAATTTTACTTTCCCAAAAACCCTTATTCAGACTATTACGAATATTAAAAAAAGCTATGCGCTTACCAACGAACAGCATTTAATTTTTATTTATATATCTAGATATTAGAAATCAATAACAATTTTATTGTTGCCAGGTCCACTAGGAGACAAGTTCGCTCGGTTATGGGAGGAAGAAGTAGCAAATGCTGGTACGAAACGCACCCCCAGCTTACTAAGGGTGATCATGAGAGCATATGCTGCAAGAACCATGCTCTACGGGGCTGTATTGCTTGTCATGGAGTGTGGTATCAGGTAAGATCTTTTAAATTTTACTGTATGGGAGTTAACTAAATGTCGGTAGGTAAGGTATATTTAATATATTATATGGGAAAAGCTTTTCGCAATGCACACAAAATCTTTTTAATCTTACGATTTGGATCTGTATCGAAAAAAAAACTTCAAACACTTTTATAGATAAGTACCAACTAGCAACCGGAAAGTATCGGCTGATATCTGATTTTGGCACTATACTCGTACGTACATCTCATACGCTGGGAGAAAGAAAATCACTTTCCTCGATCTATGTATGTACAACCCTACGTCTTGGTTTGTGTGTGTTGAAATTTTAATTAAGTCTCAATTTTCGTAGAATCAATTTAATAATAAATTTCGTCAACACAATGAGTTGTTTGTATATAAAATCGGGTTTTTGAACTAATGACATTACAGCATAGAGCATGGTCACAAACATTGGTCAGATAAAGAAGTCACTGGCCTACAGTCCGATATTCTTTGTTTTAGCACACAATCTATTACCTCTAAATGCATAACTTATTTATCTCGTCATTCTATAGTTTTCATTTTATAACTACTCGTAATTTATTTTAATGCCCCGGCTTCACACTATTTTAAATTTACACAACATTAAAGCACCGGAAAGGATATGTGCTCCTGGATTCTGGATAGATAGTGATTTCCAAGATACGAACAGAAGGACAGATTCTATTGAAGTTGTAATCTTTGCAAGTCATGATTTTAGGAACGTGTCGTAAAAACTTTTCTTCATGATTCCATTTAAATGTTTTTACAAGGACAAAATGTCCGTACAGCAAAAATCCCATGTGAGTCATCATGACTTATTATTTTGGTTATGGAAGGAAAATGACAATTACCAAATGCTAATTGCCCCGATTTAATATGCGAAGCTGTTGCAAAAATCAAAAATTGAGGGTTTAAAATTTTCTAAGCCAGATTTTTTCGTTTCGGCCGTTTTTTCGGTTTTAGTTACAAAGTTACCATCTAAATATTTTTATATTTTTACAAATCAATGCAGAATCAAAAAATTAACAAACTCTATTATCTCTAACACAGTTAATAACTAAATTAATTAATTTCACTTTATTTTGCACAGTCACGTATATTGTATTACAATGTTCAAAGCACGTACCTACTTTGTGGGAAAATATTTATCTTCCTATAAATCATCTAGCTAGACAGCTAGCAAACATTGAAAAATAATTATCATGTTTCTTCTACAATTTTTTTTGGAGTAAATTAGAAGTGTGTAAACAATACATTTTTTAAAGATTTAATTAATTGTCTTATGGATTTTACCGTGGTCGTTGTAAACGAGATAATTCCTCCATATTTTCTTACGAATTATCTTATATTTTTATGATCTATGGCAAGGGATCACCAATTAGTTTTACTGAAGGTCCGTTTTAAAAGTGACTGTCGCGGTCCGTTTGGAAGGTAGTTGACGGCCAAGTTTTAAAATGTCAAATTCATACTAATATCATAAATGCGAAAGTAACTCTTTGGTTTTTACAGCTAAATGGCTGAACCGATTCTGATGAGTTTGGTCCGTGGATGCCTTGAACACTGAGGAAGAATATATTATGGTACCTACTTTTAAAAATATATTGTTCTGGTAAAGTCCGAACAACATAGGTCGGCAGTCCGCTATTTGGTGACCCATATTATGGTATTTTACAAAAATGTGGTGTGTCCAAGGCACTATTTATTTATACTCTACAAAGTTCAGGCTAAATCTCACGTAGACATTTGACCGCGTCCTTGGATTACGTGTGCTTACGTATTGGCATACTTCCCAACTGTAACTATACTAATGTAATATTAATAGGGTTTAGCTATTCATCTATCTATGGGATACAGTTAAAAATTTTATTTGTCACGGATAACAGAAAACCGAAGGAAAATGTCGATCGATTGGAAAGTGTAATTATTTCTTTATTACCATCATAATGTTACTATGGATATAAAAATTGTATGGCGCTATTAATAAAATACGATACGATCGTTGGTTGGGCTTAAAACCGGAGGTTCTGGGTTGATCCTCACAGCCAAAAATGCTAATTAATTTAAGGAATGTACATATACGTAAAGCCAAATATTAGCTAAGTGTGCTCATTATTACCAGTCTAACCACGCCTCAAAGCATAAAGGCCATCATGATGTGTTTTTTTAATAAAATATATTGACAATATATATTCGCCGAGCATGTATGAAAGGTATGATGAATATAAAAAAGCGAAAGAGGTATGTCAGGATCGTATCAAATGGCATTCGATTGTCTCTGCCTACCCCTCATGGGATAAAAGGCGTGATGATAGACTAGTGTAGTATAGACTTGACTGCTATTTGCTATTCAATCAATTGATCTTATTTAGTTCAATAAAGAGCCAGTACAATGTGTTATTTAGTAAAATATTGTGGGAAATAATACTGTATTTTGTCAGTCATCTGTCGTATTATCTAAGCTTTAGTCTACGTAATGAAGACACTGTGCGCGATAGTTAACCTAAAAACACTGACCGAGACCTTGACGGCGGGTTTTCCTCTTCTCTTTACAGCGACTGTGAAATATTATGTTTAACCTAAATCTATACTTATAATATTATAAGGAAATGGTGTCGGTTTTGTTTGTTTTTATGAAGTTTTATGAACTCGTAAATACTGGACCGATTTGAAAAATGCTTTCACATAACAGATATAGACATAATAAAAAATAATAAAGTTAAGGTTTCGCACTCGGGATTTTGTAAGAATATATTTCTAACAATAAATTGCGAGTACGCCTCAGGTTCCGTACCATTTTTTTGGTCAGACAGGATTTTGGTTTAGGTTTTCCTGTAAAGTGTAAACTATAAGAAACTCCCGATATTCCCTATAATTTTTTTTTTTAATTTTAGTATCAGTAGGTGGGGGGAGGGGGGGGGGGGTATAATTTTTCGTATATTTTATTTAATATAATTTAAACTATGCACTTTAAAATTATAAAATGCCTTATAACGAGCCCTTTCATTTGACATGTCACATAATTATTATAATACAAAAAAAAAAAAAAAAATAAACACACATGAGTGATCCTATAAATAAGGGTTTCCGTTTTTCATCGGAGATGTTCGGAACCCTAAAAACCGCTATATCCTGTTCGTTATTTCTTTTCACGGGCGAAGCTGGTATTTGCAGTACTATTAAGTATTCTGTGGTATTTAATTAATAGTGATGTTCCAGACAAACCGGTACTACTGGTACCTATGTCATTATAATTGCTTTTTCTTTCCATAGAAGATTGCATTGATTTTTATTTTGCTTGTTGTAGGTACTACTACACGGATGCGCCCGTTTTGTTTTGAGATATAAGAAAAACATATTCTAAGTTTAAATATCCACTATTCACAATTCATTCAGTCGTTTCGTAGCCTATTCTTGAAAAATATTCTACAGACAGACAATTTACACTTTTTAATTTGTAGGCATATATATATACTTATAGATTTTTAATTATGACTTATTTGACAAAAATCAATCACTTGTATTTCGAATATAAAAAATGCTGACTATCTTTAGATCTAGCCCTGAATACGATTCGTCTGTGAAAATATTGCATAATAATGTTTAAGTCTATGTAAAAATGCGTGAAGGTTACAATTACATTATGTGCCTGTTTTTGATTACTCTAAGCATATTTTTAAGATGACAAATTAATTTACTTAATAAAATCTAGGTTAATTGATATTGGTGCTTGTTACGCAACCTGCGTAAATAAAATAATGTATTTTTAATTATGTCATTCGCTTCATACATAATATTGCGCAATAATCCTTCTCCACATGAAATAATCTCACGTTACCCTATAACTATGTATCTTTACGTAGAATGTGTGATATAAAACATATTGACCGCATCCCGAACGATGTCATTAGAGAAGAATGCGAGGTGAAAGATGATGTTGTGATTGAAATGAAGTAGTTTACGATGGTTTGGACACGTTAAAAGAATGAAAGATTGACTAAAAAGGTTTATATGGATGAAGTGAAAGGAAATGCTGGCAGAGGACATAGGACCTAGGTGTACTTTTATTTAACATATAAAAATATATTAATCGATGGAAATATTAAAAGTCGTACACAATCGCCGAGCATATGAAAGGTATGATAAATATAAAAAAAGCGAAAGAGGTTTGTCAGGATCGTAACAAATGGCATTCGATTGTATCTGCCTTTATCTTGGGATAAAAGGCGTGATGATAGATAGACAGATCATAATTAATATGGATTCGCGGTTTATACTCATTGCTGACATATGCACTATGCAGGTATCTACTATTAGGTACTACAACTTAAGTAGCAACTTATACTAAGAGATATTTGATAAAGTAGGAGTACCTACTATATAGATTAGAGATCCAGGTGCATTATTTTTTATACCTGGAATATTTGACCTCCGATATCTATGTGTAAGTAATCTATAATAGTTTATCAAATAGCAAAATTATCTGGAATGAGCGAATAATTGTTAGGGTTTCATACAACAAAATTGTAATGTTGTAGTATAAGTTAGTGGCTGTGGAAAAAGACGAACTGACTTTGTCAAATTTGATGTATACTTGAATGTGTGTGGTCACTATGGCCGTCCTATATACTTGATCAAGTCTCAAGCTCGTGTATACTTGTCACGTATACAGGAACGTGTGTATGCCAGGCTTTATACTTCAATTGGATGGAGCATAAGAAATATTATGCACCTGGGTAATCTAGCTTATTGGAGCATGAGGAGATAGTATTCCTAGTTCTCCAATTAACTACACTAAATCAAGGTATCTTGGTACTGCAAATTTTGCAAAGCCAATCTTGATTATGGGAAAATAGAATTAAACAAGATAGCAACACATTGCGCAATACACCCACCCAATCGATACAATAACCAAATTACTTTGCTCGTGTAATTCCTTTTTATAGCTCTGCGTTCGTGTCTTGGAATTGTCTTCAATATAACTTCGTATCGTTCAATTTACACCATGTTTCATAATATTTTTGTCTCTAACCAGCTTCTCAAAACAAACTATTTTCATAGAGTTTCTTGCGTCTCGTCTCGTCCTATAGTCATGAGGCGATCATTTTTCTATGGGACTTTTCTTGATGACGATGCTGTTAGATTTGTATTGAAATTGAATCGACAGCAATGATAATTCGAGTGACGATTGACATCCGTGCGGGGTTGTTGTATTATATATTATAAATGCGAAAGTATCTCTTGTCTGTCTGTTACGCTTTCACGGCTAAACCACTGAACTGATTTTGATGAAATTTGATACGGAGTAAGCTTGAACCTTAGGGAAGGACAGACATACGCTCCAAAGGAGCTATAATAGGGGATGAAAATTAGTATGGGCCCTAAGGGCAAAGCCGTGGCGAACAGCTAGTCTAAAATATTTTTATAGTTCTGCCTAAAATTAATGCTTGTGGTGAGACTTCGGTGTCTGTCTGTATGTCACGGCCGTTTTTCTTAGTTAATTACTGTTGTTGGCACGCAATTGATATACCCAGTGAAAGAATTAATTTCATATTTTGTTACGAAAATTGAATTGGACACAATTATTTGGGAATTTGAACATACATTTTTTGTTTTTCATACTCTGTTGCTCGTATACTCGTATCAATGTGGGTTCAAAAATATGTTTTTATTTCAAACATTCGAAAACTAATTGTTATTGACTTTGCCCAAAAAAATACTTACAATGTTTATTTCAAAAGCTGCATTTGAGTAATATGTGGCAATACCTTTTTCACACGCTATAAGAATAGCTTATAGAAAATTTTGTGATATTGTGCCTAAATTCTCATTGGTATTTTTTATAAAATAGGTAGTTAGGTAAATAATGACAGTTGATTACTTTGTGAGGACGTTTAGTTATTGTGTCAATGCCAATCTAATGCCAATGCACATAAATAAAAACCTGTTTGTACATTTCATTGCTAATAGTTCATATACGACAATTTTATTCAAACATTTAAAAACGGGAGCACCGTTTTCCCTCACTTATTTCACAATAATATTAACCTCGTACGTACTTATATTATATGGCAAAACAATCGCAAATCTCACTTCAGAATCAAAAGAAGAAGAAATCTCTCTCATAATGCTCTTGCATTTTTCCATTTTCATTTCATTTCAAAACTATATTTTTAAGGCGGCTTATAGGAAAAACACCCGCAATATGATCTGGAAAAATAAAATTGATTGGAAAGAGCTCTCTTGTAATTAAAAGTCTGTAGTTTCATCAAACATCCGAGTAAACAACTCTATTAAATTTCCATTTAACCATAAGATTCTATTGATTAATAAATAAATGAATTTTATTTAATTTCAAAATGTGTAGGACATGTAAGTATATACGTTAGGTCAGGGGTGGGCAAACTTATACTATCGGCGATCGACATTACAAAAAATGGAGAGGCATAATATGATCGACGCACAGGATTTTTTTATCGTTTATACAAATTCAATTATTTATTTAGATGTTGAGGCATGGTAGGTACCTACTGCGAGTCTTCCGCAGTGTTCATCAGTAAGCCGATGGTGGAATTTTGATTTAATTTTGAGTTTGTTTGTCGGGTAATATAAAGTTTCTAAGCTATTATTGCTAAGGAATTTCTCACTTCTCACCAAATTGTTATGACGATAAATTGATAATGAATTCATAGAACAGAACTTAAGAGCGTTTAAGAGTAAATCGTATATTTGGATCAAAAACTGTACTATTTGAACAGTATAATTTCCATTAAGCACTTGAAGAAATTACCTGTTATTTAGCCACATTATAGAGAATATTGTTATCTAAAAAGTTAATTGAGAAAACTTTTAAATTAATAAAGAACTTATGAATTTTAACAAGATAATTAAGACGGGTTTTCTCAATTTCGCTTTCATCTTCAAGTTTCAAACTTCAAATATATGAAATCACTTGTCGATCTCACAATAAAAAAATATTATTAGACTATAAATATCCTCAGGACAATAGTTATCAATAAATATATTAATATTTTGGTTCTTTTATCTTCAGAATTTAAAATCACAATCATATTAAAAAAAAGTTAAAATTATAGCCCATAAATAAATTGTTATTTTCTCTATATATCTCACTTCATTTGAAATGATAATTATTTATTGTAATCTTCTTTAGAACTTAAGAGTCAACATTACAATTATAGTATTTTTGTAATAAACACATTCGTTTCCGTCCACTTGCTAAGAAATATCTAAACATTAAGTCCCGATCTAGTCGTAAACAGCGGTGGACTTTGGACATATTTAATGGGAAAATAACTCAGTCATCATGACAGTATATTTTAACACCTTCGATTCGATATTCGATCACAGCTAGAAATAAAAGTTAAGCACCGAACAAGGTTGACGCAAAGATGGGTGACCGCTTTGTACTATAAGGCCTTTCTTGCATTTCGATCACGTAACCTGTGGCAATTTAGTCCAAGGGTGCCTTTAATAGAATTTACTAAAATATTACTTATGAAGATTACATAGTAGAAACCAGAAGAGAGCCAGTTAACGGATTTCAAAGGGTTTTTTAATTTTACTGTTATAAAGGTTACATATGATTTGTTTTATTAGGGTTCCGTCTTTCCGTTTAGCTACAGGACCCTTGAAATGTATGTAAAGACAAATACTTTTCAATGTTATAGTCGTTTAAGTTCAAATTGAATTAGTTCAAAATAGAATAGAATATATAAAATAATGTAATCTGGTGCTGGCGTAAAAACCTACCATGCGGTGACCTGGCAGACCAATCAAAATAAGAAGATAAATATTTCATCTTTCATGTGGCGTAAATTTCATCATTTACCTCGATGGGTTATTGTGCTTCTGAAAAATTACCAGAATGACACCTTTACTAAAGAACAATTACAAGAACATAATTTATCCCTTACCTACATGGGTTCTCTAAGAGAGGGTATAAAACAAGCTCTCACACATCCCGTATGTAGGTACTAATAGTTAACCGTCACTACAAAAACGATTTTTCCTTAACCTTTACCTCGATAGGTTGACAGTCGTTAATGATCGCCGCCAAGTTAAAATGAATTAACTTCTGCATAATTATAAATGTCATCTCCACTCATAATTATTAGTTGTATAATATGTTTATTGCTGCAGTGCAATGTATATACATGTGTCATTACTTGATGTTCCACTTTATGTCTAATTTATGATATGCAAATGTATTGCAGATCTAAATGTTTTTTAGGGTTTCTTATAAGTAATTCGTTATATTATTATTTTATTATATTATATTAAAAGTACCTACACACAATCGCCGAGCAATGTGTGAAAGGTATGATGAATATAAAAGAAGCGAAGGAGGTATGTCAGGATCATAATCCTAAGTCTATGGTCAGGATCGAGGATATTGAGGAAAATCCCTGAGCACATCGCGTCCAGCATCTTGATCATGAACTTGCGAAACAGACATATTATTGCTCGTGATAAAGTATAAACCGACCAAGAGAATAAGTATGCGGCGCCTTAATAGTCTTGATCATTGTACTTTTTCACAGGTGATATGACTATTTCGCAAGTTCATAATCAACGTGCATCGAGGTGCCCGAAGTCTCGACCGGTTCAATTAATTTCTTCAAAAGCACAGGCGTGTGCGTTTCCATTAAAACAGACCCCCTTCTCCTTTCCCCTGAGATTCTGTGACTAAGCTTCACCAAGCAGTCACCTCTGGCTGATTCATGCCTTCTGGATGCTCTCAATAGCCTTCAAAGAAGAGCAGTTGATGATCAAAAGGTTACACTCAACATCTCAAACCTCCAAGTAGAGACATTTGGTCTCAGAGCATGCTATACTGATTTTATATTTTATTATGGGGATGGGGAGTACTCCAAAGAACTCAACGACCTTATTCCTGCTCCTCCTCCATTTAGCAATAGTACGAGATGCACCCTCATAACATTAAGATAACTAGCAGAAGCTTCGCCCATAGAGCCCCTATTAAATGTCATCCCCTATTTTTACTTAAGCACTTTTAGTTTTTTTCCAATTTTCCGGGGATTTTTTTGTAATTTTCTTTGCCTAAAAAAACTTTTACGAACATATTAAAAACATATTATCCAAATCTGTCCAGCTGTTCTCAAGCGATGCGCTTACCAGCGAACAGCATTTAATTTTAATTTTTATATATATATATATATAGATAGAGATATAATATAGTATATTATGTAACTAGTGAATAAAGGACGGATTTAATGCGAGGGCCATAGATGAATCTCGAGCAAGCGAATGATTGTAAAGACTGAATCACGACCGTAGAAGTGTTAAAATCCCGAGCGACGCGAGTGGTTCATGGTCCTCGATATAAATCCGTTTTATTCAAGAGTTGTGTACTATACTTTATACCATGACTACGAGAAAAAGCAAATTTAAGCGAAAATAGACATTTAATGAAGAAAAGAGGAAGGTAACACATCTTCTTCATCACTTGAATGCATTTTTAATCAATTTATTATTAAAAGTAACATTAAACTTTGTGTTCGTACAACTTACGGTTTTCAAAATAGCGCCCTATTTACTAATGACAGCAAAGAACACAAAACAGTTTTTATTCTAATGCTAAACTCTTTGTCGAAAATGTCAACCAATCAAATCTCGAGTAGTTATGTGCACAAGGAGTTTGTATCGAGAGGTTATATAGCATTGAGATGGAGGTCGAATAATATAATGTGTGTTCTAAATTCAAACACCAAAACAGTGAGTAAAAGTGCTTTTTATTCACTGTTTTCAGTGAATAAAATAAACTTTTTAGAAGGGGGAATGGTATAAATATAGTTACTACCAAGGAATTTGTAACGGGAAATCCTCATATATCCTTATATTATGACGAGTCTATTAACGGAGTATTTACACTTAATAACGCACCATCACTGTTTTATACCTTGCGGCGTATCGTGGGTTTTATACCTAGAGAGTGGTTCGTACCAAACAAAACAGGTGCCAAGGGTAGGTAAACAAGTCAAAGCACAAAGGAAACCAATATCCTTTCATACATTCTTGGCCCCAGGTGAAAAAACTAGATGTAACAAGATGAAAGTAGTGTATTTGTAAAGAAGGCACAATATAAAATAATTACTGATAATTTAGACGTGTTTGAAGGATTTAACAGACAGACAACGTGTAGTATCACGTAGATAGCGTAAGGAAAGGGGTAAACAGACGCCCTTCTTACACTGTATAGTCGCTGAGTCAGATGTTAGAGAGAGCTCCGGCAGTCTCATGGCCATCCAGGCAATCTGGGAACTGAGCGGGTGGGTGGAAATATGTATTTCAACTTGTTACAACTCAAATCACTTGGGCCCTAAAGTCCCGTCTCCCGTCTCCTTTCCCTCTATCCATAGATATTTTCACTTTATCCATCCGCATATCCATACACAGTCCCAGTTTGAGAAAATATTTATTTAAAATAGGTATTTGTTTCGAGTCTTGTTGTTCACTAGATGCTGCCCACGGCTTGGCTCGTATTATTTTGATATCGCTCATATATTATTAATTATGATTCACTATGATCGCTGAAAGATTCATCAAAATTTATTAAGCCGTTTTGCACCCCATTCAGACATACGACAATTGAATAAACAATAACTTATGCATGCAATACCGTGTAATGTAAATAGCATACATATTCAGTGCAAAAAGACGCAAACAAATACATATTTTCCTACTCATCCTTTTCCCTTGTACCTACAGAGTCCATCAACCTCGCTTATTGGGATTATTCCTCGGTTGCTACACACACGACTACCGAATGGCCATGGCAACAAAACTTGAACGTTTACAACATGATGTCCTAGAAATGAGCAAGAACGCAACCCATCGGTATAGACAGAGGACGTAAATTTCATTAATTTTCGTAGTGAACAAGTATTTTTTTTTGGTCGGTTGCTGTAGTAATAGTTACCTAGTGCTTATTTATTTTGCTATTTTTAGATATGTTCGTCTTGACGTAACGAAAAGCCTGTCGCGCGGTATATTTCCACATTCACTTAGGATTTTTGTGTAATTTTTTTATTATTAGTCCGATCAATAAGGATTATTTTTATTTTGTATAGAGACACTCTTATTCCCCCGTATATATAGATTACGGATGTCGAAAAATTTAGTTGTAAAAATATACACTTTCGGGGGAATTGCTCAAGACTTTCGTTGATCGGACTATATCCCTCTATAAGATTATTTAATAGAAATAAAGGGCCCTTTAGATGTGTTTTTAGAAGTTTGTTATTTAGTACTAAAATATATATTTAAAACTATTTCTATACTTACAACTATTTTTCAGTAGAAAGTAGGTATTGTAAATATTATGTAAGATAAAACTTTCTTTATAATTCTCCACATTTTTTCAATTTGTGATTAGAGAAAAGATCGTATTGATAAATGATATTGTGAGTAAAATGAAGAAAAGTAGTTTGCGATGATTTGGATACATTCAGAGTATTTATGATGACAGAAAATGCTTCAAATGTATTTCATTGAACACATAATTACTTGATGATTGGGGCAATGTTCGAAAAATGGAGAAGAAAATATATATCGGGAAATTACAGTCGCTCGTCTCTACCTATCCCTCATTTGGTAAAAGGCGATCATAGATCCTAGATTGAGAAGTATGTAGTCAACTGAAAAATATTTGTTGATGGAGTGTATCTATTTTTCATAATTTTAATGAATAATATGTTAAAAAAATAATATACATATTTTTTTTAGCTTTGTATGAAATAATTTCCATTGTTAAATAACTGTTTTAGAATTTTGACAAATTTTGTTGAAAAATCATTGCCTCCTTCTGTATAAGACAAAAAACTGTTGCCTACGCTGAAAAAAATATTCATACGCATTTTTATATCTGTAATTCTGTAGTGTACAGGTTTTTGCAATTTGGCTGATTGTAAAGCGCCTTTTTGTTTTGTTGATAGTAAATTATGTCGAACAAAACAAAAAACGATCACCGACTCTCACCTATTAAAGTCGATTCGTCCCGACCTCTATCTACTGACGAAGATTTTTCTTCTTTTCCTTATCCCATTATTTGGGGTCGGCCCTCCTCGTTTGTAGGCGCCAGTATTCCTTGTCCTAAACTGTCGACCGTCATTTTCAGCTGTGGGTTCCATATCCTAACGGTAATCGGTAACGGTTGTCCACCACCACCACAGACAAAGTAAAATATTACTTAGGAACCCTGAGATCTAAATTCACATTTTTTTTGATTCACAGAATAGCACAACCAGTTTTCCTGGGCATGCTAGTAGAATACTACACACCCTCGCAGACGGCGGTCACCAAAAAGGAAGCGTATTGGTACGCTGGCGGTGTGGTGCTCTGCTCGGCGCTGAATATTTTCTTCGTGCATCCCTATATGATGGCGATACTTCACATGGGCATGAAGTTTAGAGTGGCTTGCTGCTCGCTTATATACAGAAAGGTCAGTAGTCTTATAATATATAGGTGCATAGATAACTGGAGTGTATGACTGTCATTTCAAAATTAATACCAATATTTAAGTAGTAAGTATTTATAGGTGCGTCGGTGGCCGAGTGGTTAACATATCTGGTATTAAGTAATCGGACTTGCTTCGTTGGTATCGTCGAAAGATTGATATGTCATGTTATTTTTAAATGTAAAAGGAGATCTAGGACGTCTAATTTGCGGGAACATAGTGTTTCCAATCATTGTCTATTATTATTGTTTGTATTTTAGCGTAATATCCAATGTAAAATCCGTTGCGACAATAAAACGACAGAAAAATACAGTGGCACGGGGGTTAGTACTAAACGTCTATCTTCCCCCTCGCTAAAAGAGGCAGAAAAAAAATCGGTGATTTACCGCTTCACACCTCCTTTAGTCTTAATACTCAAGGGGTTCAGTAGATATGACATGTGGTTAACGTTACGTGATGTCAAAATAATACGAGCATGCCGTATCGCATCTAGTCTTTGTTGTCCTACTTTCACGTCAAAACGGATTGACGCGTTGTACAAAGATATGACATAGGCTACGTTTTACGGAAAATTCTTATTGGGATTTGAAAAATTGCGCAGATGGAATGGTTGGTACTTACCATTTTTTTCACGAGCTAGTGGGCTGGGATGGGAAGTAATATGAGCTAGTTTTTTTTATCCCAAAAAAAATTACGTACAGGATTTTTTTATTTAATCCCCAAGTTACGTCAAGCCTAAAACATTAATATTATATAATTGCCAATGATATATTATTAGACGAACATAAAATTTCGCAAGTTACATAAAATATAATAAATAAGCATTCCTTATCTCAAACGGTTTTACCTTCAAAGTAATAAAGTCATCTAGTCATTGTCCTGCTTGTGGTATACACTTTGTTGATTCACTCAGAGTAAACTACTTGCTCGATATACAATTGCGTCATACATGTTTCATTTATTGAGACAACAATCAATGGGTTTGATGCACTTTATGTCGCTCTCTTTTATTGTTCGGTCGGGAAGTGGAATATCTAATGTTTGTAATTAAACGGTTTTGAGGAGCTCCTATAGCCGTCTCGGGTTAGTAAGTGGCGCCGTAACTGATAAAAGGATTTGAATGAATTAAACAGTAATAAAAAGAGACTCGTCACAGAAGAACAGGGTTTTTAGGTTATCCGAATGACTATCGACCTCCACTTATTTTTTTCGGAAATATGTATATTGAAACTAGTTTTCCGCCCGCCTTCGCCCGTGGAAATTTTTGAATTAAACTAGCCAATATCACCCTCACCTTCAAACTATATCTGTGCAAAAAACACGTCTATTCGTTGAGTATTGACGTGAAAAAAAGACAAACAAAGAAACACTTTATTTGTCTTTTTATGCATTTCGGGTGCTTTTTATTTCCCATTTTTAGGGTTTCGTATGTGTTACATCCGAAGAAAAAACGGAAGCCTTGTAGGATCACTCTTGTGTCAGACAGTCGCAGCTTATTTTCTCCGAATCTACTGGACGAAAAAGGTTATAATTTGGTACATAATATGTGACCCAATCACGGACGTATAGCGAAACGAGGTAACTCCATCGAGTTTAGGCTCGTTTGATTTGTCTTCACGAGTACTCTGGTCCTAGATGATCTCCAGGGTCCTGATGATGGAGCCGGAAGGTGGCCACAGGAACTCAGTAACGAAACGACGTAACGCCGTCAAGTATGGGAAAGAGTTTGGGCTCATTTGCTTTGCCCAAGAGTGTGTTACTGACAAAAGCTTGCCTTTTAGTTTTTTTATATACAAAATATTAATTATTATTATGATTATAACTTATAATTTATAAGTCTATAAGTCCTAGCACAAAAGATCATCTTTAGCAATTTCATTTCATATATTTGTGATTTTTATGACAAAGGGTCATATATTTCGTTCCGTACCTACATTCTTGTCTACTATTATATCCACTCCAAATAAGCGATTTTTTTATACGTAGGTCAAATAAATACATGACATGAGATGATATTTTAATCCGGGAAAACGTGGGTGACTAATACCTAATATATTAATTTGGGTAGTATTTAATTGAAAACCAAAAAATCTACTTTTTGTACATAAAAAATACTGATTGCACAGCAAAATACTTACCTCAAAATATTATTATCGTATTGCACTACCCCTACGTGAAAGGTCGTACGGGCTCTGCCCAGGGTGGGCTTATGTGCGCGAAGCCCTGATCTAGTGTATTCAAAAGAAGCATAAAATAAAAAAACACTGCTTGCGGTTATAAAAAAACCCTAACTAGGTACCTCTTATGTTTTGGGTGTTGATTGATGTAAAAGTTAGTTATTTGATGTTTTTATGTTTTTTTTGTTTTTTTTTTTTGTTTTTTCTAATGTGCAATTAAAAATAATTGTTGTAATTTCAGTCCCTACGGTTGTCCAAAACGGCGTTAGGCGAGACCACAGTGGGCCAAGTGGTCAATCTGCTATCCAACGACGTAAACAGATTCGACGTGGCTGTCATATTCATGCATTACCTGTGGATCGGACCACTGGCCACGGTGCTGATTACATACTTCATGTGGCTGGAGATCCAATGGGCGGCAGTCGTGGGTGTTGGGATTATGTTGGCGTTCATACCGCTGCAAGGTGAGTGATCTACGTAAACGGTGCCAATGGATCCGGGATTCGGGAACCTAGATCCGCGACTGCTACACGGCCATATTAAATTGGCGCACGCTCACCACAAGGGTTTTGCCAAATGTAAAAAAATGTTATATATCATACAAAAAGGCTAATTTAGTCACTTCATTATCGTCCTTATTATTAACTTAACAGATTTTATTGTAGTTTTCACTATTATATAGGTTGATTTACCGGAAAAGTTTACGAGTATTAAACATTGACCTATCATGTTTAGGAGCTGAGCATTAGCACTAGGTGAATCAAGTCTGAGGAAGTTCATGGCGTATGCTGTCTAATCTGTAAGAGATATAACAAAATGATGTAAGAAAGAATTGTGTAGAATAAAATGATCTACAAAAAAGTCCGGTGTAGCATATATCTATCTCTAATATATAATTGCTGTAAACCCATATGCTCGTTAAATAAATTCGCGTGGTACGGAATCCCCTATTCCTTACAGTTACATAAGTCGATCTCTTTACTAAACGTCTAAATCCATTGAGTCGTTCCGTCGTTTTTCCGTTTTTATCTACGGTTGACCTGCGTTTTGTTGGAAAAATTGTTTACCATGTTTCATTATACCACATTATTTTACCTTAACTACTTAGTTTTATTGTAAGAACCACATTGTGAATACAAACTAGATAGATACTACCTTCTTAATGGCGCTTTTAAAGCACGTTTCGTTTAATTCGAGGCCGTTTTACCAACAAAATAATGACACCCTAATTACTCCGAGATGTATTTTTATTTTGTGGCATGCAATAATGTAGGTACTTGATGATCAAAGCAGGAAAACATGTTTAATTTCGTTTAAATTACTCCGAGTGCGTTTATTAAGGAGCTTCGCACGGGTACAATATGGGTTTACAACAATTTAATAAACAAATAAATACGCTTATAACTAATTATTTATTAGAGATGCTACCCCGGACTTTTTTGTATATCGTTTTATTCAACATAATCCTTTCCTACATCATTTTGTTAAATCTCTGACGGATTAGACAGTAGACGCGAATCGCTGGGGCTAACTGTTTCTCCGACTTGATTCACTTATACTTTTAATGCTCAGCTTCTAAACATGACAGGTTCATGTTTAAGGTTGTTCGTTTTCGATACAAAAATGTAATTAAGATAAACTAATTAACTAAACAGTAAAAATGTCTAAATATGTGCTTAATTAACTATTTTCGGCTTTTATGTTGCGCGAAATCAATAAAAAATAACTTTTTTATAATAGAAATCATTAATATTAAACATCATTTTTTAGACAAAATATGCATGTGTGTGTGATCTTGATAGTGTAAACTTTTTCTATTATAATAATGTTTTTTTATATTTCGCGCAACATAAAACCCGAAAATAGTTAAATAAGC
Organism: Nemapogon koenigi; assembly: GCA_963924495.1. Classification (NCBI taxonomy): domain Eukaryota; kingdom Metazoa; phylum Arthropoda; class Insecta; order Lepidoptera; family Tineidae; genus Nemapogon; species Nemapogon koenigi. The sequence goes on along the minus strand of OZ004632.1, from coordinate 8,480,444 downwards.
ACATATTTAGACATTTTTACTGTTTAGTTAATTAGTTTATCTTAATTACATTTTTGTATGGAAAACGAACCACCGCGGTGAATCAACCTATGTAACCGCAACAAAATCCGTTCAATAGATTTTTCGTGAAAAGATCACAAACCGACAGACAGACGCGGCGGAGGACTTTGTTTTATGGTATGTTGTGATATTATGTGCGAGTTTGTTTGTAAGAAGTAAACTAGAAAACTACTGGACCGATTAAAACATATTTAATTGTAATAAGCTACATTATTCTAGATGTGCCTAGGCTATGTTTTATTAAAATAAAATTAAAGAAAAGTTTGGTTTCGTTCCTTACTATAATACACTATATAAAAAAGCCACCAACTTACCATTAAATAGTTCCGAAACCATGCCAGATGGCTTTTTGAAGTAAAAAGCAACATTCAAGTGTTTTTAATAACGATTAAAAAAACACCCAATGGAAACAAAACAAATTTAATATTGCTTTTTTAGGAACTTTGCAAGTGGCTTTTTTATATTGCTCGTCAGTTTATATCAATAATTAAAACTGCAGGGTAGTTATTTATATAGCGCATTTCAAATTTCCATTGCGAAGCCGGGGTCGAAAGCTAGGCTATAATTTACGAATTGTTTCGACACTCTTAAGACCATTCCACCGGTACCAACACTTTCCCAATTTTTTTAGAAAGTACTGACAACAAAGTCCCCAAATACCTTCTGTAACCCAAACAAAGCTTCGTATTCCGTAGAATCTTAGTCCGAAAGGTCGGGACATCTAATAAATAAATAAATCTTAGTCACATTCTACGACGTGTTATATAAAAATCATTAGCATTAGTTAGCCAAACTAAGTTACGTTTTTGTAGATTTGGCTTATTTAGTAAACAAACTGTGCATGTCTTTTTAAATTAATATAAACCTATAAAATAAACAGTTTCACATATTAATTAACATTTTAAACCTGTTTTACATTTGCATAACTAATAAATATATTTTTAAACGTTTATTTAAAAATATCACATAAAAGAAATGGTGCGTCGGTGGCCTAGTGGTTAAGACGACTAGTATTAACTAGGCAGACCACGGGTATGATCCCGGATCCCGGCCATGCACCAATGGGTTTTTAATTAAAAAACTTGTGTACAAACCACACTTAGAGGCTTTTCCATGTAAATATACCTCAACAGAACTGACCACTCGTTAGGTATAGCCTCACAAATACCATCGGCTATAAACGAGGGAGACTTGGTCTTCCGCTGGATACCCTGGAACCGTAACGAGCTGTAAGGCAACCCGTGAAGAAAGAAGAAGAACAAATTTATCTTCTCTTACTATTCTAATTTTGCAATTTCCGTTTCACAGCCTATTTGGGAAAACGCACGTCCGTCATTAGACTGAAGACTGCGCTCCGCACTGACGAGCGAGTGCGGCTGATGAATGAGATTCTGTCCGGTATACAAGTCATCAAGATGTACACGTGGGAGAAACCTTTTGCTGATCTCGTGGAGAAGGCCAGGAAGTTAGTATAAAATTATATAGGTAGTAACGCAATACAAAGTCTGATTTTGCTGTGTGCTGCTGAACCGATGATAACGGTTTCAAAACTACAGATACACAGGACTAGGATTTTCGTATACTTTTCTGAAAAAAAATTAACCCACAAATTACCTAGGCCAAATGCGTTATAATATGCATACACTTAAACCGTATCGGTCGAACTATTCCGGGCGAGTACCTAGTAGGTACCTACGCGCCAAACTTGACTTATCGAATCAAGTGTATGTAAGGTCCGCTTTTCTAGACTTGTCTTCAAACAATCTTCAATTCTTCTTTTATTGTGGCTCTACCAATGTTAATCGATGATTTGCCAATGTCAAGTATTATAGCCTTTACAGTATATATGCCGATTAATCGGTATCTACGATCATCCCGCCGATTGTGATAAGTCTTATTAATCACAGACTAATCAAAACTATCACAGCGCGGACGGGTTTATACTGGATTCCCCATCATGTCACGACGGAACGCGTGCGTTGGTCGTAGAATTATTTGCATGTCTTCAATTAAAGTCCGACGCTCACCGATTAAAATCGGTTGCCAACATTGGGCCGACAAATGCCAGTTAGGTAACCAAGCTAAAACTAAACTACGAATACATTTGTTCCACAGGCACGAAATAAAGCAGATACGAGCGACATCCTACATACGTGGTGTTCTTACGTCTTTCATTATGTTCACCACCCGGATTTGTCTGTTTTCCTCTATACTGGCGTTTGTGTTGGAGAACAACGCGATTACTGCGAAGCAAGTGTTCGTTGTAACCAGCTTCTACAATATATTGAGGCAGACTATGACGGTGTTCTTCCCGCAAGGTATATTTGGATTAAGTTATATTATACTGATATGTAATCAGTTTTTTGACTGTCAACTGATTCGAATTGGGAAACGGAGGTTGAAAACAGAATCTCTGATTAAAAACTTTGTGTTGAATCTAAAACATTTTCTTAGGAATGCTTTAATATTATTACGCTGCGTCGACATTCGAACATGTAAGATATTTCGATCTCAAAATATCTCGGCAGAGCCGGTTGCTCTTTAGGTAGCCTTAAAAGTATCATCTTCTAAATGAGTAAGACTTATATCAGAAGTGAAAGGAAATGCTGGCAGAGGACAACCTAGGTGTACCTACTTTTATTGAACATACAAAAAAAATTGATCTAAGGTGCTCGATTTCTACTTGCTGAGGGGTCCACGTCAGCACGGAAAAAGTACTACGGGGTCTACAAAAAATTAAAAAATCTAGCAAGGGGGTCTACGGCGTAAAAACGTTTAGGAACCTCTGATCTAAGGCAATATTAAAAGTACACACAATCGCCAAGCATATCTGAAAGGTATGATGAATATAAAAGAAGCGAAAGAAGTATGGCATTCGTTTGTCTCTGCCTACCCCTCTTTGGACAAAAGACGTAATAATAGATACATAGATAGTATGAGCTGTGTAAGTAAGTGATCCGTGATGGAAAATAATCATTGTTAAAAACCTTGTAGGAATGGAACCTCCATTACAGGAATATTTTACATAAAATACTTGTCACCTACTACTTTCTAATACCTTCAGGAATTGCACAAGTAGCCGAGGCGACAATATCCGTAAGGAGATTGCAAAACTTCATGCTTTACGAAGACACTAGCAAACCGGTGCCCGGGCTTGCTGAAATTCAAACGTCCACTAAGAAACCCACCGGAAAAGACAAACTGGAAGTGAAAAGAGAGGACTCGAAACTCACTCAAGAGACAAAACTGTCACCGGAACCTGTCAATGTTGATGATAATGTTGTTGGGTTCAGTGGTAATGGTAAGTTAATTGTACAATATGTCTTACTATTAAAAGTTAGTGGTCATACCCACGAATTAGGCAATCCTGGGGTCGAATCCCAAGTCGAGAGAAATATTGTTGTAGCTAATTTTCTTTAAACATAGAACAACTGAACGTTAAAATTTCATTAAGTTTAGTAGTAATTTATATAGAATATCGTAAGGACCTTTGTTTCTATGTGATGATGTTGTTTTGCCTTTTGTGTCCACATTTTTCTATGTTGCTTGAGATTTGCCAATGTAATACGTACGATCCCGTACGGACGAAAAACGAAAAAGTTCGCCTACTATTTTTGTTTTATGTCATCCAAATTACATTTAATTTTGTATACACGCTGGTGGCGTGGAAAATGCTACACAGGGCAATCCTTCCTATGATCACTCTATTTCAAACCTGTCCCATTTTTGGCGCTATTAAATAAAAAAAAAAACAAAAAAATAAGCATGTATGAAAGGAGCATGCCAGGATAGTAGCAAATGGCATTTGATTATCTCTGCCTACCTCTCTTGGGATAAAAGACATGATGCTAGATAAATAGATGAATGAAAACTTACAAAGACACAAACTTTCGCAGTCATAATATCTTAGTGGAATTGTATAAAAGTTCTTTTGTATTGAATAGTATGTCATTAAATACGACGGCTATCATTTCTGCAAGGAATGCGACATTTTTAACTATAGTTGTATTATATAAGTTATATTTTAGGTACACAAGCGCGAGCCCCTTTGGTGACCGCCGAAGAAGATACCGAGGCAGGCCCCGAAGTTGTGGATGGTGATTCACGCGGCGTGCGGCTACGTAGTGCTACCGCCAAGTGGCTCGCCGACCATGCGGAGAACACACTCACTGATATCTCGCTTACTATCAAACCTGGCAAGTAAGTGCTAAAATAGGCTATAATTAAAATAATTATAGTTTAAAAAAAATTAAAGAACACGCTTTTGTCAGTAACGCATCCGAATTACATACACTTACACCAATCAAATGAGCTCAAACTCGAGACGTTTACTAGTGGCCATTAAAGAGTTCCACTATCTACCTCCTGGTTTCATGATTAGACCAGCTCTATGGTACCAAATTAATATATTGTCATCCGAGCTACATACATTTGCAAAGTTTTAAATCGATACAACAGAGAAGTAGGTTAAAATCGACTTCCTAGATTTGTTTACATACTTAGTAAGTACACCTTAAATTGCAATTCCAATGACACTAAAACTTCTTTCGCGCCTACATAACAATGTAATGATGTTAAAAAAATCAAAATTGTTTATTACATTTACAAGTAGTTTTTACAAGTGATGGGACTCTCCTGTTTAAGTGTAGAACACCTGTATTAGGAGAGACCCGCTCTTCCACGGATGTTGTATTACTAATCTATACTAATATTGTATAAGCGAAAGTGCATTTTTTTTTGTCTTTTTGTCACGTCAAATTTCGATAAGTGACACAGGCTGCTTTTTATCCCGGGAAAATATCTCAATGCCAGTTAAAATACATTTTTTTATAATCAATTTTTCTGCCAGTGCGAAGCCGGTGCCGGACTTCATTCATTTATGTAATGAAAGTGATTTTAAATTGTGTTGATAAAAAAAATATTAGCATAGGTACTTCACGTAACTCTATAAAAAGACAAGAACGAGATTAAGATAATTCTTCTTTGTGTGGTCGTTGTTATTACATCTCTGGCCACGCCACAAGGCACAGTGTCCGTGATAGCATTTTTTTTTATTCTTACAGGTTAATAGCAGTTATAGGACCGGTGGGTGCTGGCAAGTCCTCTTTGTTGCAAGTTTTACTTCGTGAGTTACCGCTCTTATCCGGATCAGTGCATATTGGTGGTACAGTGTCATACGCTTCTCAGGAACCTTGGCTGTTCGCTGGTATGTTTTAAGTCTTAAAAGTATTTACCATACTAGTTATTAATAGTAAGTTGTTTGCCTCTCCAAATACTGAATAAAAAAGATAGAAGGAAGCAAACACTAACTGTACTTTATGATCGCCATCCAATTCTATATTAGTGTTTTGACGGGACTCCCTAGAAAATATATTATTTTATTAATTACTGCATTTCCGTCCCTAATCCACTGCACGTACGTCTCAGGGCAACGTGACTCGAAATCAATATTGGTTTTCCGCACTGAATATTAATAATAGTTATACCCGGACAATTAAGTTGAGCCGTGGCTGATCACGTGCTTAGACTTGCACTCTATATGATTTACTAGCATCCTTGGAACTACAACGGATTTAGTCTACACCCGGTAGACAAAACCTCAGGCGTCGTACTAGCCCAGCAAGAACCTACAAATTAAGTTGGAAAATTAATAATAATTCATGCCATTGTTCTTAGGCAGTATACGCCAAAACATTTTGTTTGGCCAACCGATGGACCGTCCACGTTACAACGCTGTAGTAAAACGGTGCGCCCTCGACCGGGACTTCTCGCTGTTCGCGCACGGAGACAAAACTATTGTTGGAGAGAGGGGAGTCAGTCTTAGTGGAGGTAAGGTTATTCTTTAGCATTTTTTACCCGACTACGGCATAGCCAAATGGAAGGGTTATGTTTTTCGTAGACTATTCGCTATAATGTGCTTAGAACAGAAGGTAAAATGCTGGCTAAAAAGATTTGCATGAAATAAGTGGGCTCTATAATTAATTTATTAAAAGGTTTCATGTCATAAGGTGTGCTGAATATAGAATAGGCAATAGAGATATGTCAGGATCGTTGCAAATGTTACCATCATAAATACAGGGTGTTATGATAATAATATATACCTAAATGTAGAATAAATATTACTTTGCTATCGCCCGATATCCAATGTGGTCCAAATCCAACAGCATAATATTTATGTAGGTTATGTTATTTTTCACCACGCAACAAATATTGTAGATGGGATATAGCTCCACTTTTTAGTGATGAACATCAATTAGCCAATATTATTTGGGTATTTTGAGATCAAAAGCCTCTTAGTACAAGCGGTAACCTAGCTGTGCTCGACCATGGAAATGTTTGTAACGTGAAAAAATTACAACCTCTATTTTAGCCCATTTTTCTCCGATTTTAGTTACAATTATTGACGGAAACCCGATTTGTTTTGTTTTAGATTTTATTTTTAGAAACAAACAATGAAAAAAAACGGAAATTTTTATTCATTCATGTGTTTGTCTGTCTGTCTATTTGTCACAGTTTATTTTCTCCGAATCTACTGTACGAAACATTTAATTTTTTGTTAAAATTTTTAATAAATGTTAATTAAGGCTTAATTCTGGGGAATTAAAACTAATGATAAATAATGCTGATGGTAAGCTATTATTTATCACTATATGTTATTGTCACAAATACCATCGGCTAAACGAGGGAGACTTGGTCTTCCGCTGGGTACCTTAGATCGTAACCCGGGTTCGGGAGCTGTAAGGCAACCCTTGAAGAAAAAAATATGTTATTGTCACAATATACAAGTGTTGAGCATCTGTTAAATAAAAATTAGTCTACAGAAAATCCATAAAATAAACATACCCTTCAATCGCTCAGATATATATTTTACATAGGGTAACATTTTCAGGGCAACGTGCTAGAATATCATTGGCTCGCGCGGTATACAAGCGTGCCGATATTTACCTTCTGGACGACCCTTTGTCCGCGGTGGACACTCACGTGGGTCGCCACCTGTTCGAGTCATGTATCGTGGGATATTTGAAGCATTCCACCCGAGTCTTGGTTACGCACCAGCTGCAGTTCCTTAGAGAAGTCGATCAGGTGAGAGGGATGTCAATAACATTTAAGTATTTTTTCTTTTATTTTTATTCAATATAACTGTATTGGCCAACCCTGATCAACATGATAATAAATAAGACAATCTGTCAAATAAATATTGAAAATCAAACAATAGAAATGCAATATTTAGTTTGTTTGCACGCGCTAATCTCTGGAACTACCAGTTGGATTTAAAAATTATTTTTGCATTTGATATTCCAATTCTTGAGGAAGGTTATATAGGCTATATAACATCACGCTACGACCCAAAGGAGCGCAGCCGTAACTATTAACGCAGGTGCAACCGCAAGGCACAATTAGTATTTTATACAAGCTTTGTACCAGATAATCTCCAAACGGTTTTCGAATTTTGGTTCCCCCAAAAATAATTTTTTACCATCACACTATTGAGTATTTGTTCAATCATTATTGTAAAATAACGACCGATATTTGGTCATCTTATGATTACATGTTTGGGTCGCTAGAAAAACCATTATTTTAAACTGTCCTCGATAGTTTTAAAATGTCTACCCAACCCAACAAAGACAAGTAGTCCTCAAATAGTCGATGTTTTATTTTATTTTGAGCTACCTATTTATTTAATGTTTGTTTTTTGTTAGAAGTACCTTCCAATGGTAAATATTGGATACGAATAATTTTATGACATATTCATTATTATTTTATTAAAATTTACCAAATTTTTTTAATTACAGATAATAATCCTCAAAAACGGTACAATAGCGGCAGCTGGCAGCTTTGAGATGCTGTCGGCTTCCGGATTAGATTTCGCGTCGCTTCTATCACGCGGTGAGGAGGTGGAGGAAATGAAAAATTCTATGCAGGACTCGTCTGTTGAGACTGAAGATTTGAGTTCCCATGGCAGCTTTAGGAAAAGGCAGATGAGTTTACATTCTGTAAGTTAATGCCAAAAAAAATGGTAACATGTTCACGACAAATTGTCAAATATATACCTACTTGAAAGTATATGAACATAATATATTTTCCTTTGAGTCAATCAAATGGTACCAAATAAAATGGAATCTAATTTTTAATGCTATGGCTCCATCAAGGTTTTGTTGATTCCGCCAATGTCACAGTTGATAAAGTCACTTCCTAAGGAGGGCAAATACGTTCAGTATCATAGTGCAAGGAATCAATTAATGCGGGGTTGGAATATTTAGACTTAGAACAGCACGGTACCAAAATAAAAAAAATGTTTGAAGAACTCCCGATGAACAATGGCGCTTTTTATAATTAGTCCCTAAGAAACGACATTCCCTAATTTTGCTCATACTCCTCAATTTCCAGGTGAGCTCCATAGATAACATAACGGGCACAGCGCCTCCCGAAGGCGGTCGCGAGGAAGCAGAGTTGCGGTCGTCGGGAGCTGTGACCGGCGCGGTGTACCGAGCATACTTCGCCGCTAGTGGGAACCCGTTATTGGTGACGTTTATGGTGATTGTGGCGGTCGCCACGCAGCTCTTGGGTTCCGGCTCTGATTGGTGGACTGGATATTGGTTAGTGTTTGTTATCAACTTTTCGTCTTAAGGCATTAATGAGTAGCTAGAATGTAATTTTATTTTTAACTGTCCCTTTGTTCACCGTAATTTATAACCATGCAACTTGGGGACAAAATCTTGGACACTATCCTTTACATCTCAAAATACATCAATAGAAATAGAGCCGCTCATTACATAGCCTCAAATGTTCTAAAACAATCGGAAAACTTGTCTTATTTAGGGTGTCCATTAACTTTTTATGCAATTGGTTTATACAACTTTTATTTCTATTATTGGGATTACCTATGCAACATGATAATTTTCTGTTCTTTGTTGATTCTTGTCTGCTTCCACATTTTTTAGAATAATTTATGGAGAACGGATGTTAGGGGATTAAAAAAAACGATATTTTTTTTACGAACGGAGAACTGTTTTCCGGACTAACGCAATAACGTTATGGAACTTTTTGTCATATGGAAATCTCGCTTTTATAAGCATTAGGAGATATAGGAGGTTTTGGTAACGGGCTGCCGTACTATCAGAATATACTTTTTCTGGTAGTAATCTGCTTTTTTTTGTTCTTTCTCAATTGCACACTCGTTGGTAATCAAGCAGCTAGTTTTCTCTTGGTCAATAATCTACATATACTATTTTATACTATTAAAACGGGGGTTGAAATATATTACAGCCACGAGATTATTTATTTTCTTAGTTCCATTTCCACACGGCTAAAACCGCGCGGGTAAAGGCTAGTTATTACTATCTTTAGTCTCAACAGACGAGTCCTGTATAGAATTTTTCATTTCCTCCACCTCCTCACCGCGAGATAGAAGCGACGCGAAATCTAATCCGGAAGCCGACAAAAAATGCCTCAAAGCTGCCAGCTGCCGCTATTGTACCGTTTTTGAGGATTATTATCTGTAATTAAAAAAAATTGGTAAATTTTAATAAAAAAAATAATGAATATGTCATAAAATTATTCGTATCCAATATTTACCATTGAAAGGTACTTCTAACAAAAAACAAACATTATAATATAATTTTACCAACTTTTTTCTTCATTTCAGGGTTAACTTGGAGGAGAAATACTCCTCTAATACCTTGTCGATATTAAATGAGGATTACAACGCCACCGGACCTCTGGAGATTGCAAACAATATAACTTCGGCTCTCATTGACAATGTCCAGTATGAAAGTTATATAACACGTTTTGATGCTATTTATATATATTCAGGTTTGTTTTTTTTTATTTTTAAGACTGTACCACGTAAGTTGACACTTGCCGAGCGGTAGTAGTCGGGCGCAGGTAGCTTCCTCTTGACATGCATCTCAAAATTCTTAGTTAAATTTCTTTACAGTGGCCATATACCACCAAAAGAACCGATACATAATGCATTGCGCAAGTCTAATCGGGAAATTCGTCAGGTCTCAACTCACATGGCGTGTATTATACGAACTAATGAACTATAACCCAGAGCCTTGTCGTAGTTTTTTTTTCCTAACAATAATACGTCCTATACGTCTTTTATATGAATACTAGCGGACTCGGCAGACGTTGTCCTGCCCAAACGTTGGCTTGCCTGCTATTTACTTTCCTTCGTCCGTGGAAAACAACTACTCCTACCCCTACCTCTACCCCTACCCCTACCCCTACCCCTACCCCTACCCTACCCCTACCCCTACCCCTACCTTTACCACTACCACTACTCCTACAATTCTACTCCTGCGATTTCCATACAAAATTACCTATTTATTATTTTTTATTTTTCAGCTGAACTTTAAGGTTTTTCAAATTTTTTTTTCTTCTAAACCACCCCTGTGTTGTAACGAACAAAACAAAAAAAGAATTAGCCAAATCGGTCAACCCGTTTTCATGTTATGTCGTGACAACGGAAAACGGGTTTCATTTTTATATATATAGATTATATATTATGTGATTTGTCACTCTGACAATACAAATATATGTACGCATGTATGTGTAAAAAATACCTGGATATAATATAGTAATCTGTACTAAATTTAAATGAAATCTGTTTTGATGTTGGGCACCATTGTGTTATAAATAAACCTTTTTAATATAAGAAAATAATCGAATAAATTGTTCATTATAATGACAATTGGCAAAAGTAGTATCAGATTTGACTTTCACGCCCGAAGACCACGCGTCTGAGGCAACTGCCTTAAAAGCTTTACTCTATTTTCAGGCATGGTAGTGGCGCTGGTGATTATTTCTTTGTGCCGTTCTTTCCTATTTTTCTCGATGGCTATGCGCGCATCAACTCGTCTCCACAACGACATGTTTTCCAGTATAACCCGCGCTCCCATGAGATTTTTCCACCTGAACCCTTCTGGCCGGATTTTGAACAGATTTTCTAAGGACATGGGGGCTGTGGATGAAGTGCTGCCGTCTGCGTTGCTTGATGTCTTGCAGGTAGGTGAACCTTGGAGTTTGTATCAATTTGGATTCGTCAAAACATTCGCACTTGCACTTTAATTATCGGTATTTGCGGAAAGTTTATTTGATATACAAAACACGTTATCTATCTATACTATTACTGAAAATATACTTAAACAATATTAGGATTTTTTTGTCCATAATAGGCACCGAAATAACTGGGCTAATTTTTATCTGATTTTTTTTGTGTCGGTTTCAACTTTTAGCATCGAAATTTAATAACGAAAAAAACATTACTTCCAAATTTCAGATCGGCTTATCACTGATCGGCATCGTGGTGGTTGTGGCGATCGTAAATTTTTGGCTGTTGATTCCCACGGTGGCTATATCAGTGGTGTTCTATGGATTTCGCTTGGTGTATTTGGCGTCGTCGCGTAGCATTAAACGGCTGGAGGGTGTGAGTAAGTTATCTTAGCGCATAAGTAGCGTACACTTTTCATGAAAATACATTTCTGTACAAATATTTACAGTATTAAGACGATAACTACGTATCTCGGCTGCTAACGAAAAATCACCGGCTTGTTTACATACTAATTTGTTGATTAGAGCGAGCGAGCGACCACTGATTGGTGGTTTTGACTTTTGTCTCGCTTAATTAAATTAATCCTGAATTAAATTTTGTTACGATGGCAACAGCAACGACTTTTGGAATACTGTAGACGATTAGACAACCAATTCTAATAAAATAAAATAAGCATTCCCGTTACTGTAATATATTTCACGCTTCTCACCAACTATGGAAAAATGTCATCCAAATTCGTTCAATCGTTACTGCGTGATTGAATAACTAACAGACTTTTTATTAGAGTCTGAACATGCTTCTTCTTTTCTTTTATGTATTTACTAGCATTCCGCCCCGGCTTTGCTCTTTGATATTTTCGAACAAAATAAAATATAGCCCATAGCACTCAGGGTTAATGTAGCTTCCTATTAGTGAAATAATTTTCAGAATCGGATCGGTAGTTTCAGAGATAACTCTCTCTTTATAATATTAGTAGTACCTACATAGTAAAATATCACATTTTTTACATTATGAATTTCAGCTCGCAGTCCGGTGTTTTCTCACTTGAACGCATCTCTGCAAGGGATCACCACAATTCGTGCCTTCGGAGCCCAGGAGGCGCTGATAAGAGAATTTGATAATCACCAAGACCTGCACAGCGCTGCATGGTAGGTTATAACGTTTTATGCTAAGTTTTTGTCCGTACCGCCGTCCGTCCCCGTTTAACAATTATACACAAAACAACCCACCGCATTACGTTCCTCAATGAAAAGTAATTTTATTTGTTGATCCAGGATTTATATATTTGTTCTAAACATCGTCTAATTGCTCAGGAATTTAAAGTGCTTTAGGAACCGATTTATTTGACCGGTTATTTATATCTTTTCTGTAATTTTGCGTTATCCTTCGTAACTAATAATCATGTTTGTTTTTTTTGTTCTACTTTTATAATAATAACTTCGTACGGGTACAATATGGCTGTACAAAAATTTGATAGCTATTAGATTATGCTACCGCGGAATTTACCGCTCTTTTTTGTAGATCATTTTATTCTAAACAATTTTTTCCTACACCATTTTGTAATATCTCTGACGGATTAGACAGCATACGCTATGGAAATTCGCTGGGCCTAACTTTTTCCCCGACTTGATTCACTTATACTATTAATGCTCAGCTCCTAAACATGATAGGCCCATGTTTAATACTCGTAAACCTTCCCGGTGAATTAACCTATGTAATAGTTAAAACCGCAACAATATCCGTTCTATAGTTTTTGCGTGAAACAGACGCGGCTTTGTTTTTTAATATGTACTGATTAATAATTTAATTTATTTTTAGGTATTTATTCCTTGCCACATCTAGAGCGTTCGGTTTCTGGCTAGACTTGGTGTGCGTCGTGTATATAGCTATAGTGACCATGAGCTTCCTCGTGTTTGGAAGTGGAGGTGAGTACTATTTAAAAAAAAATTTATAAAGGCCCGCTCCGAAGCACGAAAAGTTGGTTGGTGTCACGCTTTGTTGGCTTTAATATCAATAATTTGAATACAAAACGTGCCAGTTCCTATTAATCGATCTATAATGAACCCATGAATCCACGCAAGTCTTGTCAATTTATAATGATTGATTTGACGACCTTCCACAACTGTCGAGATTAATGTTGCGTTAATTAATCTATACTAATATATACAGCTGAATAGGGTGTTTCTCCAATTTGAAAAATTATACTTGCGTTAGTCTGTTTATTGAAGAAGGCTTTTATATATAAATCTTCTGTACGTGTGTATGTCACTGAACTCCTTAACGGCTGGACCAAGTTTGATGTTTTTTTTGTGAGTATGTCTGATGGTTTAGATTCACAATTAGACCTGGTAGGTGGCGCTGCAATCGCGTTTTAGGATTATTATTTATTCATTTTATTTTATTCGAAAATTATCACGGGCGCAGCCGGGGGTGGAAAGCTAGTAGGATATATATCTTAAAGATACGACTCAACGGAGCTGGGAGCAGAAACCATAAACCAGCTAGCTAGTATTATTATAAAAAACATATGTTTTATTTTATTTTAGATCAATACGGTGGAAATGTCGGTTTAGCCATAACACAAGCTATGGGTCTGACTGGCATGTTCCAGTGGGGCATGCGACAGTCCACAGAGATGGAGAATCAGATGACTAGTGTTGAGAGGTATTTGTTCATTACTAACAGTACTATTTTTGATTTGATTTCATGACAGCAAAATTTAAAGCCCCTCCCCCGGCCATCCAACTATATCTGTGAAAAAAATCGCGTTAATCCGTTGCTCCGTTTTGACGAGAAAGAAGGACCAACAAACAAACACACTAGCCTAAATTAGCGTAAAGATTGTACTTTTAACTTCGACGCGACACTATGCCCTGCTTTGAGACACTTCGCAGTCATGGTAGCCATATTGTTAGGACATAAACTACGTAGAATAAAGTAATTCTATTTTTCTTCTTCTTTTCTTTCTTCACGGGTTGCGTTACAGCTCCCGAAACCTTGATACGGTCCCAGAGTATATATTATATACGTAGACTGAACCGATTTAGCTAAAATATCATTTATCTACCGTTTTGGGGCAAAAACAGTAACTATATATATCTATATAAACATTGAAAACACATGAGTGGAATCTTGAATTAGGGACTTATTTTTTAGTTAGTATTATTTTATGTGGTTACGGCTGCGGTCATTATAAATACCGAATCAAGATTATCAAGAAAATAATGAATAAGCTTAAACATTCCTTTAGTTTGTAAGCGCGGTTTATACTAATTTTTCCCCTATTCCAGGATAGTGGAATACTCCAAAATCGAATCGGAGCCTCCGCTCGAATCGGAACCGAGCAAGAAACCGCCGCCCACGTGGCCGGACAAGGGACGCGTTACATTTTCTCACGTGTACTTATACTATACGCCTGATGAGCCTCCGGTACTCAATGATCTGTCGTTCGATATTGAGCCTAAGGATAAAGTCGGTATCGTGGGACGCACGGGCGCTGGGAAGTCGTCGCTTATAAATGCTCTATTCAGGTAAATAGTTTTTCTCCCAACTACATACTATCTATCCCTCGAAGTCAAATCACAACTTTTAAAATAAGTTGACTGTTTATTATTAAACTAGCATTCCGGCCCCGGCTTCGCCCGTGGATATTTACGAACAAAATAAAATATACTCTATAGCTACCCCTACTCTACCCCTACCCTACCCCTACCCTACCTCTACCCTACCCTACCCCACCCTACCCCCACCCCTACCCGTAACCCTACCCCTACCCTACTTCTACTCCTACCCCTACCCTCTACCACTACCTCTATATCATGAATAGTTTTCGCAGCGCACGCGATGTAAGGAATTTCTTAGGTAATTTTTTTACACCTTGGGTTACATTATTGAAGTTTTAGTAAGGATCCCTAATTTTTTTGAAAATAGAATATAGCCTATGTCACTCGGGGTGAATGTAGCTTTCCAATGGTGAAAGAATTTTTGAAATCGGCACAGTAGTTTTTGAGTTTATTCATTACAAACATACACACACACAAAAATACAAATCTTTCCTCTTTATAATATTAATTTATTATTAAATAAATCACTACATATTATAAAAGTCCCCCGCCGCGTCTGTCTGTCTAATTCGTCAAAGATATAACAAAATAATGGGTTTAGAATTACTACCACAAAAAAAAGCGCGAGATTACACTGGATTACGCATCACGCTGCCACGATGATGCACGTCAACCACCGCAAGTGATATGGAATGCTTGACTAAATTATTTTACAGATTAGCCAACATTGAAGGTGATATAATTATCGACGGACGTGAAACTTCCAAACTCGGTTTGCATGAACTGCGCAGTCAAATATCAATAATACCTCAAGAGCCGGTACTGTTCTCTGGTACTATGAGACACAATTTGGATCCTTTCGACGAATACCCCGATCAAGTGCTGTGGAAGGCTATAGAGGAGGTTGGTATTTATTTGTTCTTATTCGATTTCTCCACATATATCTTTAGATTTCTAACGAATACTAAAGTTCTTCGGCCATGAAGACTCAATGGAGCGTCTAGTGGTACAAGGTCGAGACGAAGGCAGGAGATCACGCAGACGGTTCATGCCAGATGGACTGACCTCATTAGATCTGTGAAGTACTATGAATATTCCCGTGAGGCTGTCAACCGGAGCCGGTGGAGGGAAATCGTAAGAGCGGCGGCAGTGGTCTGGAGTGATTCATAATCACGATCACTCTGTCAAGAGTGCACGACTGGGAAGAAGTACTAGATTCTACATCATGTCATGGCGACCGACGCACATCATGTCAAGTAGTATATATATAGCCTTTATAATTATTATTAATATCATAGGATCCAGGCGACTGTGATATGTCTTATTAATCACAGACTAATCACAACTCCCTGAGACGGCTTGACTGCGGCGCTGCGCCCGATGACGAGCTCGTCTGTGCCCTGGTGTCTAGAGGCTCATGGCGGTTTGTGTGCTGTGCAGTGTATTTGGCGCCCAGAATTCCGGACTCCAAGTATTACTCTATATTTACGTGTATTGAACATACATTGAACACGTTCTCGCTGCCGACGGTGATTGTTGGAGATTTTAATATGTACTCTACCACTACTACCGTTAGAAACCATCTCGATATGCTATTGACTTCTTGTAATATGACACAACAAAACTATGTTACCAATGACCTAGGTCGTATTTTAGATTTGGTATTGACAAATTCTGCTGTGCTGGGGGTCTCGGTTAGCGGCGCTCCTGCTGGACTGGTGACATCGGAGATGCACCATGAACCACTGGTTATAACACTTAATACTGCTGGGCCTCGACCGCCGCTTGGGACTTCTGATCGTGGGGAACAAGTCATTGATTCAGTGAGAGCTAGAAATTACCGTAAAGCTGACTTCTCACTTCTATATGGTATGATATTTGAGACTGACTGGTCCATGGTATACGAAACTCATGACTTAAACGCATCTGTGGATAGTTTTTATAGCGTCGTAAACAAATTTTGGACAAGTGTGTTCCGTATAAAAGCCTAACACAACCACGGAAAAATAAACACTTCCCTGTATGGTTTTCTCCACAATTAATAAATCTTAATGAGTTAAAAAACAAATACCACAAATTATATAAAGAATCAAGTGACCAAATGTATTATGCATTATTCACATACTATAGGAAAATTGTAAAAACAAAAACCAAAGATGATAAAACTTTATTTCTGAATTCATTACAACGCAACATCAAACGTGACCCGGGCTCATTTTGGTCATATGCCAAACTAAACCGACAGACCTACGAACCCGCCACCTTTGGTACTATGACCTCCCATGAGGTTGCTACCTCTTTTGCAACATTTTTTAAAAGTGTCTTCCTGGCGGACAGTCCTAGCTTAAACGTTGACACTGCACTCCTTAGTGCCAATAAGATGCAAATGACAACACCCCACCTTGTTAACATCGATTATATATCCGAGGCTGATGTTCGTCGTGCGCTCAGACGATTATCACCAAAGTATACCCAGGGCCCCGATGGTGTCCCGCAGCTGATCGTCAGAGACTGTTATGAGTCCTTTGTAAAACCCCTCCAGTACTTGTTTAATCTCTCAATTGAAACAAGTTCTTATCCGCTGGCATGGAGAGAGGCTAAGGTGTTGCCTATTCATAAGAGTGGACTAAGGTCCGACATACAGAACTATAGACCCATAGCCATTTTACCCGTGTTTGGAAAGGTATTTGAAACGGTTATGTACACTAAAATATATGACCAACTTAGAACTTGGTTCTGTGATGAGCAACATGGCTTTTTACCAAAAAGATCAACCTCATCCAACCTGATTAATATAACTACGTTGATAGCGGGAAACCTAGACATTGGGCGACAGGTAGACGTAGCATACTTCGACTTTAAAAAGGCGTTCGATAGAGTCGACAATGACGTTCTACTAACCAAAATGGCCGCAGCCGGTTTTTCGCGTTCCCTACTACAATTCTTTTCCTCATACTTATCTGAGAGAAAACAATACGTGCAATATAATAATGCTAGCTCCGCTCCGTATCATATTACCTCGGGTATTGGGCAGGGAAGTAGCCTCGGACCTTTGCTGTTCTTGATATTAATCAATGATCTTCCATCTACAATAGAGACATCTTCCTGTCTCATGTTTGCTGATGATGTTAAGTTGGCCTTACCCATCGCGAGCGTCGGTGACTGCGCGGAACTCCAGAGTGACATCGACCGTGTCTGCTTATGGAGTCAAGACAATAGACTAGAACTAAATATTGCAAAGTGTTCCGTAATGTCTTTCACGCGAGCTAGACCAATCGAAACGCAATACAATGTCCAGGATGAAATCTTGAAAAGGGATTCCTCCGTGCGCGATCTGGGTACATGGTTTGATGCTCGGTTGACATTTAATCCGCACATCGTTAACACATGTAATTCAGCGAGAAGAAGCCTTGGGTTTGTTATCAGACAATCAGGATTGTTCACGGACCACGCCGCCATTAGTTTACTATATAATGCCTATGTTCGAAGCAAACTGGAATCGAACTCTATTGTATGGAGCCCTCACGAACATCAGTACACATTATTAATTGAAAAAGTTCAAAAGTCCTTCATGCGATTCCTGTATAGGAAAGTATATGGGTACTATCCGTATTTGTACCCCACGTTCTTTATTCTAGGTATGGTGGGGTATAGATCGCTTGAGGTGAGACGTAAACTGGCAATTATAAAATATTTTATTCGGCTGTCCCGCGGCCAGCTATATAACCCCTCACTCCTCTCCCAGATGCCTCTATTTATTCCACCTATCCGGAGACGGGTCTTGCGCGGGCGTCGACATCCTCTCTTCGCGGTGCCAATGTCACGCACCAGGGCGTTGTCGCATTCACCTCTGCATCAGGCCCTGTCCATTATTAACAGGATTGTGGGCATGACTGATGCAGATATATTTTTTGACCCCGAGCCGAGACTCTTGGCAACAGCAGGATGCATATTGGAGGCTGGTAACTTATGCCAAATTTAATTGTATCTGGAATGTGTCAATAATATGTTTCTATTCTGCATGTATATTACCTGATTGATAGTGTCTTGTTAAGTAATTTGTTTATATTCGTAGTGCGCTGATGGTTTAATTTTCTTTTTTTTTTCTTTTTAATAGTTGTGTTCGATGGAAAATGTGCTAGGTATAGTTTGTCTTGACTAAATCTTGCATGGGTGTATTGAAATGTTAGTGCAAGATGTTATATTTGAATAAATAAATAAATAAATAAATAAATAACTATCACAGCGCGTGCGGGATTAAACCGGCGTGCGTCGGTCGCCATGACATGACGTAGAATCTTAGGTATTGGTTTGCAGTGTATGACAGATGCGCTAAATGCCTATTATATCCACAGGTGGAATTAAAAGAGGCGGTGCTAGAGTTGCCCGCTGGTCTCAGCTCGCGGATGTCCGAAGGCGGGGGCAACTTCTCTGTCGGTCAAAGACAACTGGTTTGTTTGGCGCGCGCCATCGTGCGGAGAAACAAGATCCTACTTTTGGACGAGGCGACGGCTAATGTTGATCCGCAGTGAGTACATGACACTAAAGTAGCCCACGCACTAGCCAGCCGTATGATCGAGATTGAACACAGGCCACACATTAGCGATGTAAATCATACGATCTAGATCACATGCAATTCACTCACTCACACAGACACACAAGATTTGATTAAACAAAGTGTCAAACTAACAGCGGTGGATTCGTGTGTGACAAATCGTTCCGGCCATCAAAATCAACCACAAATACAACGGTTTGAAAACGGATGGCGTACAAGAATTGGACGAGTCTGTGGTCGATTTCGGTGGACCGTATGGCGGCGCGCCGGCGATTAGACGAATGAGTGGGCTTTACAGAGGGTTAATTGCATCGGTTATTTAAAAGTGGCTAATTAATTATTTAAATAACATTATCTTGCGTACGGTTGTTGCCAAAATTAAATTAATAGAATTGGGCCTCAGTACCCAGTGGAAAATTATAAAAATTGCCATAACCGGATAGCTTACGTCTTGTGGAGCGCCTCACGTGTGTACGAATTACATGTTCATTATTTTCCGCCGGATACTGTACTTAATATATTGTTGCTGGGAAAGTAATGTCTGTTACAAAATGTATATAAATGGATTTGATTAAAAAAATATTATAATTCATCTATAGCTCACCGAAAACCGTGTTACCGGTCTTCATGGTACTCAGTGGAAGACTTTAAAAAAGTAAAACCGTATTAAAATGTGGTATCACTACATATTATAAAACACTTTTCATGCAAAAACTACCGAACGGATTTTCTTGCGGTTTCCACTATCATGTTTAGGAGCTGAGTATTAACAGTATAATGAATCAAGTCGGAGGGGGAAAAGTCAGCCCCACCAAGTTTTCATGGCGTATGCTGTCAGAGATATAACAAAATGATGTTGTAAAGAATTGTGTAGAATAAAACAATCTACAAAAAAGTTCACGGTAGCATAATATATGTCTCTAATAAATAATATGTATTAAAATTGTTGTATAGGGAAGCCGAGGGCGGGGTCGCTAGTCGTGTAGTATCTACAGAACGAAAAATGTTAGTTCTCTCCCATTATAAAGACTCGGAGATTGCTATAAATTTTGGAAGAGAAATGTACTATAGCTAAATGTTAATATTTTTTATTCACAGAACGGATGCTTTAATTCAGACAACTATTAGAAAGAAGTTTGCTGAGTGCACTGTACTTACGATAGCGCATCGACTACATACTGTTATGGATTCTGATAAAGTATGTATTTTGGTTTTCATGTATAAATATCTATCTGTTGTCCATAATACTGAAAATGTAAATACCCCTACTTACCCCTTTCTCCTTAAATTAGTTTGACGGTAGCCTGATGAACCCAGGTACTTTTGCTCAATACCAGGCGGTGGTAGAGTCAATTGCCTTGTCTTACAATAAAAAAGGTGGTCATCACGGGACACATGTGGAACATCGAAATTGACGCGTTAAGTTTACTGTAGTCGAATAGAGAGGCACACGCAGTATATCGAATACGCGCCACGCACACACAAGAGAGTAGAGAGCGGCGGCGGAGTGGGGGCATAACTGCATCATTTTCCGTCATACGATTCGGTCTTACAGTAGTCTACTTTAAGAATGTTCATACCTCCTATTATAGCTTCAAATAAATTTTCATAAATTAGTTTTTGTAAATGCATCGCGTCTTATAAAGTATCGATTATTTTCAGCTTACAAATTAGCTTAAAGTTTTTGTCTCTATGAATCAGACGAATTTTTGTAATTTTCATTGTTGTACTATGTAATTTAAATCTTTTTTCGCAGGTTTTAGTAATGGACGCCGGTCGGATGGTGGAGTTTGACCATCCACACGTGTTGCTACAAAAGGAGGACGGCGTACTGCGCGGCATGGTCGAGCAGACTGGTCGCAATATGGCCGATACGCTCGCAAAGATCTCCAAACAAGTAAGTACAATGGTCACTTTAAATGGTTTTTGCTTGGAAATTTCTAAATATTTAGTCATATTCAAAAAGTAATTTATTAATTGGTAAGGGCGTCACGTCAAGGGTAGAACTTGCTGTTTTTAATAAGTTTTGTACATCACTCGATTTGCTGAAGTCCGTTTTTGTATGGGACAAAAGTTATGAGGCGTCTCCTTAAGGTTTTTCTTTGTATGGAGGCACCAACTTATAATTCCTTTGTCACAGTTGTAATACACCGCAACCGCAACAGGACGCCGGCAACAGCAAGTAGTAGATAAAACCGCAACGCTTTGTCCTGCTTTCTCTCTATGAAACATTTATCTCTTTCTAGTATCAGGCGGCTATGTGCAACTTTTTAGGGTTCCGTACCCTAAGGGTAAAAACGGAAAGAAACTGTATCTAATGAACCGTGATAATTAGGCCGGTTTTTTTACCTATACAATATGTATGAGAATATTTTTGTTGTCTGTGTCATCCATTGAACACTTTTGTGATCGGCGGCAATAGGTTTGTGTCCAGGAAGCAACTGGACACTATTGTGGTTACGTTTGCGCATGCAATTATCGATTTAATATAAATTATATGAAATCAAAAGTCTTCACTGCTAGTTGCCGGTAGCTTGTGTTCGACGCAAGACACAAAAAGTGTCCACGCTTGCGCAGCCCCTCCCTAATATTAATATAATAAAAAAGGAAGTACATACACGATTTCGTAAGCCGTAAGGTAACCAATAAAATCAACTTGTAATTAATGTTTCAGGCATATGAAAAACGGAAAGGGGCTGGAACCAGCTCAAGTTGAAATGATTCACTCGGAAACTGTGTGACAACATTTTGTAAGGAAATACTGTTTTGTGTAAAAAGTAATATTCGAATAGTAGTTTTAGCTTTATAATAATATGTTATATAGGTAATGTATGCAATACTTATTTGAATGTTCAATGTGGTGCGTCGAAACTGAAAGAGCTTACTTATACAGTTTAATATAACTTTCCAAAGACAATAATTTACTCTATAAGTTACAAATATTTATATGTTTGAATACTAGTTGAAATTTTTAAGTTAATGTTTTTATTTGTCTGACTTCTTTAGAAAATTGTTAGTTTACTTTTTCATAAATTAAATGTATAGTGATCATCGAATTTGTTGAATCTTAAATAGAATACAATTCTATTGCTATAAGGTAGCATAATTATACAAATCAAATTGTTTTAGTGAGAATATTTTATATCAGGATTTGCCATTACCTACTATATTTTTATTGTGATTAATTTTATTTACCCAAAATCATTTTAGGTTTATTTTTCATGAATTCAATTATTTCTACTACTTATTGAATGAAAAACAGATCTCCCATAGTACTTATTTTACTATTGTTAATGATGATTATTTTATAATATGACACTTCAGAGACTGTAACAAAAGCCGCTGCTACTACTTATCGTAATTTAATTATTGAAATTACGTAAGAAACAATGTTGGTAGATTTATTATAATCTAAAAAAATAATCTCAGCAAAAACGAATACCTACTTAACAATAATATGAATAGCTAAACGAGGGAGACTATGTAACACGGTATCGGGAGCTACATAAGGCAACCCGTAAAGAAAGAATATATATGTATAAGTATGGACAAACTTACTTCAATAATTAATGTCAATTACCTCCGAAACATTCATTTAGTTTATTAGTTGACGGATGGGTGTGTTAAAAATCACAATAGGATAGACAATTCTATTTTATATGTATTTTAAAATATTTTACTGATATTCTTCTCTAAATAAATTATACACAAAAAGTGCAATAAAATTGTTATGAATTTAGGT
Source organism: Nemapogon koenigi (assembly GCA_963924495.1). Taxonomy (NCBI): domain Eukaryota; kingdom Metazoa; phylum Arthropoda; class Insecta; order Lepidoptera; family Tineidae; genus Nemapogon; species Nemapogon koenigi. The sequence continues at coordinate 8,457,468 of OZ004632.1, read as the reverse complement.
CGCCTATACTGAATGTTTTCGTATAATTGCTATGTTTCTGTGAAGTAGAGTAATGATGCTAAGACCAATGTGTATATTGTTATGTAAACAATGTCCGTGATAATTGTGAATAATGTTTTAATAATGATAGCATTTTATATGGCACACAATATTGTATTTTTGGATGACATTTGATGATATCATAATGTTCGTCGTGTGCTAGACAAGTAATAATTGTGATCAATCGCCTTGCAGTGCCTATATTGAATTTAGTTTTATGTAAATACAGGCTATTATTGTTTAATTACAAAAATAAACAAAAAAAATGTGGCTTTTATATCACCGTTTTCTGACACTCAAGTAGAATTATTACGCACTGGTGCTTTTTACATTTCATATAATCATTATTATATTATTGTTTTAATTTATAAAATTAGTACTCGGTTCTGTAAAACTGCCGCCTTCGACTGCAATGAATAACTTCGCACACTTGTTTCATAATGTACAGTAGTATAATATAGTAATATTTTTATTTAAAATCTCTACGTTTGTTATTCTCGTTGGTAGTGTATACTAACAATATTCGAAAGAAGAGCCTATTACGTACAGGTTTCTCTTCAGCATGTCTTTATTTCTTCGTTTAACACATTCAATGGATTTACTTTTATATATTTTAACTGGAAAAAATATTACTGATTCTAATTTGAAAGGAGGCGATAGGTCCCACCACACTCCTGATATAAACCGTTCCAATAAGACATATGGGTGAATAGTTAAAGTTATGTACTTACCCAAGTTTTATAGCTCAATACCTCCTCGTTTTATTCTGTACTTGTGATTATATACCTATGTAAAATAAAAACTGTCCAATCAATCTATTGCCAATTATGTTGCAATTTCGTACAAATGAAAAGCCAAAATATTTCTAAATGTTTAATTTATATTCAATATTACAACAATACTCACAGTAATGTTAAATAGGAAATTCAAGGGGAATGTGTTAAGTGAGACATTATATCAGAAAAATATTAATAATTAAAATTACCTAAATTAAACTTAAAAGAATTTACTATGAGCAGAACTTTAAATTCTGTCTTATTTACAGGAATACTAAATAATTCGCATTTAATCCTTCACGTTATCACAGCCCCGTAAGAGCCCGCTATTTGAAGTATGTTATTTGACCGACCATGGCATTCAAATGGCTGTTACAGAAAGGAAACGGTATAATAGAATAAAAGATTTATAGACCACAATATAATTTTGACAAACACCTAACACTACATTTAACATTTTCAAATTCATGTCCATTTCTTTCTAAGAGGATACTACACAATGGTTACATACAATAAGAAACAGACAATCTGTAATATGTATTAGGGAAAACGATCGATTCATAAATTTGGCACGACGCGGCGACGACGCTCTTATGAAACATAAAATATCTACATATGACATAATTCTTTTAAATTGGTGCAGAATTGAGATCTTAGAATACTAAAATAAAATGCTTCAAATTTATTTCTACTAAACTTAAGACAGAATTGTGACGTAATACTTAATAGATTTACAATTAAATTTAATATTCACAGTCTTCATACAATTTGGCAGCATAGGCTTTCCTTATTTTTTATTACAATTTTGTGCCGATAGTTCTAACAAAAAAAAATATCCAGCGAATCTTCTGACTTTACAGATTATTATTACAGGTAGACATCAAATATGTTTAAATAGATAAGTACTTAATAGTTTTTAAATGCTTATACATTATTACAAACTACTACGGAACCGTATAAAGTTATGGTTATTTAATAGAAATTATTTAAAAATTAAATAAATAAGGTGAGGTACTTAAAAATATTTTAAGTTTCGTGTCTCTGTAAGCATAATAAAATTACTGGTGACTTGTTTCTTTAAAAAAATTAAATAAAATTGGGAAAACCTACACTTACAGTCAGTGCCTTAGTGTTAAACACAATTTATAATTAACAGAGAAACAAAATATCTGCCTCCACAAGATCTCAGTTATCTCCAAATAATGTTACAATACTTTAAATAAATTCGGTTCCAAATAAGTTAAAACTTGTACATTCTACACCAGAGCGTCCAAACTTCCTGAGCAGGACATCTTCATATCAGGGTGCTCAGATTTGCTACTTTTCTGAAAAATAAAATAAACACAATTAAGTGACATAGATTAAAAAAAATTAAGACTTCAAAAAATATTAAGTGTTATTTAAAAATACTAGTTGCCTAATAGACCAGTGGCGATAATTTTTGAGGAAAAAAAAATTCTAAGCAGTATAGAGATGGTGAGAAAATTTAGGATAAATTATACATAAACGGGGAAAATCGATTAGACCGCAACAGATGACTGGAAGGGGGGTGGGGGTGCGAAAATGTGTGTTTTTAGGGGTGAGACGCGGTTTTTCACGATTTCTGGGAAAAGTCGACCTCCTATAGAAAAAAGTTAATGTAAAAGTTGTTGGAACTTAAAAAATCTACAACCTTTATTCGAACGATTTTAAAAACCCGAATTTTCATTTTTTATTTTTATTATTCAGAAAAATTATCCGATTTTGATGAAATTTGGTGAAAATGTATATTTATGTTTTAAATATTTTTTTCAAGCTATTAAATAATTTCATTTTTTTCTACGAATTTAATTGAAAAAAAAAGGCCTAATTTTCAATCAAAAAAGTTGACGAACAAACTTTTGAGTTTTAAAATTTTCAGAACGTCTTTTTATTCGTTGAGATCTCTACTTTAAGATTGTCTAAAAAAGTTATATGGTTACAATGGAAAAACATCGATAAAAATCCAATTTTATAATATCGATTTTTAATTAATAATTAAATTCTTAGAAAAAAATATAAAAATATTTAATTTTCTCCATTTTTTTTAGGTTATGTCAAAAAATCGTTCGAATAAAGGTTGTAGATTTTTTAAGTTCCAACAACTTTTAAATTAAATTTTTTTCGATAGGAATAGGAAGTCGGCCACTTTTCCCAGAAATCGTGAAAAACCGCGTCTCACCCCTAAAACACATTTTCGCACCCCCACCCCCCTTCCGGTCATCTGTTGCGGTCCAATCGACTTTTCCCCATAATTTTAATTTTTAATTTTCCCGCCATCCTTAACTGCTAAGAATTTTTCAGATTTTTGGACTTTCAAAAGCGCTTTGGCACTGGTCTATAAGTAGAAATTAATGGGAATTATAATCAGAGCTTCGAAACTGTTTGAGATATCTGATATAAAATTATTAAAAAAAAAAACATAATAACTTTACATCATAATAAAATCTCTGAAATGAGGAAGATTTGTATTTAGCTGGGTATCCTGGAGCCGATAACACGGTTCCCATGAGCATAGAAGTTCCCGTGAAGGTATAAAAAAATAACTGGCAATTTTGTAATAATATTATGATAACAAGCGCGATTTCCAATGAACTGTTATCTTATCGTGACTGGCATTGCACTTACTAAGAAATGTATGTCAAGAATCAAAAAGAAAGATTAAAATTTGGTATACAAACGTATACCATCCACGGTCAATCAACTTCCTCTACCTAGCAAATAAACGTTTAATCTGTCGATAGTAGCACAGAATGGCAAAATAAATAATAGAACCGATAGTACTCAAGGTCGTCGCATGCATTTGCAGCCATCCATCCCATACCATAAAACTCCAACCGCGTTCTCTATCGTAATTAATGTAAGCTAATGCTAGCACGAGTTTTTTGCGTCTCTGGGAACATTTAAACAGTTGTGATAATGGATAACATAGTCTAATTCCGATGAAAATACGAGGACAAGTTATTCTTAGCTGACGCGCATTATAATTCTGTTGCTTGATAGAGGAAAGTGACTTGGTCAATATCAGCGCAAATTTTCTTGTATAAATATGAGTAACTGGCTAAAAAAAGTGTATCTTTGGCTACACCGCAGGGTATAAATAAAGGCCGTGTGTATGTGTATCTTGATATGATACATTTATCACGCACTTGTGCAGTACAGACCTGCGCTGGCGGCGGTGGCGGTAGCGGCAGTGCCAGTCGCAGAGAGGTCCAGAACTCGCGGTCGTGCAGGTGACGCCAGGGGATGAGCCGAGTGCGTCTCAGTACGGACACTAGGGTCGCGCCGTGCTCGTCTTTGGCTTCACGTTTCAACTTTGGCACATCCTGTAAAGTAAAAGGATTTTTTATTTAGTCATTATAAAAATAATAAATAAAAATAAATTTATTTCTCTCACATCAATTAAAACTTATACAATGACACTTAAAAGTATTTACTAGGTGAGAGCTGGTGCCTGTAGTAGGACAAAAAGCCTGTATCTCAGGCCACCAGGCTCCCTCTCCGGTCTGCAATACGAAGTCATACATATAAGCTAATGACATAGATTAAATAATGTTTACTAATGATTACGAAAACTAGGTTACATATATGGTTAGATTAACAAAGAAATGTGAAATTTGTGAAAATAGCTTGCAAATAAATTCTGCTATAAGGTATTATACAAACTATGTTACTTTACTACACTGATTAGTGACTCTGTTTCATAATAAGTTCTGTTCTGCAGCCACTCCACCACCAAACGTCTACAGCTATGATAATTTAAATTATATATATTAATGTCTTTATTAGCCAAGTTATATAAATGAAAACCAAGAAAGCAGAACTGACGCTGAGCAAATGCTGTACTGAACCTTATGGATGGAGATATTAGTAAAGGAGTTCTTCTAAACATGTTAGTTGCGGGATTATACACTAGTTGGGAGTGCTTCTTAAGTATGGTATTCAATATAAAGAGCTGGCGCACAGTTAACACTTTGTACCTGTTGTACAGCTCTAAAGTAGGAAAGCGGAAAGGAAGAGATGCCCCAACCTTGAGAACTGCTCTTTGAGCTCTCTCCAGTGGAAGCAGATGCGTTTTAGCAGCACCACCCCACACTGTGATGCAGTACGTAAGCAGTGACTGACACAGTGCAAAATATACAATTTTAGTTATATTTGTGTCCGCCACATGTCTGAGGGTTTTAAAGACAAAGATAAGCTTACGGACCCTACAGGTTAAAAGTCTTATGTGCTCCTTAAAATTGAGTCTCTCATCCAAGACCACGCCCAGGTACTTAACAGAACATGCTTTGTCAATAGAGGGACAGTTACAACAGGAATTCACTGGGACAACACAAGAATGAGCAACAATGTTAGCAGATGATGAAATTTTAGGAACGCGCAAAGAAAAGTTAATATACTTGGTTTTTTCTGTGTTTAGAGTGAGAATATTGTTGTGCAGCCAATCAGTCACCTTATTAAACCCCGTCTGGGCAGAGTTGTATACATCCTCCCAACTATCCCCACAAAAGAGGAGAGCAGTATCGTCTGCATAGGCCAAAAGTTTACCATTAAACTCCATGTTGCACAAATCATTGACATAAGTAAGAAAGAGAGTAGGACCTAGGATGCTGCCTTGGGGCACTCCATAGGAAACAGGGAGGGCACGGCTCTGCACATTATCCACCCTAACAAATTGCGTCCTATCCGTTAGATAACTTCGAAACAATTCCAACTGCGCGTCTCTTACACCAAGCCTCTCAAGTTTATATAATAACAGAGGGATCGAGACAGTATCGAAAGCCTTAGCAAGGTCCAGAAAAATGGCTAAACACTTCTTCCCGTTATCTAAATTCTTGCTCACATAATCAGTTAATTCTAAAACAGCATCTGAAGTCGATTTGCCCTTACGAAAGCCATACTGATGTGGAGACAGTAGATCGTAACTTTCTAGATACTTAACCAGTCTGTTGTTCATGAGTTTTTCTAGAATTTTGGACAGCGCAGTGAGTATAGATATGGGCCTATAATTTATGGGTCTATCTCGGTCACCGCCCTTGTGAATAGGTTGTATTTGTGCCTTCTTGAAAGCCAATGGAAACACCCCAGTTGCCATTGCCAAATTACAGATATGGGTTATTGGGGGAATGAACAATTGTTTGTGCTCCTTGAGAAATCTAGCTGATATATGGTCCCAACCTACCGAGCAATTGGTTCTGAGTGAATCAATTAATGTATTAACCTCCCCTTCATCTGTACAGTGCAAGACCAGGGAGTTGCCAATAGATGGAAGGGATTTATGGAATCCAACAATTACATGTTTATTTAAGATATTCTCGGCCAGCTCTCTGCCAACACCAGCAAAATACAAGTTAACTCTGTCAACTGATAACTCAGGGGAATTTGCAATGGACAGTAAGTCCGAGGCTGATCCCTTGGTAACATTCATGTTTGTAATAGTCTTAATAGTTGACCATAATTTACCTGGATTAGAGGAAGACCTCAGAAGTTCAGATGATTCATATACACGTTTTGACCTTTTAAGAAGGTTGTTGCAATAATTACGATACCGCCGATATGTTATTTTGTTGATTTCGTTATCTGGATCTTTCCTATATTTGACATATAATCGATCTCGGTTTCTCATACATTTAAGTAAACCTAAAGTTATCCACGGCTTGATAATTTTTTTACGTCTAGTTAAAGATACAGTCTCAGAATTTGTATCAATGATTTTAGTCAGAGAGCTAATAAAAGTGTTCGTTGCTATATTTACATCGGAGATAAGAAGTATGTCGTTGAAGTTAAAGTTTTGTAGATCTAGGTTTAGAGACTCATAATTTATACGGGTTATATTAGATTCAGTATTATGTTTAGGGGTATTACAAGTAAGGAAATTTGCCACAGAAAAATGATCTGTAAGAGAAGATTGGATAACTAGAGTAGTAGAGGGTAGTTTTGTTTTGATCATAATGTGGTCGAGACAGCTATTTTCCCTAGTGGGAAAATTGTGTGCCGCTAGGATGCCATGAAATGCCAGTAAATTCAGATAATCATAGCTGAGGTGATCAGTTTGCTTAACTGAAATGTCAATATTCATGTCACCAATCACCATGACATTGGCAAAACAGCCCAGGTCTTGTAGTGCAGCATCTAAAGATACCAAGAAATTACCTAAACTTCTATTAGAGGGAGGGCGATATATAGCAACAATAGCAGTCACCTTAGAAATTTTGAGAATCAAACAGTTAGCATCCAAGAAACTGGGCTCAGTGACAGAATCAATATGAAGGTCACCACTGTAGTAAATTACCACACCCTCATTTTGACTGCGATTATTGTTTGTCGCCATGTGTCTGTAACCTGGTAGAATAGGGATGTTTCCAACACATGTTAGCCAGCACTCAGTCAGCACAATAATGTCATAGTCAATCTTCATTCTAGTTAATAATGTTAGCAAACTCGGCAAGTTACGATTTATACTTCTAATATTTTGTGTTATGACTCTTAAGCATTTAGATGTGTTCCTGATGTATGACAGACAACTTTCAGGTTCGCAAACAAATGAATCCGACACAGAAACCGCATCTATGCTGTTCACTAAGTGTTTTATGTTATCGTGTGTTACAACAAATGTTAGAGGGTGCAGCAATATATATCATATTTATAAGAAAGAACAGGAGATATTTAAATGTACCAGAGGTCTTTAATGTCGCAAATGTCGGAAAATACACATTTATTAAAAAGTTAACCCTTAAATAATACTTGTTATTTAATAATGTACTAGGATTAGTACAGGGGCAGTAACAAGTAATGGAATTACATGTAAATACCATAAATAGCTTCACATTGTTGTGCAATCTGTAGTACACACATAGTACATCGATAATTAGTATATAAAGAGGGAAAAAGTTGAGTGTTTGGTAGTTAACAGCAATTGAGGCATTATTATGATAGGAACAACTATCGGCGCACAACTCTCCCTGCCTAGACCACAACAAATTCAGCACAATTGTTTGCTTGTATATAAGTAATAAAATGGTACATGCGATGCATGGAATATTTTCAAATGACAATATTAGACTATATGATCTATATTCATGTCTATTGTTTCCAACTGGTATGAAACAATCAATATTTTTAACAATTAAGGCACAAAACAACTGCAGATAAGTAGAAATACAACAATCAAAACCACAACCACTGACACCAACACAAATGACCCGCAACAAAACATTTTGAAAAAAGGTTAGATAAAAAGTTTTATAGTTCAGTAAGTTTTTTAAATCAACATAGCAAATTATAAGAGTCCTTACAGAATTTATGCAAACTACAACTTCAGTAATCTGTAGCAAGAATATATGTTTGTATATATTTACAGTAAGGGTACATAAAGTAAAGATATAAAAAGTGTTTACACAATGATGATATAGCTGTCACAGCACAATTTTAGTAAGATCCTCTTCGTTATCAATTTTTATAGTAGGGAAGCCATCCTTTTTTCTTAAGTATATATTTCCAAAAGCAGTCCAGCAATATATAAAATTATTTGTTTTGGCAAATTGCCTAGCCAAATAGTGAAGTTTTTTAGCTCCAGGAGTAAGGGCCTCAGATATGTAGATAGGTTTTGATATTCCAGGAAGGTTTAGATGGTAGGTGTTTAGCTTGTTAGTACTATTCTCTTTGTTGAATTTTCTTACCGAAGTTAACAACTGATCCTTCATCAAGGACGACACAAATTCAACCCTTATTGGCTTGTTTGACTCCGATTTGGTCTTGAGACGAAAAACTTCTCTAATATCCGACTTTTGTAACGGGAGATTTGTGATATCACCAATTTTTTTAACAAGTTCACACAATTTTTGTTGATTCTCATATCCGGATTTCGGTATATTTTTCAGCTCAATTGAGGTTGATAAGGAGTTACGTTCAAGGTACTCAATCTTCGTTTCAAGAGACTTTATTTTTTGTTTATAACTACAATTTTCAGTTTCAAGTTTATCCAGCTTTTTGAGCATATCATCATACTTACTGGACATAAACTCCATTGATTTCTTTATATCAGAGTTCTGCTCCAATATAGTTGCCATAGTGGACATCAACATCTCAAGTTTAGAATCCTGCTGGGATTTAAACTGCATAATTAAAGCTGAAACATCATTTTCAACTGTCTGATAATCGTATGGATTTTTGCGCTTAGATCTTTGAGTAATATGATAACCTTCCAAATTAACATTTTCAGTGTGTAAGTTAGGGTCTGAATGATAGTTACTGGACTGAAGATTAGATGAGATCGGCAGAACCTTGTTAGGAGAACGAGCAAGCGACATTGTAATGTAATAATTCAATATAAGTATCACTGTAGGCCTAAATGAAGCTGTAGCCGTCGCGGCGCCGATGTGTCGCTGCTAAGGTCAAAGTCCGCAGACGTTGTTGTGTGCGTGAAGTTCACGTAGGTTTACTACGGCAGTTGCATGTATGCAAGTAGTGGGCGGAGTAACTGGTCTGTCACCGCACGGGACGCACAATAAGGAAATATATTTGTCTCACCACTTTCCTTGTCTTACTCACTAGGAGGTACTTTTAATACTTTAATATTTTTAAAATTTTATTAAATAAATACAGACGTCTGAACGCCACAGAGCCCGGAAGGCAAGAGGACTACTAATATTATAAAGAGAGTGATGTTTGTTTGTAAGAAGCAAACTCTTATTAAAAAAAGTTAACTATAAGTTAGACCAATCGGGCTAAAACAAATGTTGTTTTCTTCCCTGACCCGTGGTTCCCTTATGCGAACCACACCTACTTTCCATGTTTCAAAAATTTCCACAAGCGACGCTGGAGCCAAAAGCTAGTGTGAAATAAAAGGTTGAGTATCAACAAAATCAAATGACATGGTACTGTCCAAATGCTAACGCCTCATTATTTGATGTTATTTAACAATTTTTCAGTCGAAAAGAGACGGGAAGTAATATAACATAAAATACAACTACATCTCACCTGCAGTAGAACTACAACTGGTTGCATAGGTAACGCGTGCAGTTGCTTCAATACGAGCAACAACTGGGAGCGGGAGTACTGCGCGGGTGACACCACACATACTAGAGACCGACATTTGTGCAACTCGCCGTACACACTTTTGTACCCTAAAACAAGCGAATAAAAATAAAATTATTACACATTATTTATTTCTTAGTTACAATATCGACATCACATACAAATTAATATTGTAAATGCAAAAGTGTTTGTTTATTTGTCCTTCTTCACGTCAAAACAGAGCAACGGATAGTCTACATGATTTTTTATAGTTTGAGGGCCGAGCGTGACATGGGCTCTTTTTTATCCCGGGTAAATAACTCATTCCCACGGGAGTATTTTTTTAAATACAACTTTTGTACCCGTGCCAAGCCGGGACGCGACACTAGTTAAGAAATAATAGCAACATTAAAAATATACACAGCAATTGTAACAAAAGCGCTTCACCCGCACCGATTTCCAGGTACCTACTAAAATGTATCCCTTTCAATAATTTGCTAGAAAATCCTAATAATAAATTAAAGCTTCGAATAAATGAAAAACTTTGTAAAGTACTATTCAATGGAAAGTAAGAGAGTTGATAACTATTTGTCACATTAATACTTAATTTTAGTAAAGCAATCAAATCAAAGCGAAATATTTTGATGAAGACCGTTAGAACAAGAGTAGATACTTACAATCTTCAGGCGGTGACAAACAGACAGGCAGCACACGATATCCATATTTATTAGTGAGTGTATTGAGCAGCGCCCCGTGCACTAACTCTGCATCAACTTGGGTGTAACATACGGCCACGTCGAACTCCTTGTCTAGAACTGTAAAAAATGTTTTAATTTTAATGAAACTGGACCGATTCGAAAAAATATTTCATTGTTATAGCTAACACATAGATGGGCTTAGACTGGGTTTTATTTAGAAGAGATGGTTCCGTGCATAAGTAAATTTATAATAAAAAGGCAGGAAAAAAGACCAAAACAAAAATTTTCACGCGCTCTGACCAAAATTACATATTACAAAAATTATGGTAAAAAATGGTTTTTTAGAAACTCGTCGGAATATAGACCGACATTGAGCTATGTATTTAAAAAAAATAAAGCATAGTACAATAAAATTTCAATAGATTGGTGAAATAAGTCTATTCACAGAGCAAAATATGAATAGAAGTAAATGTTTCGAGGTTTTCTATAAAATTTAAAGAAAAGAAATAACTAGAAAAGTACACGAAATCGATAACACGGGCTTGTTGAAAAATCAGTTGTAGCCTAATAGTCTCATAAATAATTATGAATAGAGGAATATGTTTCTGCCGGATTGCATATATGGCCGCAAGTATTTTAAATTTATTTAATTAAGTAATTACTGTTTTTGAATGTGGTTTAGCCGTGAAAGCGTAATAAACAGACAACAGTAACTTTCGAATTTATAATATAAGATTTATACTTACTTCTATCCCTTTGAATAGACCGCGTAGCTCGACCGTGCATCAATCTAAGTGAGAGCAGTACTCGGGGTGTGTATTTCTTGTGTAGAACGACCACTGTTACGAGAAACGCACACGCGCACATCGTGAACAATAGCATCCCTCGCCACGGCAACTCACTGGCGCCACTGTCGTAACCGAATAATCCAGCTGAAATTGTAAAAAAAAAACATTAAAAATGGACTTTTGATGGAACGATATGAAACCGTTGTTAGTGTGAGTTTGACAACAGAATGAATCTCACTCAGCTAGAAAGAGAAAGATATAAAGATCCATAGAGATAAAGAAAGACAAAAAGTAGCGTCGCCGGAAACTCTTTCTCTTTCAAGCTGAGATTCAGTCTTCTTGGTCATGCTCGCGGTGCAAGAACTATCTCGGCCATGTATAACTCGCGCGGTCTTGCCAAGTTGAACTTGAACCAAAAAAATCACGCGATTAGACTGAGCTCCATACGATTAGTATGGGCGTCCTCCCCACTCTAGCTCAAACTGGTCCAACTTATTTGACGCGCACTGTACCAATAAGTTTTTTAAATACTGACCAAGTAGGTATCAAAATCAATCAATCTCAAAAATATTGTTGGCTAAATGAAGTTAAACGTACCTTTATAATGAATAGTGACGTATCTCTTAGAGACAATTTCGTTGCTATGTATAGCGCACACATATGTACCGTAGTCTATTGAGGACACCGTTGGTATAATGAGGTATGCGCCCAGAATATCTGCATTGTCTTCCCTGAAAATTAGTTAAACAAACGGTTATATATCACGTCGGGGTTACCAATGTAGCAGTGACAAAAGGGGAAAGCTTCCGATTCGAAACAGATACTTGAATTTATACAAAACTAGTCTGCCCCCTGCGTCGCTCCATATTTTGAAGTGTATTATTATACTCTCACTGCTCGGCTCCCAAAAGACAAGCCGTGATGTTTTATATACCTAAATCTACCTTGCGAATTAATCTCTAATAGCGCAAACAGTAACAAAATGTCTTTAGGTAGAATGTATTGACCAGATCCGGAGCGATGTCATTAGAGAAGAATACGGAGTGAAAGATGATGTTGTGACTAAAATGATGACTAAAAAGGTGTATATGGCTGAAGTGAACGGAAACGCCGACAGAGAACGATCTAGGTGCCGAGCATGTATGAAAGATATGATATAAGTATATAAAAGAAGCGAAAGAGGTATGTCAGGATCATAACTCAAATGGCATTCGATTGTCTCTGCCTACCCCTTTTGGGATAAAAGGCATGATGATAGATAGATAGTAACAAAATGGATTCAATAGTTTTTGAGTAAGTGATACAGTCTTATAACATTAATTTATACACGAGTACTAGCGACCAGCCCCGGCTTCGCCCGTGTAATTTTAATATTATTGCTCAATCGTCGAATAAGGATAATAGCCATTATTGGTTACTGCTCGGCTCCCAAAAGAGGATGTATAGAGCTAAATGCGAGTTTTATGATGCGTAAAAGTACATGATCCACTGCAGTGACCATAATCAAAAAAATATATTATATTTTTGAGGTTATGCTTTATTAAGATACTGTGTTAAAAACATAATACAACTATATTGATTCGATAGAAAACAATCACGAATGCACCTCTAAAAAATATTTTACTGTCTAGAAACAGTACTAAAATGCATGCAATGATTCTGATTTTTGACAGATCTTTTATTTAGCAATATACTATCGTAATACTGTTCTATTTTTTAATCAAATTGTCAGCAAGTTCCTTCATTTTCGAGATTTTAAGTACGCACTGCACGCTCGTGTACTGACAGTACCGGCTGCAGCCTGATGCTATATTATTAGTGGCAGCCACATCGTTTGGTGTGTATGTGTACCAGCGTGGGGGCGGTGCCATCTCTCAAGGTCTTTGGCTCTGTACAGCGTCTTAATGAAAACCGTATCAAAATCGGTCCAGTAGTTTTTGAGTCCATTAATCTCAAACAGATATAATAGATTATGGTAGTCGGATAAAAAAATCTCTAGCCTGGGTTATTTTCCAACGAACGCCGGTAAAATAATTAAAGGCCTTGAACGACCCACAGAGTTTCAGAGAAAATTACGAGGACATCCTTTAATGAATAAGCAACCAGGAAAAAAGTTTTAATTTTAAAATATAAAGTAATATATAATACTTTTTAATATATAAATTATAGCCCGTGGAGCCCATACGAAATATACCCCATAGGGTTTAAGCTATATCATCAAAACCGGTTCAGTGGTTTAACCGTGAAAGCGAAATAGACATACAGACAGACTATTTATAATACTAGTATGGATGTGGTTTACGAATATTATTGAAGACACTATTCTATCTATCATCACGCCTTAAAAGGATAAACCCAAGAGGGGTAGGCAGAGACAATCGAATGCCATTTGCTACGATCTTGACATACCTCTTTCTCTTCTTTTACATTCATCATAACTTTCATACATGCTCAGCGATTGTGTGTGTTTTTTAATATTGCCATTGATCAATATATTTTTTATATGTTCAATATAACACCTAGGTCGTCCTCTGCCAGCATTTCCTTTCACTTCAGCCATTATAATCCTTTTTAGTCAATATTTCATTCAATATTATTTCAATGTGTCCAAACCACTTTTCTTCATGTTAGTCACACATCTTTCTCTCCGCATTCTTCTCAAATCACACCGTTCCTGATGCAGTCAATACGCTTTATTCTACGTAAAGACCGCATTTCCACTGCATTTATCTCACTTCCATAAGTAAGTGATGGAACTAAAAATCTAATTTTTATTAAAAGTGATTTTAATTTTAAGGTAACTTGTTTTGAATACAAATAAACGTATTATTTGCAAAAAGCCATTATTCAACTAAAAATGGAGATATATAAATTCATTAAATAAATCGTGTAGTGGAGGCTGTATGTGTGTGTACCAACGCCTCCATTGCATAGACTATGTAAACATCATGTAGGTTATCTGTGGTAGCATTCGTGGCACATAAAGAAGTAATTAATATTAATAAATCAGTATTCCTTAAAAGCTGTTATTATTTAAATACATAACAATACAAATCGGATTTATTCAAATATCTCCACCGAGAAGGAAAATGAATTAAGTAAGTTAATTTACCTGGATGTAGATACTTCTAGTTGCGACGGCAGAAGTTCGCCCTCTGTGTAGTTCGGCGAAACTTTTCTCCATCGAAGCTCGTTAGTAGCGTCTGCTAAGTACGATTGGCCTGCAAAGTTACTTCATTAGCAAATTAAATTGCGACTAGCCTTTGAAAATTGTATGCATACAAATATAATCCTTCCCATGTCCATCCAGTCTGTTTCTGTAACTCTCCGTATCAAATTTCATCAAAATAGGTTTATTATTAATATTTATTAATTTTAATATTATAATTTAATTAATTAATATAATTAGTATGGATAATTTTTTAAAATAATTTGAAAAATATTGGCAAAATAATTGTGGTGCCTTGGCCAAAAATGGTCAGTATTCAGTATGGCAATAAACAAGACAATCTGCCAAAGAAATGTCACAAGTGTTAAAATGTGCTTAATTGCGAGTAAAAATCTAAATCGCATTATTCCTATTCAGTTTCCGTATTTTTCAAAAACTCGTAATTAATGGATATTTAAAAAGAAATAGCTTTGTAGCAGACAATCTCCGAACGGTTTTTTAGTTTTAGTACCTTACCAAACAACGAGACTTGGTCTTTAGCTGGGTACCCTGTAACCGTAACACGGTTTCGGGAGCTGTAAGGCAACCCGTAAAGAAAAAAAAATGAAATCGTTCTTTTGATATATGGCAACAGTGCTGACTTATCGTCGCAATTCTGCCAATGTCCAGTGTTTAATCTTGTGCAATAGTAACAATATGCCGATAAATCGGTAGCTAAGATTATCCCAGCGACTGTGATATGTCTTATTAATTGACTACTCACAAATAACACAGCGCGGACGGAATCGTGGAATGGAATCCTCAATGAAATGTTGTCTAATCTAAAATGTTATTGGCCCTTTGGCAAAAGGATAGGTGACTATAAGAGGGCTTTGCATCTCTAAATACCTCAACAGAACTTTCCTAGCCTCAGTAAAATTACTTAGTCATTTCTGGGTACCCCTAGCTAGCGACCCATGAATGTGTTTTTAATATTGTATTAACACTTACCAAGTAAAGCTTCACAGTACAGTCTAACCGAGTTCCCCTCTTCCACCCATTGGTCAGGTGACAGAAACATTGTCTTTGGTGACTCCAGATTTTTATCTGTAAAATAGTTTACAAATTAATATTGTATATCTAAATATATAAAACGATCGTGTCGCTGACTGATTGACAATCAACGCACGACCTAAACCACTGAAGACATAAATATGAAAATTTGAAGGTATATATTCCTTAGGGGGTGCACTAAGAAAGGATTTTCGAAAATCAACCCTTACGGGGTGAAATGGGGTGTAAACATTGTATTCCTAATACAACGCGTATGAAGCAGTAGAGAGCAAAATTGTTACCGAATACAAAATAATATTAACAAAATTTATACGAGTATCATCACAATATAACGAACCAAGAGTTTTATTTGACATTTTAGTTTCAGTTAACTCAACTGGTTTATCTACATACTGTGAAACAAGCCCTAAGTTAAGTAAGGATCTCGAGTGCCGAATTTTACTCTATAGTCCGATCAAATAAATATATGCAATATTAAAAGTACACACAATTACCGAGCATATGATGAATGTAAAAGAAGCAAAAGTTGTATGTCAGGATCGTAGCGATGACATTCGATTGTCTCTGCCTACCCCTCTTGGGATAAAAGGCGTGATGATAGATAGATAGTCGGATCAACGAAGATATTGAATTGAAGTAGGTAAGGCCTTCCATGAAACTTAGTAGATCTACAAACAATCGAGACTGACAATTTGCAAGGGAGGCATGTACGCACAACAGAGTGTTCGAGCGCGCTTAGGACCGTGTTGCTCCATGTATGTATAATTGTATATCTAAATTAATTTTTCAGTAAAAAAACTTTCTAATTATAAAAAATCTAGACTTACCGACAACCTCCAGCCGCACCGTGTGCGTCAGGCTGTCCGTTTCATTGCTGACTCTACAGGAATAGTCGCCGGCGTCGTGTCGGCTGCTGCCCCGCGTGTAAAGAGTCTGGTTGGCCGCCTCCGGGTACAGAATCAAGCTGGACACGTTAGCGGACCACGGGTACGGGACGTCGTTCTTGAACCTGGGGACAAAATTATTTTTTGGTTCAATTCTGGCGAAGGGAAAGGAAGAGACTGGTGCTTCAGAGGGCACGTAAAGCCGGCCTCTGAACACTGTTACTTATGTATCCGTCGTATAAATAGTGTATGTTTCGATTTTGTTTGGATATGCAAATGTATAGACATAGTTCGTGAATCAGGACACTTTGCGAAGACTTGGAAGTTAAGTTTCATTTTGATTATCTGTTATTTAAGTCTGTTAAAGAAGTGACACATCTAGGTCCATTAAGTGCAGCAACAGGCTTGCCACCTGCTCTGTTCAATACATAGGAGTACTAATCCTAAAGAGGGGCCATAGACGGGCTCCCCCTTTCACCAATTTTTTGCTCTTTGACCAGTTAAACTGACCTAATAAGTTACCTTAGGTTTCGTTGGTATCGAGACAGCGAGCTCTAGAACAATTGTGATGTTATAATGTTTGTATTTTAGCATAATCAACATATAACGTGGTACAGGGGTTAGTACCAGGTGTCTACCTCCCCCACCCCCCCGCCAAGTGTCAGAAAAAACTGTTCGGTGATTGTCCGCTTTACGCCTCCTTTGGTATATACTCAAAGGTTCAATATGGACAAGTGGCAAAAAGTGGACACTGTTACTGATGTCACTGGCCACACCGCAAGGTATAAAGGCCGTGACGATGTGTTTGTGTTTGTTTTGTTCGGATTATATCTGAGTACCTATAATATTTAAATACAACATTTACGTGCATTAATAATTTTGTTTCATTATTTTAATTTTCAAAGTAATGTAACAAAAACCCCATTTCATTTCATTTTCATTTACAAAAAAAAAAATATTATAATGGGTTCAAAATTTTAAATCACAAATCGGGATCCTTTTAGAAGAATTTATAAGCGAAAGCGAATAATGTAAACCTTTATTGGTAATTTTTTATTGTTTTTTTAAGTTTAAAGTTAATATTACTTCTTCTTCTTTTTTATTATGGCTCCACCAATGTTCATCGGTGATTTGCCAATGTCAAGTATTATAGCCTTTATAGTGTTTACAGCCGATAAATCGGTATTTAAGATAATCCCGCCGACCGTGATATGTCTTATTAATCACTGATTAATCACAACCATCACAGCGCGAACAGGATTAAACTGGATTCCACATCACGCCACGACGAAAACGCGTGCGTATGTCGCCATGACCGGATGTGGAATCAAGTTAATATTATATTACTTAAAATAATTATTATACTTACAGTTATCTAATCATTATAAATTATCTTATGTCAATATTTTGTCTTAAATATGTTGTACGAAAGTTGTAAAATCTATTCAATGTCTCTGGCCACATAAAGGCCGTGAATATGTGTTTGTTTGTTTGTATGTGAAGTAGAGTAGGTAATGTTTTTGGTGTGAATAGTGTATTTCAATGTTCAAAATCCTATAGGGGTTTCAAAAGCGACCACTTGAACCTGGGTTTTTGAAAAAGTAGCCTTTTCAAAATTGTATATGTTTTAATTAATTTGTAATAATAACGCGTAAGTGTTTAAAATCAGCATATTGCTTTCGATTCTAAAAGAAGCTTAACCGCGTAAGTTATTTTTTTACGAGTAGTCATGATAATATTGTAAAGAATACCTTCAAATAAATATAGTATAGTTCAGACAATTTGGGAGTTTCAACGATGAAATTCAACACGCGAACGAATCATAATAAATATCTCAGATCAATTTAGTTACTAGGTTACTACGGTAACATTCATATTTGGACCAAACGCCAACTTTCTAGGAATAAGTTAGCAAACAAATTGTGAACAATTGACCGATGTAAGTCGTACACATCAAAGCTTCTTTCAGTGGAGCCAGTAAACATTTACACCGTATTCAGAAAAAAATAAAACATCAAAACAGAAGATCATATGAAACAGTGATATGGGGAATATTCAGAAGAACTCCATGACCATGTCCCTTCATCCCCTTTGCGCACACGGTATAGGTTTCATCCTCACACAGTGGACACGTTCTGCATACGAACGAAAAAGTTTAATGACTCATTCCTGTGTCGCACTGTCAAAAAGTGGAACGAACTTCCGCCGTCGGTCTTTCCTGCTTCCTACAACCTGGGGTCCTTCAAACGAAGCTTGAAAAAGCATCACTATGGGCCGGCCGGCATAGTGGGCGCGACTGGCAGACTGTATTATGCTCTGCCAGTCGCGCGCAGCGGTGGAAATGATCAGCTAGGTTAGCATAGTTTTGACGTGACTTCTTTCGTTTCGGCCGAATGGCCTTGAAAGGGCCAAAACGTTATGTCCAACAAGGACCGGCCAGAGAAAGCCCGGGCCGAGAGGTCCGACCCAACAATGTGCGTGCAAATTTGCTATGCCGGGCAAAGACAAGTACACAGAATTTGCCCGCACATTATTGGTACGGACATTCTCGGACCGGGCATGTCCTGCACAAGAATGCAGAGCAATTTGCTTGGCCGGACAAAGACAAGTACACAGAATTCGTTCGCACACTGTTGGGCCGGACCTCTCGGCCCGGGCAATCTTTGGCCGGTCCTTGTTGGACATAATGGGGACAAAACGATGGTATCATGGTACCATCGATGGTACCGTCAAATGTAAATATTATATTAATGGCTTGGATGGTAGACCTTTTATCCAACTCTTTAGTTTCATTGCAAATTAATTTTTAAATTTAATGTAAAATTATGTTTATTTTGACTTCTATTTTAATTAATAAATCAATAAAATATTAAATTAATAAACAGGAAGTCAAAATAACGAAGATTTTTTTTATGTGACATCAAATTCATAGACAATTTTTTGTTTCTTTTTGTTTTACCACTTTCGTTCGACCGAAAACGAAAGTGTCGCTGTCAAAATCTGTGCTACCCAGCTGTGGGGTTAGCATACATTTTGACAGCGACACTTTCGTTTCGGTCGAATGGCCTTGAACAGGCCAAAACGTTCATGTCCAACAAGGACCGGCCAGAGATAGCCCGGGGCCGAGAGGTCCGGCCCAACAATGTGCGGGAAAATTCTGTGTACTTGTCTTTGTCCGGCCAAGCAAATTGCTCGGCATTCTTGTGCAGGGCATGCCCGGTCCGGGCTATCTCTGGCCGGTCCTTGTTGGACATGAACGTTTTGGCCTGTTCAAGGCCATTCGACCGAAACGAAAGTGTCGCTGTCAAAATGTATGCTAACTCGGCAGGTCTTCTTTATAAATATATATATATATATATATATATATATCGGCGTAATTAGTTCGACGCAGCAGTAAGTGACTCTGATTGGTGTGGCAACAACTGAATCCATATTATAATATACAAAGTTTATTGATGAATTTAGTTTGCTAGAATGATCTTCATAAGATTTCATTTTGAATACAAATACCTAATACATGGATGAATTATTCGGAACGTGTATTATACTTATGTATAAAAGGGACAAATTTCTATTTCGCGCAACAAATCCGGCCTTTTTTCTAATCTGTAGTTTAGCGTAGAAAATAAATAGCTTATCACCTAAGGGAAGGGGTGGGAGGGAAAAAGAGGGGGAGCTTTAGCGACCCGAGACCTGCAGCTGAGAAGTTTAATAAAGTTTTGAAAGGATCAAAGAAATACCTTTCTAGCGAGATTTTAATTAAAATTAAGATCCTCTTGTAAAGTAGTAAAAAATAGATTTTAATTATGCTTCTGGTTTAAAATTACATTTCCTTTTAATTTTGAACGGAATGTCGCCAATAGAGAACATTATTCAAACAATAAGTACCTACACGGGCAACATATGTAATTTAAGGTTTAGTTTGGTTAGATTGTTTAACCTTGGCATATTTTTTAAAGTAAATATTTATGATTGAACATTTTTTTTTTGCAAGGATATGCTGAGGTATTGAATACAGTTCGTAGACACTGTCTTTAATTAGAGGCAAACGACATGATAAAGCAAATTTAAATACGAGCTAATACACAAAATGAAGAGCTTCTCACTCTAAAATATCAAATACAAAATTCGCAGAACGTTAACCCTTCCACGAAACGAATATCCCAAACGATATGTTGCGATGCGAATAAATACTCCATGACCGATTAAATATGTACCTACTATTATATCTATCTATCATCACGCCTTTTATACCAAGAGGGGTAGGCAGAGACAATCGAATGCCATTTGTTACGATCCTGACATATTCTTCTTTTATTATATTCATTATACCTTTCATACATGCTCGGCGATTGTGTGTACTTTTAATATTTCTATCGATCAATAATTTTTTTATATGTTCAATAAAAGTACACCTAGGTCGTCATCTTCCAGCATTTCTTTTCACTTCAGCCATATAAGCTTTCATCCTTCATTCTTTAAACGTGTCCAAACCAGTGTAAACTACTTTTCTTCATTTTAGTCACAACATCATCTTTCACTCCGCATTCATTCTCTAATGACACTAATTATATATATATATATATATATATAAATA
This sequence comes from Nemapogon koenigi, assembly GCA_963924495.1. Taxonomy (NCBI): domain Eukaryota; kingdom Metazoa; phylum Arthropoda; class Insecta; order Lepidoptera; family Tineidae; genus Nemapogon; species Nemapogon koenigi. Next base: position 8,436,431 of record OZ004632.1, on the reverse strand, counting down.
GTAGTGATAGAGAAAAATATCTATCTATCAAGGAAAAACCTGCAAAATAATTAAAAGTTACACAGATGTTCCGGGCGTACAATGAAAAAATATTATCTTTAGACATTTTGTTTACTTTAGATGTTATCACTTATATTGTTAACATAATAATAATATTAGCAATTCATTACTAGAAACGAGGCATTTAAATTATTTTCACGTACCTATATTATAAATCGTTACATGTTTGATGATATGTTTACGAGAATTAGTAAAAATTCTCAATCACACTTTTCCTTAATCCTTATCTACTGTGACAGGGAAGATAAAAAAATACAGCAAAATTTTCGAAACTTTGCATAAGATAAAAAAAATACGAAAGCGTTACAGAAAGAAAACGTGGAAAAATGATGAAACGTTCTCCGCGAATTAGGTGCGCAAATAAACAAATATTATTTGGGATATTTCTTAGAAATGATTCCCGCAAAGCCGTAAAATCGCGCCGTAACTGTTTCAGAACGGTCTAATGGTAAAACAAACAGTTGGGTGTTTCAGTAGGGTTTACGCAATTTGTGATTTTTTATATTCACGGGTGCCCTAGGATACCAGTGGTAAGTAACTCTTAAAAATCAATAATTTAAATTAATAATTACTTATTTAAATGCGATAAACTTTATTATTCAAACGTGAAAAAATACCTACATTTAAAAAAAATGTGTATGGTTTCTTGTATGGTGATTGGTGACCCTCCTTAATTATTAATTAGTAAGTATTTGTTGTTATAGCGGCCATAGTAATACACACTATGTGAAAATTTTAAGTGTCTACCTATTACGGTTCAAAAGATACAGCTCTGTGACAGACGGACGGACAGACAGACAGCGGAGCCTTAGTAAGAGGGAAATACTATTTATAATTCTAGTTTGTTAACTTCTTTGTGCCTTCCCATTTTCAATTTCCTTACAGGTCAACATATTGTACATCATCACGGTCTATAGGTATACCTTGCGGCGTAGCCAGAGACAATGGTGACGATGTCCACATTTAGCAAGCTGTCCATAAAAAACTACATACATACGCCAACCCTAGTTTCAGGCTCCATTCGGCAAGGCCGGGAGCGTATCGATTGTTTCCAAGAACTTGCTAGGCGTGCAATTTCTGTCTGTGCCACATGCCGGCCGCACTGATAATCTCGACTAATTTATCATAATAGATATTACCATTCATGTGAAATAACGTTTGTATAATATTAACAAAGGTATTTCATTTCATATCAAGAATTAATTTCTCTAATAGAAAAATTGATATTTTCCTTCCTACAAATACATATGTACCTATATAATCTATATATATAAAAATGAAACCCGTTTTCCGTTGTCACGACATAACATGAAAACGGCTTGACCGATTTGGCTGATTTTAGTCTTAAAATATTCCTAGATATCCAGGGAAGGTTTAAAAGGTGAGACAATTCGAATAATTGCCGAAAACCCCCAGCCCTTTTCTTTTTCCCATAATAACAGAGTCAATTTGAACCTTATTGCTATTCAATAAAGTTCATTTTAAATTAAAAGCACTCATTGTTGTCTATGCAATGTAGATGTGTTCCTAATGTCACCGCACAAAGTTAAAATTCGCGTGCGTGTTGGAGAATCTAATGTCGCGTTCCGACACTCAACAAAAGTGATAATATCGCGAACGCGACCAAATTGAATAGTCGCAAAATGTAATTTAAGTAATTTAATAGATCATTAGTAGTACTAATTTTCAATTTGGTCGGCTTCGCGAAACTTAATTTTGCCTAGGAGTAGGGGTAGGAGTAGAGGTAGGAGTAGGGGTAGGGTAGGGTAGGGGTAGGGTAGGGTAGGGGTAGGGGTAGGGGTAGGGGTAGAGGTAGGGGTAGGAGTAGTTGTTTTCCACGGACGAAGGAAAGTAAATAGCAGGCAAGCCAACGTTTGGGCAGGACAACGTCTGCCGAGTCCGCTAGTATAATAATATAAATATAATGAATATGAAAGAAGCGAAAGAGGTATGTCAGGATCGTAGAAAATGGCAATCGATTGTCTCTGCCTACCCCTCTTGGGATAAAAGGGGTGATGATAGATAGATAGATTCATTTCATATCAAGATATAATTTCTGGTCAATATTGGTATATTTAATAAAAAAAAATTTTTCCTACAAATATGTATGCAATAACCTTATTTTGTATTTCACTTTCCACAAAATTTAATTTGCAATCTCTATGAATATTATTTCTCAAAGGTGTTTTTTGTCGGTATCAAACAAACGCCATTTTGATTATATTTTTTATGACGAAAAATTAACAAACAAATCCAAATTAAATGTTTATTTTAAAATTAGACTAATGTATTTATTTTGTAAAGGACGCTATCTGTTGAGATCAATTGAACTAACGGTGCGAAGTTTTCGCACGGGTCATCTAGTCTATGTTAATATTATAAATGCGAAAGTGTGTTTGCATGTCCTTCTTTTACGTTAAAACGGAGTAACGGAGATCAAAGCGATTTTTAGACAGATAGGTACCTAGGTGAAAGCCTACTTTCAATCCCGGGAAAATTCGCTTTCCGTCGGGAAAATTCTTATTGAAATTCTTCGTGGAATCCTTGATCATTTTTGTCCCTAGTAAAAAATATAAATACCTAAATATTTCTGCGTTAGGTATGGTATAAACAGGTTATTTTCATTTTATTTTAAAATGAAACAAAGCAGTCGGTAAAATATTTCACGCAGGAAAAATGACAAATAACTAAGCACTTTTAGGTTAAACTCAAGTGAACACGTATACACGTTTCCATGAATTAGTGACTCAATGACAAATAGCGGAGACGTTTATTTTAGACTCTTTTTAGGCGTAATCGTCTCCCTTGCGCCTTTCAAAAATCCATAGTATCCGTCATTATTCGTGTATATTTAGAATTCCGTATAAAAACACATACACACACACCTTCACGGCCTTTATATCTTGCGGTGTGGCCAGAGACAACGGTAACAGTGTCCACTTTTTGCCAGTTGTCCATATTGAACAAAACATTTCTGTATAAAAAATTTTTTTTTTACGCTGTATTCATTAGCACTATTCGCACTACTCACCCTAAGGTTAAGCTAATTAAGCTATCAAACTTTTTTTAACTTGTGCAAAGGATCTGTTCCAGTCTGGTAATTTGCTAATCACCGGATTTACTATGTACGAATGCTATATGTTTACCAATTCATTGCAAGCTGTAAAATTTCTGTGAAGAATCATCAAAATCGATAGAAAGATGGCTGAGTTAAAAGTGACATGCAAGCCATGTACGACGAAATTATAAGGGCTCCGTTTTTGCCATTTGGTTAAGGAACCCTATAAACATGTGTACTGATTAAAAAATGTTTAACCCCTTTTCACCTCCACCTTTGTTCGTAATAATAAAACATCTGTGAAATACGTTAATAGTATTCTATAATGTCCCAAGTAGGTAGGTAATTCGAGTTTCCTTTCATGTTCATCCCACAAAAATCCTTTCTCGTGGACGTCCCCTCCATGTTGCTAGGGCCAACGGTTGAACTATAGGCGCGTCAATCAACCAGGCAGTCAGTATTATGTATTATTATATATTTATTTATACTTACTAATACTAGCGAGCGACCCGCCTCGCCTTTGGACAGACACAAAAGTTGTTTATGAAAATATCAATTTTCCCGGGATAAAAAAATAGCCTATATGTCATCCCACGGCCCTCCAACTATCTCTGTAGAAAACTCACATCCGCGTTGATCCGCTTGCTCTGTATTGACGTGAACGAATAGGTTACAAAAAGCACCTTCTGAGTTTGTTTGTATAAAGTAAAGTCGAAACCTACTGAACCGATTTGAAAATATTTTACTGATGTGAAGCTGCATCATTCCAAATAAACGTAGGAAATACGTTTTATTAAAAGAAAGCTACAGTCCCGTAAGATTTATCACTTTTGAAAAAAAAAATATAGAACCAGACAGTAAATCAGTGCGAAAACATAGAATATTTGATACTGTAGAAAGAAAATACATATCGGATAAAGTCGGGTCGAGAACACGGGGTCGATGCGACGAGACGGTGGTGCTCGGGGGAGCAACCGCATTCCACTATTTCCTTTCCACTCATGTGCGTTTGAAATCCAATTGCCTCGGGACTCGGGCGGGAGATGCTTTTAAAATAATTGCATTTGCAAAGTAACCTTGGGGGATGGTTTGATTTGCTGCATACAAAATTGACATTTGATGTACTCGTAGGATCGTAGGACGCTACTATAGAAATTAAAAATGCATTGCTGGCTGATCTTTTTACTATTTGTAAAATATGAAGTTTTTCACACAACACAGTTGGAACTGTTCCTACTACATGGCACACAACAAACGTACGAGGGTTCAACTTAGTCATCTTTTAGTAAAAACACAATATGTAATATATTTTTTCTAAACTTAAAATTCCCTTGGTAATAAATGTTACCCCTAAAAATCCTATACCGCGACGACAAGTGCTTTATTATCTCTATTCTTTCACGAAAATATAAAATCATCAGGTCATCCCTGAAATTAATTCTTCGTGGTCATGCTCGCGGGGCTGGTGTAGGTTGTGCGTTGATTGTCAGTCAGTCAGCAATACGACGGTTTTCTATATTTAGATACTATATTATTTTCTTTTCTTCACGGCTCCCGGTTTTTTCGGTGTTTTCGGTCGCATCAAGTTTCCCTCTTTTAGCCGATGGTAATTGTGGGTTATACCTAACGAGTGGCCAGTTCTATTGCGGTAAATATACCTAGATAGGAAAGCCTCTGTCTGATTTGTCGGATGAACAAATAAAAGTGACCCACTTTAACTGAAATCTGGCGCTACTGAACAGGAAGCAATTGAAAATAGGTATTGATCCGAGCACCGAGTCTGTTTTGTTCAAGTAAAATAGACGAAACCATTCAACAATTTGTAGTTTCTAATAAAATAATTATAATAAGACAAAAGCTGCGAAAATTTATTCTTGGAATTTAATTAAATAGGCAAAACCTCCCTAGGCTAATGTAAATAATACAATGTAATTGAGCTTTGTTTCATTTGTAAACGTTTAAGGCGATGAGGTTCGGAGTTAGATTTGTACAAAGTAAACCTTCAGAACACCATTTTGTGGTTAAATCGTTATTTTTGTCGGTTTTTAATTATTTACAGTTAATAATAAATTGAATCATAGATGTAGCCGATAAAGTGTCTAATTCAATATAATACACAATACATATTTACGAAATTTTCACTAAAAATCGAGAACTGATAACTATTCCCAAATACTGTCGGAGTGTTAGTAAATTCTGTTCGATAGTGTCATTATTTGAACGTCTATATCTTTATCCATATGGCCTTAATTTAATACAGTTGAACCTGGGTATGCGAGAATTCAAAGGACTCGAATATTATTCTCGCTCATAGACTCGCTAACATCACTAACACGGCTTGTCACTTGTAAAGGTTTGGGAGTAGTTATAGTTTAATAAAATAATCCAACATAAACATGGTGCTAGAGCGTTAAGAAATAGGTAATAAGTATATGACTCTCTCTAAAAGAGGTTCTTATACTGTCACTCATAGAGGTTTTCGGGGCTAAAAATGAAGGGACCGGACTATTTTTGTCGCTTATTTATAGAGTTTTCTCACTTATCCAGGTTCGACTGTATTAGAATCTCGAAACCCCAAATGGATTTTCCAAATATTAAATTCAACTAATTACTACCACAGGAATCATTCATGATGTCATTGTTAACATAATTTCAAAACGATGATTAAAATATATGATAGAAACAAAAAGTGAGATGAGGTCATCCTCTCCGCGAACCTGTCGAGCGGTCGGAGGGAGAGAACGGACGCGAATATTTTTTGAAAAAGTCGAACCGGTCTTTGACCCGTCTCAAGTTGCAGACTGTCGTTGCACCTTTCAACAAATCACATGAACATCTTTTTGTCGACTACAACAAAATTATTACTTATTTATCTATACAAATTTAAATGACTGTCTGTGATTTCAAAATCCATATCTAAGTGCTATTTGTACGATATTTAAGAATCTGTTTTTAAATTAACTACAACAAATTCCGTCGGTCACAGTATTTGTTCAATCTTAGAAAGGTGATATAATTTACAAAATAAGTAGATTTTAGGTAGAGGTACGGTGGAGGAGAGGTCACATCGACTTCTATAAAAATAAATATCTTCAAAGAGAGGTGATCCGTGTAATTTCTTTTGTATGGAGAAAAATGCCAGCGCGCTATTTTGGCGGACGAATAAATCGTTGTTTTTGAAGGTTTTTCCCGTTTTTCATTTATTTACGGTAATCGCAATAAAAAATGTAGCCTATAAATATTCATATAATTACGATACATTTTTTTAATTTCTTCACGGGCTCCCGGAACTGTGACCGTGTTATCGGGTCCCAGGACTCCCAGGGTAGGTAGGTACCCATTGCAGAAGAATACCAAGACTTCTTCTTTTAGCCGATGGTTATCGTTTAAAATTTTGAGAACTTGGTAGGCAATTTTTCTTGCACAGTTTAATTCATAGTTTTTTTCACCTCATACAATATGAAGATGTGTTATTATTTCAACGTCAAAGTAACGGTAAGGTTCATACCGCCTTAAATTAAACCAGCTAATTAATTTGTTAGCGACGAAATCAATAGGTATCAAATTTTGTTTTCTAATTAATAAGAGATCACAGTTTACAAGGGTTAAGACTCCCTCGAATACCTCTACAACCTGCCAAGAATTTTTTAGAGAACGTCTGCTGATAAAAGTTCTTTAAATTCCGAGAATCGTCTTTTGCTACAAACAATATCAAATTTCAATAATCAAAAGAACAAACTACATACTGTCATTATAACAATATTTTTTTAATCCATAGACGTATTTTTCATAGTCACCAGCAATCCCGAATGATGGAGCTCATTTTTCTGAACATTTTTGCTTTGATTTCAAGCTCTCTATTTATGGCGTATAATATGATAAAATTAAAGCAAGTATGTAATATAAAAACCCAATAAGGAACGTTGTTGAAATTATTTAGTTACTACGAATATTAGCGACTCGCACCGGTACAATTATTTTGTTTTACAATAATTTATATATGGTATCCTCTCAAATGCTCTAAAAAAATATATATAATTTCAGAAGCTATAATTTTATTTGCTATAAATATTCATTTTCTATAAATTTAGATCCTGTAATTTTAAAAATCTATAAATGTGTTTGATATAATTTTTTAAATCTATAATATTAATTCCTATAACGTATTGTTTTCTATAATTGCAGTTCCCATAATTTTCAAAATCTATAATTTCAAGTCCTATAATTTTTATAATGTCTATTTTCAATTGCACTAATGGCTACTTTTCTATAATTGCAGTTACTATAATTTTGAAAATATATAATCTCAAGTCTTATAATTTTTATAATCTCTAATTTCAATTGAACTAATGGCTACTTTTCTCTAATTGCAGTTATTATAATTTTCTAAATATATAAATTCATTTTCTATAAATTTATTAATCTATAATATCAGTTGCTCTAATGGATTGATAAAATAATTGTACTCACTATATTTTTTAAAGTATAACTTCATTCTATATACATTTACAAATATATAAGCATAAAAAATAATTTTCTATATTGAAATCAGTTTAAATAAGTACTATTACATATTAAAATTTACAGTAGTTTTTGTTAATCTTAACCTGTTGCAGTAATTTTCGATTCCTATTCCCCTAATTTGCAAATAAAAATAGGTTAGCGAGGAGCGAAGCGACGAGCGTGGTTCGAATAGTGGTAAAATAGAGCGCAAGCCGAGCGAGCGAAGCGAGCGTTCCGCGGTAGCGGACGGCGAAGCGCCAGAAGCTCAAAACTAGCTAAACAACCTTGCGTTGTACCTTTTGATTATTTAGATATCTTCAAAATTATAGAAAACAATTTTAGATAAAACGAAAATTATAGCAAATTATATATTAGATCATTTAATGTTATATATTTTGATAATAGTGATTTTAAAAATTTCAGAAATCGATTTTAGGGTAAAAAAAAATTATAGCAAATGAATAATTATATAATTTAATTTTATATATTTTGATAATAGTGATTTTGAAAATTACAGAAATCGATTTTAGGTTTAAAAAAAATTATAGCAAATGAATAATTATATAATTTAATTTTATATATTTTGATAATAGTGATTTTGAAAATTACAGAAATCGATTTTAGGTTTAAAAAAAATTATAGCAAATGAATAATTATAGAACGTAATATTATATCTTATGTACATATATATTCTAAAATTATATCGAAACATTTTAGAGATTATGTAGGAGACCCTTTATATATACTAGATGAACCGTGCGAATACTTCGCACCGTTAGTTCAACTGATCTCCAACATAATAATATGGCGTTTTTACAAAATAACTAAATTAAGTAGTCTTATTTTAAAAGAAACATTTAATTTTGATTTGTTTGTTTCTTTTTCGTCATTGAGGGAAAAATAATGTTCAAATTGGCGTACCTATCAAACATTGACTTTGATAATAAAATAATCATATTTTTTCTGCGATAAACTATTCCCAATTTCTCTGAAAATAATCCACCTGTGTCACTGTAATTTAGCATCTAGTTATTTATTCAATATATCTAAGGGAAATAGCTGTTATTTTGAGCAACTATTTAATAGCTGTTTTATTGAATAGAAAATATGGGGGTACTATCTATCACACTAACACACAAAGCTCTTAAAATTTTTTAAAGCGCTGTTATACCATTACCCTTCAATTAGGTATACACATTGCGTTTTTTTGTAGCTTATTGAACATTTTAATTTAGGTATGTATTATTATTTTATGATTTTTTAATTGGTCAAAATAATAAGCTGCGAACTACAGTTTTCAATTTTCATGTGATTTTCATACACTGCTAACACGCGAATATAATGATGCTTTCTGAATTTTCTCAATAACAAAATTCAGAATCGGCAAATTAATAATTATATGTTCTAAATAAAATGCAGATACAATTGGACCAAATTTTTCAACCTTATATTTAACGTAATCTTAAATATGACTGTAGGCTTGAAAGAGTAATGGAGGCAACGTCGTAATTACCTACATATGTATATACATACAAGTCACGCACTTTCTCCCAAAGAAATATCACGAAATAGCACTTAACTTGTCAATATTTGACGAGAAACCGCCAAATATAAACTTTTAGGTTGAATTTCAGACAAAAATATTAGTCTGGTAAGTAATAGGGTGATTAAACTTGGAAAATTCCTATATATATATATAACTTGTTCGGTTAATCGGCAAATTAAGTTCAAATACGTCCGGGGTAATGTCAGAACCAAATTACCTCTAGCTTCGTAGTTAATTAGAAATAATCCAACTGTATGTGATGTCAAGTCTTATCATTTCTAATTTAGGTCTACATATCTAATACTGTACTTTATTTCTAAATAGTCTATAAAAATCAAGGGATTTTTTAAAAATATTGTACCTAATATAAAAGTATAAAATATAATATTCAAACAATATAAATTCTCGGCTGTATATACTTTATCAAAGCATTCAGTTCGCTCGATCAAACAACATGCCAAATTTAAATTTAAATAAGAGGATAAGATTATGTTTAAAAAACATAGAAATGGAGGATATTATGTTGATTTATTTTGTGATGCATTTTCTACGTTTAATATTATATTATAAGTAAATAGTATACTTACTACAGCAATGTAATGTACATAAGTGATAAAAATATTTAGATTAAATACACAAATACACGAAAACTTGTAAGTATTTCATTTTATAAACGACAAGTAGTATAAGATAAGATTAAAAATCTCATTTATGAAAACTAATAATAACTAAAAGATGATGTGGACCAAGTGATTATTTATCACATTGTCTGGTCATTGAAAATTTAGGTAACTTTGATAGGAGGCAGGGAGCCATATCATGTTTTGCTTGTCAGGACAGCAACAACCTAATAAAATACGGTAATTGAAGCGTGTAATGCAAATTAATATCATGTGTCTAAAATAGGTGACACTGAGAGTTTGCCTTCTGGACGGCGAGCGCTCTGCTAGATTGGCAATGCAAAAAAGAAAGCGCATATATACGCGTATGTTAAAACGAGCCAGAGACGAGACCGTCTTTTGAATACGGTAACAGCCTGTAACAGCCTAACGTCAGCAGTAATTTAGTTTATTTTTGTAAAATATCCTGTTTTAAAGTATAATTTAGTGTTTAGTAGACGTGATTAATTATGGTTAATGCAGTGTATGGTGCCTAAGTTATCTAATCTAATCTAAGATGAAAAATCCACAGAATTACACATTTATGTAGGTATATGATGTATTATTTTTTCGTCTCGTTCTAATCGTGACATTACCATTCTAGTAGAACGCCAGCATACTAGGTACATCTATGGGAAGAAATATAATATATTTGCTATATACTTTCATTAAAATACAGATTCAAACCTTTATAAAGCATGAAAAGCATGTAAGTAATATAAAATTTTGTTCTGTTCAACAAAACAATATAGGTACCTACAGTATGTAATTAAAGCTTTGTTTGTCAGATATTCCGGAGATTTCACTAAGAGAGTGTTTTAGAATGTCGTCTCCCAAACTAAGGCTAAGGTTGCATTCGAAGTGTGCTAGGTGGCTGTAAGTCTGACAGACGTACCTACTTAGATGTCGTAAAGGAAAAAGAAAAAAACTCAAAATCAAAGTGGCAATTGGTCTAATAAACAGAAAAAAACCCACAATTACTCAGTCTTCCTAATCCTCTCTTTCACAATGAACGGAGACATCCAATTAATTTCGTTTAATTAGGAAAATTAAACAATCTCGGAGTTAATTTTCCATTATGACGGTAACAAAGACGCCAATCATACAGCGGCGGTGAGCAGGTAATGAGAGGCGCTTCAATGTGTTTCCATTAAATTGTAATTAGGACTAGTTGGTGACCGGTCTCGCCAAATTACATACTTCGCATGAACAGTGACATCGACCATTTGCTGCATGCACCGTGCATTTCCTATTGCATCGCAATTTTACCACAATAATTATATTATCTACTTCTATAATTTTAAAAGAAACCGGGACAGGTGAAACTAAATAAAAGCTTGTAATAAATTAACGTCGAAACGCACACACTTTCGCATAATATTGATACTACACTACTTATATAATTATTGTATTTATTTTTGATTTAAACAAAAAACTAAATTTTGCATTTTATAGAGATATCTGAAGTAGCATTTCGGGAAAATATCTCATTCCTTCAGAAAAAATCTTATTGAAATCAAAAATTGTCTCTACTCGTGCCACAGTATCACAGAATATATAATAGTACGCTTTGTGAATCCGGGGGCGGGTCTCGCACAATCGGCACATTGCACATCCTCTACTCGACGGGGTGTCTGGATAGTCCTCTACGAGTTTCCATTTTCCATTTCCGTTTCCTTTTGTCTCTCAGCAAACAACATATACCTACGATGTAAGCTACACGCGCTCGGTGACGTACAAATAATCGAAAAGCTAAATACAATTAATATATTGTCATACAAAAAAGGCAAAACAATACATTTAGTAGGTTAACTAGTATTATAAATATGTAAAAATATTTTTAAATATATTTCTCATTTCTCCGGAAGCAAAAAGAGTTGTAGGTTTGTAAGTTTGGATATAGGGGGTAATCTCTCAAACTACTGAACTGATTCTAAAAATTATTTCACGAATAGAAATAATGTGATATCGTATCACTGAGTAATATAGGCTATATTTTATTTTGTTCAAAAGTATCCACGGGCGAAGCAGGGGGCGGAAAGCTAGTTGTATATAAAGTACATCATCGCCGTCTAAACCGCAATAAATATAAATCTTTCTCAAATAAATTTTGCGTGTGGCAGGCAGGATGTCATACACCGGTATTTCTCACATTAAAAATATGTATATGTAATTATGTAGATGTATAGACAACACTTTGACCGATCATCAAGCGTCTATAAAACTAGATGTCGTGCATCGATTCAAATAGTATCAGTAGTTGCAAGCTTTTCCACGTATTATATTAGCGCGAGCAGGCTGCGTATCGCGGTTTTACAGAAGAACGCTGCCGTCGATGTGGTTTAGAAAATTACTACTCTGATTAATACTTGGTTACCACAACGGGCGAGGAGGAATAATTTGTACATGGCTCTATTGTGAATTGCATATTAGCTTCTTTACTTTGTGTAGCGATGTAGTAGATTATTTTTTGCGGAAATATACTTTGTGTTCCCAGCCATACAAAACCTTGGGTCCTTGAGAAACCTGAAAAATTGTTGCTTTGATTCATAAACTCACCAATATTGCTCAACACCAAACGGTGATAGTCCTTTGCTTGAGAAAAATGAAAACTGCTAACTCAATGCAGATGGCGAAGGAATAGGGATTTTCAATTCAGTCACAATTAAATCCTGTAAGTTACTCGGAACAAAAGTGGAAACAAGACGTGTTCATTAACTGCATTTAAAAACTACATGAAGATGTATCCAATCCAAGTATGAAAACCAGTCTCGAGTCGATGAATGTCTTCATTTTCAAAGAAACTTTAAACTTCCAGCTAAGTAATCAATAAAATAAATCATTACAAAAACTGGGTGGAACTCCCAATCATATATATCAACGAATTGATGTTGCGGGAAGGATTTTAAAGTAACGGTAAACAATATAATATGAAGGGAAGTTAATCAAAAACGAATGGTCGAAATCCTGCGCCCGCGCACGCGATTCGCCGCACAGCACGATTCGCGATACAAAATTATATTTATGTTTCGTAATTAAATTTATATTCTGTCCGCCCGACCGGTACTTTTATTTTGAATATCAGTTACTTACGATAAAAAGCTGAAAAAATAAGGCAATGTCAAAAATATAATAAATAATTATGAAAAACTAAGTATGTACGTACGAAATTGTAAAATATGTAGTTATTATTTCGCAGTAGAAGAAAATAAGAAAGTTATTATTGCCACAGCCTCATGCATTACAGCGTGATTAATAATAACTAAATAAATAAGTGACTAATTGTAACAATTTTCACATTTAGCCAGTAGCCCCATGTTAAAAACAGAACATATGACAACCCTCGAAGCTCTTAATGGAAGCATGAACGTCGGTTTTACGACCTGCGCCTTCATAAGAACAATCTAGTTGATAAATTATTACAAGTAAACATCATTGATTACCTATTTTCGGGGGAAATATTGCTTTGGCTTCGTTTTCTTTGTTCATTAGCAAATCAATTACGAACATGTTAACGAGCTTCCTTAATTAATTAACTTCAATAATTAACTTAACTAAAATAGGAAGGAACCCAGATGTGAATATAACATAAACTACAATCGGTTATGTATTATATATTATGCCAAGTATGCAATCTCGTCAACCCTTTGAAGTGTAATTAGAGAGGTTTCAGATCTCCTAAAACCCGATGCGGGAAATCAAAGGCTCATGTTGTATCAATGGAATAGCAATATCGATTTGGTCTACATTTAGAAATGAGATTATTTCCCAGCGAAACCTATTCTGATTAATATCCAAATGGGCAACTCGCTAAATGTATACATTGTTCCTGTGCCTCTAGCCAAGCCGCAATATTTAAAAGTTGTAATGATGTGTTTTTCAACTTTTTTATTAAAAAGATCGGACATACAAAAAATATTTTCAAATTTTCAGTGTTATACACGATATTGAAACCGCTACCAATTATTCCTAAAAGTAATTAGTTACTGTTATGATTTTATTGCTTTCATTTAATTTGTAATTACTGTGGTTTAAGCAATTGTGGTTATTTTCCACGAGAGAGCTTAGCTAAGCTACATTGACTGAAACTGCCCTAGGAATGCTAAGAAAAACCGCAAATCACTAAGTATATAGAGAAAACCTGATCGGATTACACGCAACCGAGGACCGCTTATTCTTTGAACATGGCCCGCATCTGGGACTAGTGTAGGTACATGTGTATAATATATATAACAATTCTTCATATTGATTTCTATCGTTTTGCCTTTTCAGGCGTTCATGTCTTATATTACCGCAGTCTCTGGCTTATAAAGAAGTACCTATAAATAATTATAAATTCACATAAAAACACCTGCCTGTGAATGGTACCTACATCAGAAACTGTGATATTAGGACGGACAAGTTGAAATAATATAAGAGTTTCGTTTGCCATTTTGGCTGCAGAACCCTAAAACACCTGTAATAAATTGTCCTCGTGTATGACATCAGCAGAAAACAATGGATAAGGAGATGCGCTACATTGAACACTTGGCCAGTATCCAATCTCGGTTATAATAAACCTACAAGTTTAATCTTTACACCATCGGTGACTTCTGTCGCTTAATTATAACTAAAATAAACTACATATTCTACAAATAAAGCGTTATCGACTCACTTGATCAGTATGTTATCATAATTGTAATTAATTAATTTAACGAGTAATCGTTCGTATTGATTTTAGGGGAATAACATGCCTAATTGGACGATTAACAATAATATTATAAATATAATTTAATTTTACATAAACTTTTAAAAATCTAATATTACCTATATAGATATGAGTATAATTCATAATTATGATCTAAAATGTCAGAAATTATTTTCCCTGTAATTTTAATTGAGACCAAACTAAACCAACGATATATTTTTAGTACGAATTATTTCGGACTAGCGACCCGACCGGCCTTCAGGCATATATACAAAATTGTTTGTATCAAAGATTCCAATAAAAAAATGAAATATTTTCCCCGAAATAAAAAGTATAGCATGTCGTTCTCCAGCTCTGCAAAAAAATCATGTCGATCCGTTGCTCCGTTTGGACGTAAAAGAATATATCTATACTAATAATAAAGCGGATTAAATACCACTAACACGGGTGCAATATAAATAAAAATCAGTTGTCGCATGTATGAAAGATCATCACTTGAGAACAACTCGACCGATTTGGCTGTTTTTTTGTTGTGTTCGTAATTATTGTCAGGACAAGGTTTTTAGGTAAAGAAAAATTGGAAAATTGCCCGGAAAAATTAAAATATCGGGAACTGAAAATGCTTTTTCTATGAACTCAAGATTATAATAGGGGATGAAATATGGGCTCCACGGGCGAACCCGGGGATGAAAGCTAATATATATAAAAAATAATAATACACTTGAGCATTTATAATATTAGTAAAATTACTTAGAGACTCGAGATATGGTAAGAAGGGACTGGTATTCTTTCGCACATTTTTCGAATTATATTTCGGAAATTCTTTCACTGGCCATAGCAAATTACTTTCAGACAGACAATGAAATTTAACAAACTTCAAACACCTGCTAACATAAAGTAGACTAAGTTTTAATAGCAGTTGCACAAATTCCTGGTAATACCGCTCGCGTGACAATATTGGCAAATAGCAGAATTCTAAGAACCAGTGTCTCACAATGAGTAGAGATCCTAGATATAGTTTTAGTCGGAATTGTTATTACATTATTATCACAACTGTTCCACTTTTGGTTGGCATTTTGGCACATCAATTCTTGGTGAAAAACAAAGAAAAGGAAAGATTTTACCCCGGAATTAAATTAGATTATTAAATATCATCGTAAAGCTGGCGGCGAACATTTTACCTAACTTAATTCACTACAATTAATACAGTTAATGCTCAGTTATAAATGATAGGGTACAGTATACACACAAGTAATCCTCATTAATTCATTAAGGTACTCGTGAAAACCGGAACCAAATCAGTTCAGTACAGACAGATAGAAGCGGCGGGACACTTAGTTTTATATGTGAAGATGATATTGTTAAAATTGCACTACAGCAACTACAGTGTAAATATAATTTCGGCGTTGCCAAAGTAAATTAAGGTACGCATTACTTACGAATGTTGAACAAGCATTCAATTAGCAATCCCGGAACAGACAGTAATTGTACAGTGGCTACTCCCCAGGTTGATCGGACCGCGTATGGTCAAAGAATGCCACAGAATGCCCGCTCACTCGCTTAGACGTTGCTCCGTCGCCTGGGAACGAGGGGACAAGCGCCCACTGACATCTGTACTACAGCCTATAACGGATTTTCTTGAAATAATGTCTTTTTAACGGACGCAGAGCATACGAGCTGGCGGCCGCTTGATGGTGAATGGGACAGATGCGCGAAACTGAACGCTTCACTACATATTATAAACAAAGCGGTATGCTCCCAACTTCAAACTGGTTAAAAGATTTAGGTACCTAATAAAAAGATAACTTTAGATATCAAGATGAAATAACGAGCAAATTTAAAAACATACAACCCACGAAGACTGAACTGACAAGTTAAAATATCATGTATAGTATTTCAATTAGAAGTAGACAATGTAGACATCAAGGTTCAATAAGGCGCGATAAAAAATTATCCATGAATAATAAATAATAATCGTTATAATTCATTGTGCCTAAACAATTAAATCTGTAGTAAGTGGAAATGCGGGGTTATAGCACCTAGTTGGTAGGTGGATTAATGCAGGTCACATTCAACTGAACGGAAATCTATAGTTGTATATCCGGCCTAATACGTTAACAATGGTACCTACAATACCTCCATTTCGGTCGCAAATATTTATTTAGTAATATAATTGAATACCAGGTTCTTGCCCACGACATCCGTTCGCGTGATAAACAAACGAATAGATGAGCCCTCCTTCGCACAGTTTCAAGAAATAAAAATGAATCCAAATGACAACATTCAGTTAGTTCAGCTGTTACCTCATTATAATAGATTATGGTTACCTCCTCATTCGGGACATACAGCTAAGCTAAGCGCTGAGGCTAAGCTAAATAAAGAGGCTTGGTAAAGCGGGTTGTTGATATTGCGTAATTTCCACAATAGACAGCGCCACGTGTACAAATCCACAACCTATGTCCAAAAATCCAAACCTAAGAATATTTTAAATATTTTATATAGTCGATTAATTTTCATGCTAGTTCATCAAACTTTTACGTTTCGAGAAGACGAGAATTATCATTGATCGGACCAGTGGATTGGATTATAAAGTTTGATTGAGTTGGAGAAGAATTTTTCAAATAACAAAAGTTAGATTGATATTAGAATATTTTAAGGTACCTTATCAAGATGGATAACACTCAGGAATGTCTCATTTATATGCGTCGGTCGACCGTAGTACGTGAAAACTGCAAGTGCAAAAGTGTATATATTTATTTGCGCTGCGCGAATAATAATCGTTGCCAAGGGCCCTCGGGCGTGACCACACATCCATCATGTGTTTGTGAAATATATTTTATTCTCAGAATCAACCGGAAATGACTTCCATTATATTCGTGGGGTACGTAAGCAGATTATTTTAGGCTGTACTGTACGACAAGCACTGCCTCCGTTATGGGTTCAAACACTTCCAGTAATGATAACAATCATTCAGTCAGGTCGCATTTAGTTTCCGTTTAGTTTTATTGTCCGAAGAAACTAGTCAAGTGCGAGTCAGAGTCAGTTTGCGAGTTAATAATTTTCTTCAGAAACAATAAATGTCATGTCTTGTCGTTATTGTAGTTTTATTCTTCCATCTGTTCTAGTAAGAATTATTTCAGATTCTTTCACTTGCAAACTTCGTTAATTTTTGTGCATAAACGAAAAACTAACAAAGTATGATGCGAATAAAACGCAGAAAGTTATTTTTCAGTAAATTTTTCTCGTTCTTCGTACCGTGCTACCAGCCCAAATCCCATTTAGCCTGCATGGCAAGGAATTTTATAAGCAAGTTTATAGAATAAATACAGAAACTATTTACGAATGACTGATTGATACCAGGGAACGGGTGGCACCATCAAACAATGTCGTCTGCATAATAAAACGTTGTGCGATAGATGCGCGTGCGATACAGACCTCGTAAATGCAATGCGACGTAGGGCACGCGGCGACGTTCATGCCAACCACTCAATATGCATTCATTCAATATTACTACTGACTACTGGGAAATCGTGCAACTGCCGCGCTCAAAGACAGAATTTACCAAAGGTGGCCAGAGAGACTGATCACAATGTCCACATTCACCTGATGCAAATTATTAAACTATCATTTCTTAAAACACGTCTGATCAGTCTTAAATGATTAATAAGCATTAATAATTTGCAACAAGTACTCTTTTTGTGTCAAACCCCTAAACCAATCCCAACCCTAACCCTAACCCTAAACCCAATCTAACCATCTCGAATTCGCATATCAATACGAAATAGTCTACGAGGAAGATTTGAAATAACTAAGGCCTCTAAAGGGGTTTCCCACCTATCAAATGACACACCACAAAGAAACTAAATATAAGCTACCTGCATAGTAGTTTATTTGAGATCTGTCAACAATTATTGAATTATAGACGACTAGTTTAGTGGCGTTATTAATAAATAATTCATAAAACCATGTCAAGATGAATACATATTCATTACATAATATAAAACACCAGTGTACAATTAATTGAGCGCCGGATTCAATTTTAATGGTTTGCATGTAGCCTTCAATAGGATAATACTTGTATTAATAAAGGGTCACTTCTAGGAAATCCAATGTGAGATTATTGAGCACAATGACAGCACACCATGCTATGTAAATGAGCTAAATTATCAATTCATTCACTAATTCATCAATTAAAACAGCTATTCGAAGTGTATACAACTAGAGATACAATATTACACTGTAACTGAGAAGTAAATAAGCCGTAAAAATGAAATTTCTCATAGTGATAGAAAATTTTCTAATACCTAGAAATTTTAACCATGTTAATGAATCTGCAGTGCCATGACACAATGTTCACAAGTTAAATAACAGTTATATTACATATATTATTTCGACTATTGCCCCGATAATCCCGTTCTTGAATGATTTGTTAATTCGCTTAATTTCACATAAGCAAAAACAGGTTAAAATATAGTAGGTATTAGGTATCGCGTCAAGGTAGTAATTGATTACGTGTAAAATGTAACGGTTATGCTTGTTGAGATGAATATTTAGCTTACACGTTAGATAATTAAATAGTGGAAGACCACATGACCAGTGACGTCAAGACTGACTCATCGATAGCGGACCTTATTAACATTTAAGATGAATACCAAAATGAATATCCAATTTTAGATTTAATATGTTCAAGCGATGATAATATTTATTATATGAAGGGGTTTGTGACTTTTTTTTATATACATTATTTACTTTAGAGATGTGCACTACATGCTTTATTCAGTAGTTGATTATTTTTAGAACATATTATAATCGATTACAATAATATTTTTTTGCTTTGATAATTATGATGTCGGAATGGGAATTTCATTTACGGGATTATGTAATTATTATAAGTTTAAAATATTTCTTTTTTATTGTACTTCACTTCATTTCACTTTATTTAAATTTACTTATATTATAATGCCACGATTTTCCTGTGAAGAGATGAGTTTCAGAATTAATTAGTATTTAATTTTTTTAAATTATATTTAATGCTCATAATTTGTTTCTTTCATAATGGCAATTTACCGAAACGTAAGCTGATGCGTGACAAACCCATTTATATTATGAATAGAGTATAATTAAAGTAAGTCCTTAACAAAAGACATTATTGGCATTTCCGAGAAATATGTATCGAGAAAATATTTTCTCAAGCAAACGTATCTTGTGAGCAGATGTTGCAGTTTCCAGTAAATCGTTGATAAGCGGATTTAGATAGATCTGTTGTATGTTTCCGTTCCTTCGTTGTATATATTTCGTTCGAACAAGAATGCTACCTACGCAAATATTCCTTGAATTTTAGTGTAAAAATATGATCCCTTATATGTTTTCTTTGTACTCAGTATCTTACCAAGTATTAAGTATGCTTAAATCTTTTGGGGAAATCACTATGGCGATATCAGATGACAAACATTTCTTTTATAGAAATGTGAATATTGCATTATACCGCCATAGTCCAAAAATATTTGCGTTAACACCATACTTAAACGCGTTATACAGATAGCTATACTAGAAAGAGATCAACTCTAGGTTTCTACACTTTCAGTTCAGGAACATAGGTCAAATTAAAACTTTTCTCCAATTTACTTTGAAGTCAGATGCAAACGTAACAAAACCTAACGTTTGGTGGTCTGTCGAGCTGGTGTGACATTCCAATATTTGCTTTACAAGAGAGGCGGAGGTGGCACGTACGCGTATCGAATATTAATTTTTCACAACGATGCTGACTATAAACCGTATGCAGTCATTCTAAAGCATAAGATTATCATTTCTCGAAATGTTCATGTGTAGAAACACTCGAAAATGCCTTTAGCACATTCGGCAAGTGTTATGAATTGTAATGACCCAGTCTGAATACCATGTCGTTAGATTAAAGATAAATATCGTGTAACTGATGAATATAATGTTAACAATGCAGTCATTCATTTGTGTCGTGTATAAATAATATTAACCTTTTATCGCATTCCAAATTATAATTGACAACTTTG
This sequence comes from Nemapogon koenigi, assembly GCA_963924495.1. NCBI lineage: Eukaryota > Metazoa > Arthropoda > Insecta > Lepidoptera > Tineidae > Nemapogon > Nemapogon koenigi. Next base: position 8,415,892 of record OZ004632.1, on the reverse strand, counting down.
GTGGTCCATCGACGTTACTTCTTTTGATCCCTTACATAGAGTAGGTACTAAAACTATTTGTAACATAGTACAAACCATGTACAAACTTAAGAACAGAAATGTATTTAGTCATTAGATCGCAGTCACATACACCTGTTTATCAATTTATGACATCAAAGATATTTATATTAAGGGTCCTATATTGGGAATTTTTCTGGGATAAACTATTCCCAATTTCTCTGTAAATAATCCACCTGTGTCACTGTAATTTAGCATATAGTTACTTATTGAATATATCTAAGTGAAATAGCTCTTATTTTTTCAATGGGTTTTATTGAATAGGAAATATGGGTAGTTTAACTTTGCCCCTGCTGTCTCTTTCATAATCTATCACAAAACTCTAAATTTTTTTAAAAGGGCTGTTATACCATTACCCTTCAATTATATATGTCGAATTTTTTGGTAGCTTATTGAAAATTTAAAATAATAATTATTTTATTATTTTTGCCAAATTAAAAAATCATAAAATATATTTTTTTTGAATTTTCAATAAGCTACAAAAAAAAAGCGATATATATAATTGAAGAATAATGGTATAAGAGCGCTTTAAAAAAAATTTAGAGTTTTGTGATAGATTATGAAAGAGACAGAGGGGGCAAAATAATCCTTTATTCTACCACTCATATTTCCTATTAAATAAAACCAATTGAAAAAATAACGACTATTTCACTTAGATATATTGAATAAGTAACTATATGCTAAATTACAGTGACACAGGTGGAGTATTTACAGAGAAATTGGGAATAGTAATATCTCCATACAAATTCCCAGTATAGGACCCTTAAGCTGATTGGCTAATGCAAAAATGACAATATTTTTAATATAAAAATAAAAGCCAAGTTTCATAACATACCTATAATATAAAAGAAGGCTTATTTTCTTCTTCCTACGCATTCTTATAGCTAGTCAATTTCTAAGAAACAAGCGTTGCTACAGATACTCGTGGTAGGTACTGTTTGATTTCAACCCACACTTGTCTGGTGACTTCCAAAATTAGTAAAACAGAAAAATGAGACATTTTCGTGTTTCACTAAGTACCTATATTTTGCAAATCAAGCCAAGCTTTCGCAGACAGCTTATTCTTGCATTTCTTTATTGATTTTACAAGTACTCCTTGAAGAAAGGGGCAATTTAACTGATAAAGACGATATGAATATGAAAGAAGAAAATAATTCAATGAAAAGCGCTGATAAAGACGGTTGAATAAGGTTAACTGATATGAATATGAAAGAAGAAAATAATTCAATGAAAAGCGCGAAATATGGACATAACTAACTTGAAATAATAGTAAAGGCTTGTCAGAATGACCAAGTCAATAGAGTTTGTTTGAAGAGCGCTTGAGAAGGTATCGTCGCGTCGTGTGAACCAGTGTCCAGTCGTCAGCATCCGATCTCAGCAAACTGATATTTCCGTTCGAATTTATTTTTTTTTTACCAACATTTGCTTTTTGTTATGCACATTACACAATAGAAGAGTACACAGAAATAAGCCTTTTTATAAGCTATAAGGTGATATATTTTTATATACATATTTCACGAGTCTCTAAGTAGAAGAAAGTATGTTAAAGATAAAAGTTAATAATGTTGATATCCTTATTGTTTTGTGATTAGAAAAACATAAATTGGACACCAAACACAAACTCACAAGTATCTCTGTCAAACATAGTGATTAATAAACTGTCACAAAAGAGACAAAGGCAAACTAGTTTCCTCAATATTCATTATACAGTAGATACGTGATGGTGGCACGCAGGTAGATGATGACGATAAGCTAATTTGTGTGGTATTCGGCGGTCGTCGTGGAATGTGAACACGCCCTAACCCTGCGGCTCTTCCCAGGACATCTCACGATATCATGAATGACGTCCGCCCGCCCGATTTAGGTGTTACCTAAAAGGGGTAAGTATACCATTTTTAAACTTGATAGGTACTTTATTTATTAATTCTTAAATATATCTTGAAAATATTACAGTTACTCTGATAAAATTTGAATTACGTTTATTTATCCGAACATTATTCAGTATGAAGCGTTAAAATTGTGTGGTGGTAAGGGATTGAAATAAACGGAATCCCCTCGTGTTACGAAACAATATAAAATAATTGAGAGCCTCATTCACATAGAAGGAGCTACAATAAAATATGTGAACAAAAAATGTTTACACAAAAGAATTCTGTTCCACTCGAATTGAAAAAAAGAGACACAGAACGATCCATACGTTAGATAAATAAAAGTGGCCATTGTGAAAGGTGCGCTGCCGTGTGCTCGACCTCCGTGCATGTCGCTGACTGAAGTACCGCGAAGCAAACTTTAATATAATTCTATCTCAAAGTAAATTGCATTTCTCTGAAGAATGCAACTTATTGAATATGAGAAAATTTGTCTGTATTTAGCTTCATTGTTTTTTTTAGGTTTGCAATCAATTGATAAAAAACGGATCAGTATTTATCCATTTCATATTAATTCATCACTAACACGTTTGAATGTCAAATGAATGAGATCAACAAAACTTCAGGAAGATTGTATCTTGATAAGCCAATTAGGTGAAACGAAGCGTTACCTGTGATCTGCAGAACTGGAAATAATGCCGCAGACTACAAACCTAAAGGATACATCGATGCCTATTAAAGGCCTGTCCAAACAAATATTAATAATTAAAGTAAAGCACGATATATTTAATTTAGACTTGTTTATTTTAACACAGATGCTTTTCTAAAAGTGGTTTTCTATACCTAAACGTTTTTTACTAATTTATTTAAATAATACCTATGAATTAATTATTTAATTTCAATGTGAATTGGGGCTAACGTTACAAATCGGTGAACACGTCGAGACACGCTGCCAGTCTTTTTTTGTACCATAAAGGGCACACGGGGATATCGATAGACGGTTTGTTACTTTTATGACCATCTCATTAAAGGCACCTAACTATTAACCGCGGGTTGTAAATTGACACATCAAACAGTTTATTATCTAGGCAGAACCATGATGGGAATAAAATATTAACGATAACATTAATGTTTATTTTGAAAAAGCACTAGCTAACAATATTTATACTATCTAAATTTACATTTATGACGCTGCAAGTTATTTTTAAAGCAGCTTTCGATTGCTATTAGCCATGATACACCAATACCACACATCAGATTTCTTGAAACTATATGATTCAGAACATTTATATGGTACGCTGTAATATAGGAATTTTAAAAGAAAATACATAAACCGGCTAGGTTCCCGATGTGGGCGCTAACTCCTTTCAAGGGGGTGGTAGGGTAGATTGTGTAGAAGCAAGTGGAGAGAGTTAAGGCTGTCAAAGGTACAAAGAAATCATATAATACCTAAATATGTATAGTTTTTCATCTTATTGTTATGTAATGTTTCTAAGAAATAAAAATATAGAATAAAATGTTTGTGGTGTAACTGTAGCCTCTCGTTGTATTATAAATGCAAAATATTCTAGTGTTTAAAGGTCTTAATTCAGCTGGACTAATAGCGGATGTTCAGTTATTATAGTAATCACGTAATTCCCAGCTCCATTGGTAGCGGAATTCCGAAAACAGTCGCAGTTACCTGAGAAATCTAACAAGACATCAACAAACAATAAAGACCAACGGCCAACATCAATGGGCTATTGTCATACATATTTCTAAGCAGTTTGGAATAAGTTGCCCCTTCACAATATAAACAAAAGATAATAATGCCCTAGCTAGTGTGACAAGTGGGTACTTGTTTACTATGTTTGTTACTGAAGGCGCCTAAGCATCTACATCATAATAATGTGATAGGTGCTTTTAAAATACGAGGAGTATTAATATTTTATAGTGCTGTGTATGATGCAGTAAATATGTGCTAACTACCTACAAAATATAACGATAAAACAGAACAAGGTAGGTACTATAAATTACCTATGAAAACAATTTAGATATTGATCATTAAGAGCCGAAAGAGGTACATATATTGTAACATGCAACTATAGAAGAATATCTTTAATCAAAAACAACAATGTACAATTTTCTTTAGAAATCAATTTCGAAGCCATTTCAATTGCATTGTTAGCGATAGGTTATTTAAAGTTTGCGAAGGAAATGCTAGTTCCCACAACAGCGTGGAAGCGACGCAAGCTGCGAGGAGAGCGCGGCTCGTGACAAAGAGGCTTTCCAGGAAACGACACAATGCAGCCTGCGGCGAAGGATACGTGCGATACCTTCGCAGATACCCTCCACCAGGTATACGTCTAAACTACCTCGTCTAATATAGATGTAAAATGTTTGTTTGTTTGTACTCTTATGACTTGAATGACGCTGCACCCTAGCTAATCCTGCAAGTGTTGAAATGAGTAACGGGCAACTAAACCTAATCTGTAGACCCTTTAGCAATTGATGCTATTGTAATGGGTGAGGATAAAGATTATACAAAAATAATATAAGCTGATGATAGTAATCTGTGGCCGAGGGAACAAATTAAGGTGAAACACGTGGAATCCCCGAAAACATGATACGAGCAAGGCAACGAAATACGAATGAATATTAGTGAATGAAATCACGGCTGATAAGAATTAAATATAAAGCACGGTGTCATGCGAAGTGTAACGGGGATCCGCGGCCGTTGAGGCATCATCATTCTTCGGTGGGAAGCGGCGTTTCGTAAAAGTAAGAGTGGGGCAATAAAATAAAATTCCTCAGTCGTGTCCGTAACCCGTCCGAGCGAGTTGAGCAAGCCGCGGGGTTTATGGTAGACCTGCCCACCCAATAATCACTCTCACTGAATCCGTCCGTCAATAATAAGATTACACAAAAAAATATGATTGTTAAAAAGCACCGTCAAATCATATTAAAAGTAGAACTGTTATTTCTAAAATAGAAGTAGGTACATTAATTGTGAGTTTAATTTTCAGAAGAAATAAGGACGTGTTAGGTGCTATTCAAAGCACGATCGAGAGAAAAGAGTCTTTTCACAAAGATATAACATTTTAAAGTCTTTTCATCAAGAACTTTTTTTATGTATGTATTTCATTTTGAGTTCATAATTTCGTTCGCCCTTTATGAATATTGTATGTGTGACTCGAAATAATTTCTCTGGTATTTTAGCATGTCCTTGATTGTATTTGAGAATTTTAGGTCGATTGCGATGCTCGCCCACGATTTAACCGAAATAATTTAGGAAATAGCCACTACAAAAGATTATAAATATTTTATACCGAGTAAAATTATCCTAGCGAAATTACAAGTGAGTGAATATACGTGGGAGGTTTCTGCTAAGAAACAATAGAGCAAAATGTGAACAGTCTGGGATTTCAAGATAATGCGTTTGAGGAAACTGTTTTTAGGGAAATACCTAAATGCAAATAGGTACAACGTGACAGTAAAAAACATAACAAATATTTTATAATTAAAAACTTAACATAATCTGACAAACAACACAATTTCCATCGAAATTATACCTCAACAGAACTGGCCATTTGTTAGGTATAGCCTCACAAATACCATCGGCTGAAAGAGGGAGACTTGGTCTTCAGCTGGGTACCCTGGGACCGATAACACAGTTTCGGGTGCTGCAAGGCAACCCGTGAAGAGAGAAGGAAAGAAAACAAATGTTCTATCTATTAAAATTATCTTACTAATTAATTTACCAACCTATTGATCGAATTTTAATATGGCCACATATCGGTAATTTTTAAGTTGGTTCTTTTATTAATCGAATCAGAAATACAGAGATAGTTATAAATGAACCGAAGTAGAAAAATACTTTATGCAAATAACCTACTCCCCAAATAATTACGTGTTTCAGAACAAACGGGTGAGGTTGGGCGTTATTATATGTCAACCAGTCGACCTCTAAATCAGTTTATTATTTTCTAATAAGATTAAGTATTTATTTTTGGCGTATTATGTTATCATCTCTATTACCGAGAACCTTATCAAAACAATCGATTAAAGATTAAAGGTCGATTTAACCAGAAATACCCAGAATCAGCTCAATGGGGAGTAAATTTGTGTAAAAAAAAAAACAATTCAAGGAAACAAATCAGACGTGACGCCATTAGATGAATTGCGTAAATGTAGACGGACACCCCACTGTTCATAGATCGCCTAGAATTTAGTAATCTAACTTTTTCTATTTCTCATTTTAACAAAAAAAAAGTAGACTTAAATAATAATTATTAAGTTTTTTACGCATATTAACAGAGCGAAGAGATTAAATGGAATTTTATGTTTTCTTTTAGGATGGCAAAGTCATTAATATACAATTTAATGGTAATTTGAACTCATATAATAGGTACGACCTACGACAACAATTTATTTTCGTATTTCGTACGTTGTTGTTGTTTGCCTAAGCCTTCGATCAATATAAAAAAAATTGATGGAGTAACTAACGCAACCGCTCAGCGTGCCACGTAGCATATTTATTACGCACTATGTTTTACTAGCGACGCGCCCGGCTTCGCATCGGTAGGTACAATATCGGTTTATCCAAATTTGAATAGGTAGGTACCTTATTTATTATAACTATGCTACAATGGACTTTTTTTACATAATTATTTCCTACATGAATCAGTCATATCACTGACAGATTAGACAGCATATATAATATATATATATATATATACCTTAAAAGCGCGCTGGCGCTAACTTTTCTCCAGACTTGATTCACTAGATACATTCAATGTTCAGCTCCTAAACGTTTATAACTCCATGTTTAATACTCGTAAACCTTTCTCTTGAATCAATCTATTCGAGAAAACCGCAAAAAAGAGAATCGAGGTGTACTTACAGACAGTCAGACGCGGCGAGGGACTTTATTTTATAAATGTAGGTAGTGATGAAGAAGCAAAGCTGAAATATGGTGAAAATATTTCTTCATTTTATTACGAATCCCTAAATAACATTCTTGAAATATAATTAAATCCTCCGTGAATTAAATTAATAAAGTAGGGAATTTGTATTTGACGTGAAAATGTCAGAAAAAAGCCGACGTGATCAAACAAAGATAGCATTCGCAAAATTCATCATATTAAACGACGAGTAGGTAGCATGATAATATGATGAGCGAAAGCCACAGGGAAATAAATATGGTTAGCACAATTTTACAATTCGTGGAGAACATTGTATCAAGTTGTGTTCCAAACAGTTTCCCCTTGACAATAAAACTGAGGCAACTTAATACTTTAAATAACATTGAATTTTTAATCAAAGCCATACAAAAAGTCAATTCGTGTTCGTAAATTCAATATTTGTCACACATCGCTTGATAGATGTCCTTTAGGACGCATAAAATACCGAAAGTTGAAATTCGATAGTCACGAAACTTCTCAATTTGGCCAAATCCAATACGATCTTGTATCTCTTTCACCTGCTACTGCATCATCACACCTCTCACACATACCCAGCGGTTGTGAGTGCTTCAAAAATACCCTTAATCATCAGGTAATGGGTTTAACCCTCCCAGCCCGAATTCAGTCAGGTTATTAAAACGAAAATTATACATGATATGAAAATCTGGGAGAAAAAGCTAGTCATGATATAAATAAAGAAACAATGATAAAGCAATCAAGAACATGTTCAAACAAGCAATATGAATGACATAATCCAACATGGACGGGGAGTGTCCTATCATATATATACTGTATATGAGTCACGCAAGCAAATTCTGTGGATTTAGATGTCCTAGATGTTATTGTCAAGTGATTATGTTCTAAGTCATAGTCATAACAGGTCGTTAACAAACCACACGGAAAATTTGATATTGTGGCATTCTCGGTATTTTAAACTTTATCCTGCTAAATAATTTAATTTGGATGTTGAAATGTTTCAATAGCTAGCTAGGTTAGGTTGTGAAGGTGCCCATGACCGAAGCCAGAAAGGTGTTGGTGGGCTGGCGGCGCGAGTTATCATGGAATAACCGTGGGGTTTTAGTGGGTTGGAGGATTCCCTCACCCCCGAGGGAATCCATGACTAGGATTTCCCCAAGTAAAAAAAGGTTGTTTAAAAGGCGTATTATAAAACAGCGTTCTGAAAAATTAGGCATATTTAAACCCGGCGACACTTAACGCGTTCACAACGCGGTGCTGGAGTTAGATAGACTAAACAATGTTATACTTTCTTCTATTATTGAATTATTTTTTACTAAGTTAGATATATCTCTTCTCGACAGCAAGGAAATACACTATATTTATATTATATCGCATTGCCAAAAGTGTGCGACCCCGCCCCCGGCTTCTTCATAAATACGCTATTAGAGATAGATGTATGCTACCGCAGACTATTTTATAGATCATTTTAATCTACACAATTCTTTATCTACATAATTTCCGGGTTATCTGGAATTGATCTAATAGACGACTGATAAAGCTCACTTTACCGACCAAAGTTTCGTCGTCTTGACATTAGATATTAGCTTTCCGCCCCGACTTCGCCCGCGGAAATTTTTGAAATGTGATAGGAATTTATCCCAAAGGATTTCCGGGATAAAAATTTGCGAATTTCACTCTCCGGCCCTATAAATATCTTAATTTATAATATTAGAATTAGGATTGTGGGGAACTCAACCGACCGGTACATTTGTAATGATGAAGAGCGGTTATTTTCTAACGAACTTCGATATCTCTCACCACTCTAGATTAGACTACAATGAAAGTATGTAATACGATATGACTAGGAATTCGGCTAATATTGCCACAAACGAATATAATTCTAGGAAATATTAAACAGGACAGGTGGCAATCTTGTCACTGCACTTATTTGTCTCCGGTTTAATCCAACACTCCTAACGATTGGGCTTAATTTTGGAGTATGGACCTCTAGGTATTGATGAGACTATAAGTCATAACGCATTGAGAATATGATATAGTTATTTGATATAAAATAAACTTGTACATCTTTGTGTTATTTAGGTACCTCTTACCTACTAATGTAGTCATGGCAAACAAAATAACTTTTAAGACCCGAAAAAAATCACAAACTTTTAGCCCAAATTAATCCATTGGTCGGAACGGATTTGAATGACATTTGTATCTATGTACTTTTTTTATTTTATCATTAGATTTATTTATTATATAACAAACTTCTTATAAAACTTAAAATCTTAAATCTAATCTAAACATTAAAATATTAAATATAATTTAGACATTTTTCCATACTGCTGCCGTACGGAAGCGTGCCCAGAACGCTGGCTGCATTTCCTCGCTGTATTGCCATACTGATCCTTTGTGCGAGGAACGCTCCTGCCCTCTGGTCACCATCGGCCGCGACGATAAGGCGCGTTGACAACTCCTTAAAAAAATCCATCGCACTTGAGCTCCACGGCCCTAATGTTTCCACTGCAAACGGCACAAATATATAGTCTCTTGCTATATCTATATATTTGCGTCGTTTGAGGGATTCGGCGTTCTGCGCAGCTGACCCGGCTTCACGGGAGGTGCCCTGGAGATACGACGGCGCTAGTGTATCTACACATGTGGCATCCCACACTAGGCTCCGTCCCAGTCTCCAGAGCACTAGAGTTATTCCGTCGGGCCGCTTCCCATCTTCCCGGTAAATTCCGCGTGGTTCGAGTGTTGCCGGGATATTGGCGGAGGTGAGGGCCCGGCGGATTATGTCATTGATGGAGCCGTGGCGTGCGAACCGACCTGCGCTCTTTACACATGACAGGCCCTGGAGTCCCGTCCGATCGACGTGGGTGCCGCACGGACAGCAGTGTCGATGGCAGATATTAATGCCTAGTCGCAGGCCTACCGCTATGCGTAAACTTTCGTTGTCTAGCAGTGTTCCGAGGTTCCTAGAAGGGCAAGCGTGGAGCCAATGTCCTGATTCTGGCCTCGAAACAGCTAACAGCCTCGCTCTGTCTACATTACTGTGAGAATTTTGGGTCAAAAGGTCATGAGTTTTGTGTTTCTGTGATTTCACTTCCACTGGAATGTCCTTGTTCGGGCAGAGTAAAAGCCAGGCCTGTCTTGCTTCCGTTAAGTGTGTCATCGAGAGTTCAGATTTTGGAATATTAAGAATCTTGCTAACAAGTTCTGAGGCAGTGTGAGATGAAGAAAGAAAAGCCAGTAATGCAACAGTTGATATTTGTCGTGGTCCAATGCCACCGTACCTTATAGGTAATGTGGATGGGACCCAGGAGCTTGATTAATTTAAATTAAATTGAACATATAGGTAATAATTTGCGATGATTATATTGCATATCTAGATATGCAGGGCAATATAGCGAATGAAGACAATTACCGATTCTAGGAAAATGTATGCGATTTAAAGCACGTGCATGCAGGTCGTACTTCCGTAGGTACTAATTTAATATTGTGAAGTTTCAATATCTGTCCATCAATCACGGTAAATGTTTTGCTACCTTTTATAAGATGCATATAAATTCCCCACCCTATAATAAAAGTAGCAAACCCCGCCCTTCGGAAAACTTCCTCGCAAAAAAAATGTGTGACTAGATGAACCGTGCGAATACTTCGCATCGTTAGTGGTGTCAATATTGTTGGCATAGTTCAACTGATCTCCAATAGATGGCGTCTTTTACAAAATATATATAAATTAGTCCAATTTTATAAAAGAAACATTTAATTTTGATTTGTTTGTTTATTTTTCGTCATTTGAGGGGAAAATAATCTTCAAAATGGCGTACCTACTTATCAAACATTTAACTTTGAGCAGTAATATCAAAAAGGGGATCGATAACAGTTACCTAGCGGTTTATTTTTCTAACCTATGGACACATCTTCGAATTTCGGGATAGAATCCTTTTAAAACGTGGAGATAATAATATAATGAACAATAACAGCAAAGTTTAGTATTCACGGTTCGTTGAACACCCCACTATATTTTCCACTCAACAGTTACGGGTCTTCTAAATTGTGGGCAACGTGACATGACATGGCTTGACTTCAAGTCAATAATAATTAGCCTAAAATTCTTCAGCTGCTTTTTTGCGTATTTTTAGGATCCATATTTTCCGACGAATTTTGTGCACATTTTTTCGACTTAACGAAAAAAATACACTAACCAAAACAATCTGTTGTTTGGTTACTGAATGTCGCTAAAACGGGTGAACGAATACGAATTAAATTTCAAAAGAAAAACAGTGGCGGAGGAATGTGCTTGGAATAAAATTACAGACACTGAAAAGTTTTTCGTTTTAAAACCGCAAGCAAAAGCTAGCTAGTAGTTATAATAAAAGCTATCGGGAACTGGTTGGCGTCACATTTTCCCGGAATCAACTGGAAAATTATATTTCCATTTCCGCGAAAATAACTGACTGTGTGAAGTTGAATGTTAGCAAAGGGTGGGTGGGGGTTTCTTTCGGCGCGGCTGACAGTTTGGCACCCTCTACATTATTATATAGACAGTATAGACATGACGTATTACCTAGAATTGTAACTTTAACATCATGCTAATTATTTAGTTAACTAAATTGAAATCATGATTCTCGGAGCTACATTTAGTAAGAACAGTAATTGAAATACCAACTTCTTCGAATTTCGTGAAGATTCATGTACAAATAATATGGCTCATTAGTTTGATCATCGCACCATCACGGCCATGAGGCGTCGACAGTTTCCAGTGTGGAAACAATATTCACATTTCACTAGGTCTTAACAGCAACAAAAGTATTAAAAATCTATACTAATTTTATAAAGAGAGAGTTGTTATACTTTGTAAGAAGTAAACTGGAAAATTACTGGCCTGGGACGTATTTGAAAAAATATTTTCACAGTTGTAAAGCTAGCTACATTATTCCAGGTGAAGTACCTGCACGTTTTATTTAAAAAAAAGCGAGGGTTCCGTTTAAAATATTCACGGGTGCAGCCAGGGCAGAAAGTTAGTAGATATCCCACTAATACCACTAATATTATAAACGTTTGTATGGATGGATGTAGGTGTGGATGTTTGTTAGTCAATCACGCCAGAACGGCTGAACGGATCTGGATGAAATTTGGCACAGAGATAGATTATAGTCTGGAATAGCACATAGGCTACTTTTTATCCCGGAAAAATGTATGGTTCCCGTGGGATAGACTTGTTTTTATTTGTCACGGGAGCGACATGATTTTTTGCATAGTGGTAGTTTAGGGGTCAGATTACTACTTTTTATATCGCGAAAGCGGGCGGGGAAGGGGCAATTTACAGCCACGGGATTATTTATTTTTGGATCTATTTCCACGCGGGTGAAACCGCAGACAGAAGTTTGTTGTATTATATTTTTTGCTTTAGCCACGCAACATAATACAAATTAGCCAATGACTTGAGACTACTATTCTAGCAGTTTACATTTTGATCATACAAAATAGTTGACAGTATTGACATAAATAATAAGAGTAGGGCACAGTGAGAGCACATCGCTTGTCATATCGTACCATCATCATTATTTTTGTGCTCACAATGGATTATGGTTTCTGAGAAATTTTGCGCTCGCCTCTCGCTTCCACACCTGCGCGGACGCAGCCCTACGTAGCGGCCATCGGGCAGGACGTTTGCAATGCAGATTGCTATAATTACAGTCACACTGAGGCAGTTTTCGAAAAATGAAAATATTGTTTTATTCTCATTCCTTGTGTTGACTACAATAATTTTGCTATAAAATTTTAAATTACTAAAGTAAACTAAAATATAACAAAAATGCATGGGCATAGAGGTATAATGTAGTTAAAATAACAAAGTGGGTATAAGCACCTAAAAGCTTCGCAGCCTAAAAGTTACTCATTTAGCTATACTTAGTCTGGAAAAAGCTATAAGCTACCAATGTTACATTTTAGAGATATTTATGTAGCTAAACCAGAAAAATTACTGCAGATTTAAATCCCAAGCATTGGGTAACACAAATATGTTTATAAAAAAGTACTCACCATTCAATGCTCCGGTACCCCTTTCCGCAGCAATGTATGCTTTTGAAACTGTTCTCGAACGCGTATTCTATGGGTATAGGTTCCTTGGTGAATTGTAACCATGATGTATTAGTCGCAAACGTATTCGTTGAGCAATAACCGGCGGCTAAGGCCACAGTAGGCACCGATACCAGAAAAATCAGTAGACTCCACATGGTGTAAGCTAGATCTTCATGACCCTGTAAAGAAAACAATAGGTCTACATTTTGGGCACCTGGTTCAGTGTTAAAAGAAAAAACAATTTTATTATTCCACACAATCCCTGTGAAGTTAGCACCCCATGTTACAAAAAATCTAAATTAGCTAAAGTAATGGTATAAAATTAAATGCATCACAGAATCACCACTAGCCAATAATGACCCAATAAACCTTTTTTTGAAACTTTTCCAATTAACCAGAAGGTATTAATAAACCGGCGTAATCCCTATCCCTGCAAATATACATAATGTGAAAGTTGTCAATTTGTTTGGAAATTACAAGAGAGACATCCGAACATCAAAAATGTATAGAACAACTTTGTGTAGGTATTCAAGTGAAATTTACGCAAAACATTAATTTGAAAACCAGGAGGGTTGGTGTAGGCACTGTAGGCGTTTTGATTAGCCTCGGCTTGGATTGTCGAAGCCCCACAGGATAACATAGAAAATATTTTTACTACATCTCTAAGTAGGTACATAAAAATATACAACTGTTGTGTCGCTAACTGACTGACCATCAACGCACAGCCTAAACTACTGAGGATGGATGTTATAAATATAAAAATAGGGGAGTTATATTCCTAAATAGAGTGTAGAGGTGCACTAAGAAAGGATTTTTCGAAAATCAACCCCTAAGTGGGTGAAATGGGTTGTAAACGTTGTATTTCTAATACAACGGGTAAGAAGTCGCTGGCAACTGCTAGTTAAATATCAAAAAAAACAGGATTCATACTAATTATTTTTAGGAAAATGGGTTTAAAAATGTATTAATATAAAAAATAGGAAACAAAGTGATGGGTGGTTACTAGTTCAGGTTAACACCCAACGGATTAAGATAGTGGTTAATACAATTTCTAGTTCCAAGTAGGTACCCACAGAGCCCGTTCGACAAGTTATTACTCACAGCTATGTATTGTTAAATCTAGGAATTAGTTAGTTGGTTAACGTCACCTTTTCATTTAGTTATTCATGACCAAGACAATGGCGTACTGAAGCATAATCACTTTTTCAATGTTTAAAGTAAATACTTAAATAGGGTAAGATAAATTTATACAATGCATATTATAACAATGTAACAGATAAAGGTTAACAATATTTTGAGACCACCTTGTCGTGTTTTAGAATTGTGGTTAATTTTTAGAACTATCATAAATATTTTCTATTGGTTTCCTGCTTGGCCAGATAAAAATAATAATGACTACCTATTGAGACTGAATGCAGGTACCTATGCATCTCACTATCAGTAGGAGAACAAAGAAAAGTAAAGGACATCTGATAATCTCTGGACTGGAGAAAAGAAAGTAAAAATTGGGTAGGTAAGTAACTACGTACCCTAACTGCAAATATATTGAGAACGGCTGGACCGATTTTTTTTAATGTTCGTAAAAAAAGGTTTTTAGGGATTTCGAAAATTGGAAAATTCGGGATGCTTTTTTCAAGACCATAATATATCAATATGGGTTCCATTCACGGGCCAAGCTGGGGCAGAAAAGTTAATACCTAATATAATGGGTATAATATAACTCCTATCAAAAACCACACGGGAAGGTTCATTGAGAAATTAATAGCAATATTCTGTAATTTGTACAGGTTTCAACGACACAAGTGTTTATTTCAGAAATATTACATTTAAAGTTATTAGGTACAGTAGGTAGGTAGTACTTCTAAACCTGGAGATTTTCGTTTTGATTGAATTTTGATGAATAATTCCATACATCATAAAAATACATACATAAAAGTCACGCTTGTTTCCCAGAGGGGTATGCAGAGACCACGGATTTCCATTTGCTACGATCGCGACCGTGACATAGGTATCATAGCATATTCTTTATGCATGGTCGTCGGATTAGTTATAAAACATGTTTTCTTGTTGAGATAATGAAGTAAATTATCTGCCTACCTAGTTATTGATCTTATCTTTATATACCTGCTAGATTATCACAAATAAAGAATAACATACAGAACACAAACATCTAGTTTTACTAGTACACAAAGACGTTATTTCCGACGGAGGCAGACACGCAACACATTTAATTTAACAACTAAGTAGGTAAGTAACTATAAAACATAATAATTACATTCCTTATTCTTTGCAATTAGTGCTAGCAACTAGCAACCAGTCCGAGGGAATGGGACACGCGTGCTTGTCCAAGCCTTTTCCGAAGGTAACTTTTTTAGGGTTGCGTAGCCAAATGGAGAAAACGGAGTCCCTTATTGTCCGTCCGTCCATATGACTGGCTTATAAATCGGCCATCTTTTCATCGATTCTCATGAAAGTTAACAAAAATATGTCATACAATTTTGTAGTTAAATTGTTAAACATTTTTAGATTAGTTATCTCTCCATACATATAAATAAATATCCGGAGAATGGAAATTCTATATTTAGACGAAAATTATTTTAAACAATTATATACCTACGGTGGTTTGTTAGGGATTTCAGTTCCCAACAAAAATAAGTTTACAGTTCGTGAATTTCATTAAGCGTTTTATATAAGACTAGCTTTCCACCCCGACCTCGACGGTGGATTTTTTTCTAAAGTAACATGAGAATTTATTCCGATGGATTTCCGGGATAAAAGAAGTCCTCAATCCCTTGCTCTCTGTATTGATGTGAAATAAGAACAAAGAAACAAGCACCCTTTCGCATTTATATTAGTTAGGATTCCAAAGTATACCAGAGGTCCCAGATTCAATAGAACGGAACCCTCTGCTCGCAAGTAGTATCGCAACTTGGCAAATTTTTATATGTACCTCTATGTATCTGCGGTGGGGCGAGTGATTTTAGCAATTACCGGCCGGCACCGACACACATATCTGCGTGCAATTTGCCCCGCGATGATCGTTTTCTCGGAACTGCAGTTGCATCAACCGCTCGGAGCCGCGGCTAGTGTGATTAACGCACTAATTACCGCGCACGAACTGTCCGTACCGGTGTCCAACCTAAGTAAACCACTCTCATGCGACTCTTTAATCACAGTATAAATAATGCAGTAGGACCACGCCATTTATATTGTTTAGATCGAAGGCCGCTCCGAAGAATCATTTGAATAGCGCGCGTTTCTCCCTATACTTCCTATATTACAAATTTCCGTCGCAATTCACGAAATTAATCCCACCAAATAAGGTAGGTACCTAATCAATAATATTTTAAATCAAGAGATAGTGGTAGGTAGTTAAATAATGAACTATTGCGTGAATTCATTGTGACAGATTTTCAAAGCGCGTCCTTTTCTGCTGAAGACGCTGAAGCCAGTTCAGGACGCTGCCCCCCCCCCCCTACCCCCTTACCGCAAGATTGCTCCACCTAGAGGGCGTCATTGAACCTCTGTGTACTCTGTGCTTTAATGGAGATCTGAACAAAAAACCGGGCGAGATTCGTTTTTCCGTTTAACAAGTGCTTGAATACTTGCTACATTGCTTTACAATTTTAATTTAAATGGACAAGGTTTATGTGTTTTTAATCATTAATTCATGATACATAATTACCTACCTACAGGTAATTATTTTTCGAGTACTTTAACCCATTCCTGACCAAGATGAATTGTTCCCGCGACTTCGGCCGAGTATTACTAGGTAGGTACTATAGAAAGTGTATTTTGCTTATCCTACACAGATTTTTAAGCTTTGTGACGGCCGGTAGGTATAAAAAGTTTCGTAATACATACCTACCTACCTATGTAGATATATGTACCTACTTACTTACCTAAGGCCAAAGATTTCTCATGAACATTGTTGTAACTCTCAAAACATCCATCCACCCATTGTTATGACTTATGGTTATGAAGAATTGATTTTTTGATGTTTATGTAATTTAATTGCTTTTTTCAAGTGTAAATTTCTAGCTAGGTGTGTAGATAACCTATTATATTTCAGATGTCTCCTAGTTATAACTTTTTAATTAGATTCGTCTGTAAAATATATTTTTGTAAAATCACAATTTTATTTGTCAGCTTCCTATAATCAAGATACCTAGTTGGCAATACCCAATAATAAAAAAGCCTTGATGTGCTATGTTAATGTTTATGTGATATCATTGGTATAAGTAGGTAAGTATGGGACCTTTTTATTATTTTTTTCAAGTGTAGGTACCTACTTAGATAAAAATATCATAGGTATGTGGCCATAAAAGTTTCAGCATCCAATGACTTCCTAGTAGTAATCTAGGTGGCAATAGTTATAGGAAATGGAAAGGTATGATTAGGTAAGTTTATTGACCTCTTTATTTAAATACCTAAACACCTATTAGTAGATATTGATTATTTAATGTCACCTACATATTAGTTAAGTACGGTTGATTATCTAAAAAAATAATTTAGTAGTTACTTTTTAATTAATTTATTATTTTTAAGATGAACACCTATTTTATAAAAAAAATACAGGTATATGCAACTGTGAATCATAATCTACTTGGTTTGAATGTTGGATTGGGTGTCAGGTTATTTAAAGCATGCTGTTTTATTTGAATAATTTAAAACAAGTAATATTTCAGATTACGTACATACCTACAAGCTACAAGGTAATATATTATGAGTACCTAAGTTACATAGGTAATCTATTGTATATATAATATAATACCTACTCGGTAAAACTTACTTATAAAACTATCCTAATAATTTAAACTTAGATTGTAAAATTCACAGGTAGGTACGTCATCTGCGAACTCCTACATTGTGATTAAAAAAGTAGTTGTGCAATATTTTATCACAACAATGAATCATAACATAAGTAATACATGTTCTTAGTTCTTACTAAATGTTTATGTATTACAAAAAAATAGTTGCAAACTTACCGATAATTGTAAACTTTTTCCAATCTTTACTTTTCATTCGAACACACTATAATTTAACACACACTCAGTTTCTTTAGTAAGTAATTCGTTTATAATTTTAATCGAAAGTTTACTTTAGATAAAATTTTTACAACATTTAAGTAAGTTTTCTTTTTAAATATAATTAATTTACCGGCAAAATTATAAATAATAAAGACATAACCTGACTCCGACAAGTTAGTTTCAAAACTGACATTTTTTGACCTGCATGAATGAATGAATGAGCGGAACTGCGGAACGGCGCCGGCATAAATGATAGAGAGTGAATGAAATGAATGATTTGCACTTCTCCGTGTTGCCACGTTCTAATTACTAATGATGGCAACAAATAAAATATTATAAGTCTTTTCAATTTATTTTCGATTTTTCAGGAAACGTATTTGTTCGGCGTTTTCTTATCTTAATAATGGCAAATGGCAAAAACGAGTAACTAGCATAACTATAATGCATACCTACTCTGAAGTAAAATAACAAATGATAAAAAACCGGCCAAGTCCGAGTCGGACTCGCGCTAATTTTTTTACTAAACTATTTAAAAAAATTATATAGGTAGTGTTAAATATTGTACGAAAGTCGAATACGAGTCCAACTCGCACTTGGCCGGTTTTTTTGTAATGTACTAAAACTAAAGCAATGGTTTATTTAAAACTCAAAGAATCATATACTTTTATGTTTCTACTAATTATTTCATTATTAATTCTTTTTCTTTGTTTTAGCTGGAGGTTTTTTAAGATTGCGCAGATATCGATAGGGCCCAAACCCTTTTCGAACCATCACGCCACGCCACCAGGACTGTATGCATATGGCTGAATTACGGGCTTCCTCTTCTTTTGCTTTTTTCGCTGCACGTTCTCGTTTGAATGTCAACCAAGCCTTTATTTCAGCATCGTGTTGATTAAACTAAAAATCATAATATTGTTAAAAAAAGGAAACCTTGGGTCGCTTGTTTTTTATGAATATTAATAAAACGTAAATAACTCGTGTAGAGCTGGAGTTCCAGAATATCCTATGTACCAACTTACAAGTTCAGTCATTTCTTGGCGTCGAGCAATTTTAATTTTCAACTGTTCTTTCTTCTCCTCTAGTTTCATATTAATTACGGCTATGTCGATATTATATTTTGCTATCCACTGTTTTACTGCTTTTTCAAGATCCTGGTAGAAATGTAAAAATGAATAATTATTTCTTTTAAGCCTTAAAAACTTAAAAGCTATTATGCAAACCTTGGTCTGGAAATCATAAGCCTTATTCAACTCTTTGTGTACTCTGAGCTCATGATCAATGTTTGGTAATTTTCGACGTGCCACTGGTTCCTTTAATTCTTGTTGTCGAGCATCCAGCCATTTCTTTGAATAAACTAATTGTGCTTCCGTGTTCTTTTCTGTATCCTGAAAATATTTAAATGGAATACTTTGATGCTAGCAATGATGCTAGTAATCTGTACTGGTACCTACATTTTAGTAGGTACCTAGTTTTTAGGTTTAGCTCAGCCGGCCACGGTTTGCCGCTAATATCATTTTTCATCTATCTTTTCTTTTGTTTTTGAAAGCTTGCTTATAGCTGTGCTGTGTTTCAGCACTTTGATGTCCATATTCCGGGCCTAAATTATGCATAAGTTAGAAACCTAGACTCACCTAGAGTTAAGAAAAATTGCCTACCTCCAATAGATCTTTCAAATAGGCAATTTTTTGTTCGGCCCGCTTGTACTTCGCTTCAAACTCAGTTAGTGTTATCCTGTATTCATCAGATATACTATTAAGATTGCTGAAATTTCCAAAATGTATTAAATAAGTATTTCAGCAATTACACATAGTTTAGCTGGATGTTGTAAATTTTTGAAGATGAGAGGTCCAACCACGAAGCTAACGGAATAAGCTACGGAATTTAAAAAAAACCCATTTGTTTCGATTGATTATCCTAGTTCGTTGGCATAACCGCTAAACACGCCTAGCGTCTAATATTTTCCATACATTTTCATATTTAATAAATAATGAACAATGATATATACTTAGTAATTTCATTATGACGGATGCGTGCTGTGAATAATGCTGTTGATTTTGTTATTAACCCATTCACCACATTATGCAGATATTTCCATGTCCCATTATTTATTATTTCTAATAATGTTTTTCTATACACTTCTTCTATGAATAGCCTGAAATGGTTTTATAAATATTAAACATTAGCTTTCTTCAAACAACACATAAAATATAGCTTAATAATATCATACTTTTCGCTTCTGAGTTTCTGATAAGAACGTTTCTGGGGATGAGCTTTGTTGCAACCTTCTGAAAAACAGTAAGCTTGTTAGTTCAATATCCAACCACAAGATGGCGTCACTTGAATGAGACTATCCAGACCAACACAGACAATTACTAAACTTCCCTATAGATGGCACTTTTATTAATTTTGGTAACTTTGTTACTAAATAACAGATGGCGGCATTATACTGAAATTTCAGAAAATACCAAAGAGAAAGAACAAAATCTATTTTCTTTCAGACATAATTGTGCCCTGACTTCGTACGAGTTAAAATCGCCATAAATTATTCTAAAATAATAATTGTCTCTATGCAGGTCATGCTTATGTGGAATCGTCTGTGCCTTGGCCCCGGAGTCGTAATACTTATGTATAATTCCAAAACTGGCTAGAGACGAAAGACGGCCGTGATTTGAAGGTGTAAAATAAACCTACCGTGGTCCTGCTACTCTATGCCAAGAGTGGTAGGCAAAGACAATCGAATGCCAATTGCTACGATACTGGCATGCCTATTTCGCCCTTTTATTGTGATTGTGAATACCTATATGGTCAATAAAAGTAAGTACACCTAAGTCGCCCTCTGCCAGCGTTTCCTTTCGCTTCTGCCATATAAACCTTTCTAGTCAATCTTTAATCCTTCATTCTTTTATTGTGTCCAAAATAGCGTAAACTAATTTTATTCATTTTAGTCACAACATCATCTTTCACTCCGCATTCTTCTCTAATAACATCGTTCTGATATGCGGTTAATGAGCCTTAGGTATAGGTACCGGGACAGTTCTTGAGCGCTCGACGAAAAAGTGGGGGAATGTTTGCGCATATGTAATTCGAGTGCAATATAACTTGTATATTTATTATAATTGATTTATTGGTGTTTGTTTTTACGATGCTGGTACTGGTAAAATTTAAATTAATACCTCATACCGTCAAGCAGACCCAAAAATAGTGTTCTGCGCATCTAACGACCACCGCTCAAGAACCGTCCCGGTACCTATATCACATTGAACTGAACATTCCTACATTTCTTACCCAATATTTTCATTTTCATAAGAGCGCCTTCCAAAATTACTGCGATGAAAATGGCATCTGCTTTTTCTATCCTAAAATCAAATAAATATTAAGTAACTTAATACATGCTCTACATTCCCTGAGACACTGCAGGTATGTAACAATTATCACATTTAGCGAGTTACCTATATTCCTGCCCATATGCCTTGGGTGAAGACTGAATCTGGGGCCACAATTTAATTACATTGAAAACGTTTCTTTTTCTATATTTCATTCATATCAAATGTTCCATTTATAGTCATGGACGTCGCAAAGACGCAAAGAACATCATTCATTATCCCAAAGTTCATTAATTTACTTCGCCTAACAAATGATACAACGAGGAACCAACAGGTGCGCAAACCTTAATATCCGCTTTCAGTCAAACGTTTACACACAAAAGCGTTTTTCGTTGGAGACAACTTAATGGGATGTCGGCTGTCGCTATTGATTGAACTTTAGAAATTCATGATTTACCTAACTGACGTTTGCATGATGTTATTTTTTTATGGAATTTATAAGTTTTGGGTAGTTTGGTAAGACCTACGCAGGTTAATTTCTAATTAATTTAATGTACGATGTAGTCTATACTATATAACTATCATTACGCTTTTTATCCGTGTAGGTATAGGTAGACGATTCTGACATATCTTCTTTTCATCACACTTGTTCACGGTTGTGAATGGCCATATCAATGGTTTTTCCGTGCTATAACTTGTCTTCAATGAAAGTATATTGAGGGCGCCCTCTACCGGCATTGCCTGGCACTTCCGCTATATATCCTTTCGCTCGACATTCTTTCAGATTATGTAATTTTAGTGAGATTTATTGAAAATATACCTACTTACTTATTTAGTACTTTAGAGCAAGGTTGTAGAAGGTTTTTTAATATCTCTTAAACAAAATAATAAAATATAATCGAAACTCAGCCATAAAGGGTTTTTTGCTCAAAATAACCCAAGTACCCAACCAACAATGTTCTACGACAAAGCAGTTTGAAGTTTTTTGGAGGGAAAAGTATTTTTTTTTACTAAATAAAACAATTCTCTTTCGTTCAAATATGGTGTCAATCTTGGTGTATTGTCTTTTTTTAAAACCCCCCAAGAGGTTTATAATTGTTGTGCACTAATGAGCTATGTAGGTAGACTATTAGAGCCGCCAAATATAAAATAGATAATTTAAAAAAATGTTCTATTTGCAAATCGAGCAAATGTCCATAGGTACAAAAAGCACTTGTCCATATACCCACATATATATATATATATATATATGTAGATAATAATGTTATTAATGCTAGAGTAATTCAATAGTATAAGTTAATTTATTAGAATATACCCAGCATACCTTACCTACCTAAACTCATATCGTGCTTCAAGTTTAATATCTAATTACTTACCTGTGTTTCAGATAGGTACTTACATAGCATCGTTTTCGTCCAATAAATCCATTTGGCAAGTTTAAAAAATTCACCTAGGAATACAAGCTTGTTTTATGACAAAAAATTACTACGTTTGATCAATTTGCTATGGTGACGACGTTGTTATGGCATTAAATTCTAACTTAGGTATATTATAAATCCGAAATTGTGTTTGTTTGGTTGTCCTTTCACGTCAATACAGAGCAACGGATCGACGTAATTTTTTGCACAGATATAGTTTGAAGGCCGGAGAGTGACATGCTACTCCGGAATAAATTATTATGTCACACATTTTTTTTCTTTTTTCATCTGAGTATTTTAACATGTCTTGCATAATATGTATCTCCTTGTTCCAACTCTCCAGCCACATACTTACCACATTAGGTCCTTCACGCGGTACATGAAAAATAATTTCGACTCTCGCAGCAATTGTTGCCTTCACTCATAGTTAGAGGCACTCGAGGCACTATTCACCAATATGGGAGAGCACTAGGGGAGCATTTTACGCTAAGCATAAAGTTGATGGTAAAACTCCCCCCGAAATCATATTCCCCCTCCCGAAATTCCTGGATACGGCCTTGTGGTAGAGTCTTATTACCTATCTTATAATAATCTATAGGTATAAAAAAACATATATTGCTTTGTTTTAAAATTTGTTAAAGTTATGTTGTTTGTTTTTAAAGTTATGTCTTGATATTTGCTAGAAGAGGCTCCGACTTATGATCATTTAAAAACAAGTTTCGCTTTTTTTTTTCACGGATTGCCTTACAGCTTCTGAAAACGTGTTACGGTTCGTTACCCAGCGGAAGTCCAAGCCTCATTCGTTTAGCCTATGGTATTTGTAAGGCTATGCCTAACGAGTGGCATCGGTTGAGGTATATATATTTACCTACATGGAAAAGCCTTGAAAAGTGTGGTTTGTCGGATTATGTACATTAGTTTTTAATTAAAAAAACCATTGGTACATGGATCGAACCCGTGTTCTGCCTAGTTAACCGACTCACGACAAAAGTTTCGCATTATGTTAGAAATGTTGTTTGGTCATTGCCCTAACTAATCAATTTAGTTCCCACTTTTAACTAAATAAACATTTCTGTCTAAAACTACTCAAATATTAAATTCAAAGTTTACATTAAATCCAAACGTTTGTACTTATTCTATGTATTTCTTTCAAAGTTTATTTAATTACTAAAAATTAAATTAACAAACTCTATCGTCAAAGTTAAATTTCGTGACACTCAATTTCATTTGAAGCGTTAATAATTTTTAGAATACATATTTACTTTATTTTAATTTTAGCGAAATATGAACGTTCTGGGTCCCTCTCACTTGAAAACTGTCAGGTAATGAAATCATTCGCTTCTCAGAACGTTGTCAAATTAAATAACCCTTAATTATCACTCGCTGGAAGCGAACGGTGAACCGGAGATGAGACATCGGACGCCGTAGTTTAGAAAGTAATAAGATTTATTTTAATTTTTTTTTAAATAAAAGATAATGTGTAACTCTTACCACCGGTAGTCGAAATCTATAATAGCATTCGACTGACAACATGACCCAGTCTACAGTAAGGTACCTACTTACCTATATACACTATTTACTATCTCTTATTAAGTCTACAAAAAATATAAATCTTAAAGTGTGTTATTAGTTATAAAGTATGTTTTTCCCAATTTCTCTATTTCTCTGTAAATAATCCACCTGTGTCACTGTAATTTAGCATATAGTTACTTTTTTTATTTATTTTTTATATAGTCGTTATTTTTTCAATTGGTTTTATTTAATAGGAAATATTATTTTGCCCCTGTTTTCTCTTTCATAATATATCACAAAGCTCTAAAAAATTTTTAATAAGCTACAAAAAAACGCAAGACGTTTAATTGAAGGGTAATGGTATAACAGTGCGTTAAAAAAATTAAGAGCTTTGTCATAGACTATGAAAGAAAAAACGGGGGAAAAGTTTAACCACCCATATTTCCTATTCAATAAAACCCATTAAAAAAATAACAGCTATTCAATATGTTATTCAATATGTAACTATATGCTAAATTACAGTGACACAGGTGTATTATTTACAGAGAGGTTGGGGACTAACTTATTTAGAAGAACTCCTTTACTAATATCTCCATCTATAAAATTCAGCGTTTGCTCAGCTTCAGTAATTTAATTTTTTTTCTTCGCGGGTTGCAGCTCCCCAAACCGTGTTACGGTTCCAGGGTACCCAGCGGAAGACCTAGTCTTTTTTTTCACTAAATTTATTTTTGTAAAGTTTATCAATATTGTACCTAGTTGTTGTAATGATTAGCTTAAATGTATGACTCCAGATTGCAGACCAGAGAGGGAGCCTGGTGGCCTGAAATACAGGTTTTTGTCTTACTACAGGCATCAGCTCTCACCTAGTAAATATTTTTAAGTTTCATTTTATTAATTGATGTCAGAGATTTTTTTTTTTAAATTGTTATGTCCAGTAGCAGAAGGTAATCGCACGTGAGATGCAATTAAATAAATTAAAATAATTTAACGTTTTTATTGAACGCAATTCATATTATATTTATTCTATTACATTTTCTACTTTGTATTTAAAACTTTTAAATGCCTTTAAATACGAAACAAGAGATAAAGTTAATAAATAATTTTCATTATAATAATAATAATCACATAATCTCTACATTACTGTACATTTGGCAGAAACAATTTCATGTAGTTTTGTGCAAATAAGATATTATTTTACAAATTGTCTAAAATATAATATAAATAAAGTTATATAATATTCACAGATAATAAATAGGTACATAGGAAGTATTGCGATATTATGAACTTAAAGAAAGTTCGAAGCATCTACGCATTAGATAATAATTACATACTCTACACACTGGTCTAAAAACGTATAAAAATATATCGTGGTGACTCGAATAATACAATAATATTGGATTTAATGAAATATAATTATCATTCATATAACTTAATTAATGTGTCACAAAAAATGCTCTAAGAATAAAATACAAGATCCTTTTTTGTTAGAAAGTAAATTAAATACATGAAATCAACATATAATTTTAAGAGTCACCAAATAATTTATTTGTACTAAAAATATTGAAATATAAATATTAAGATCTCGATGAAAAGCTTTGAAGTCTGAAGGGAAGTTTGACCGGGGTAGTTGCTTTAGTTGTCGTAACGGCTCACTGAAGGTCCTGGTTTCGCCCAAAATCCTGTACAAAATAATAAATGTTGAATTTTCTGACTGCAAAGTAACATACAACATACCCACTTTTGAAGTTTATTGGAAAAATATGATACATATCCCGGCCATGTACCAATGGGTTTTTTAATTAAAACTTATGTAACGTGACTTAGAGCGCCTCTTCGCAGGATATGCAACAAGTATAATGAAAGTCTGGTCTCGGTTGACATCATCATCATCATCATCATCAACCTTTTAAGATCCACTGCTAGATCATGGTCTCCCTCTAGCGCACCATTTTAGTGGTGCTCATTGAGAGGATTTGCCATAGTCACCACGCTTGGCAGGCGGGTTGGTGACCGGACGCCGGGGCTTTACGTGCCCTCCGGAGCACGAGGAGTCGATTTAAGCACATATTCTTAATGAAAGTTGGTGCTAGCATTTTGGCAGGGGGTAGGATCGAACCCGGGGGACCTCCGTCTCAGTCCACCGTCCTACCAATTAGGCTATCGGCTACCTTCGGTTGACATATTTAATCTCTATTTGTATAAATATAAGAAGTGTGTGAGGTGTTGGAGGGGTAGGTGAAAATAATTGCATTGTGCTACTTGATGAGCCTATTCCCTTTTGTATATGTATAAAGTGTTTTATTATTAGTTTATTTAGAATTTAGATTAATGTTATATATGTTATTCTTACTCTTTTCCTCGTTGATTTTTTCTAAAACTATTGGTGAGAATAATTACTTCCTCACTTTTTTATGCTTATCTTGTGTATGTCTTGTATTACCTACACCTTTTGTAAATTCTCCTTATAAATAAATAAATAAAATGTACATAATCCGACATCCATCCGCTTTTCCATCTAAATATACCTCAACAGAACTGGCCACTCGTTAGGTATAGCCTTACAAATACCATCAGCTAAACGAGGAAGACTTGGTCTTCCGCTGGGTACCTACCCTGAAACTATAACACGGTTTCGGGAGCTGTAAGGCAACCCGTGTAGAAAACATAAGAAAATAATATAAAGAAGTGAAGTTAGTAAGTTTGTAAGTAAGGGGTGAACCACTGAACCGATTGTGAAAATTATTTCATGAGTAGAAAGCTACGATATTCCTGGGTGACAGGCTATTTTGTTCGAAAACATCCACGGGCGAAGCCGGGGTTGAATGGCTAGTTATTCATAATTGAAAATAGTATCCCTGTTTCACAGTGTGTGCAGCTAATTTTTTTCAGCTATTTTATCTATACTTCTATAATTATATATACTTACTAATTTATACTAATATTATAAAAAGGTAATGTTTGTAAGTTTGGATGTAGAAACTACTTATCCGATTTAAAAAAAAAACTTTCACCAATATTTAGAATGTACCTTCAGAGTGGCTATTTATGTATTATCCCGTTAAAATTAGGGCTTTTACTAGAAACCAATTTTTTATGATGTAAAAAAACGCCTACTAAAAATAGCAACTTCACCAAACATTGCTATTTTCTCTCTCAGGCGTTACGGTATATTCTATTTCCACTCGGGTGAAACCGTGGGCAAAAGGTAGTAATATTATAAAGAGCTAAAGTTTGTATGTAGAGGGTAATAGTATCTCTAAAACTACTGATTCGATTCTGAAAATAGATTTTGATGACACTTTCAGGGATCATAGTGGGTATTTAGACTTAGAATCTGCTTTTTGTTTCATTACGATATTAGGTTTCGTTAAAAATATATTACCCATAGACGACTGTATGTAATGACAATGAATATTCCACAATAAAGGTAGTATTTAACTGCAAATAAAAAAAATGGCCATTTTCCATCAAAAATACTGATTGCACAGCAAAATATTTACCTCAAATTGCACTACTCCTACGTGAAAGGTCGTACGGGCTCTGCCCAGGTTGGTTTATGTGCCTCTACGTGCCAACAGGGTCGTAATTTCAATAATATATATTTTGATGTAAATAAATTGATGTGCAATAAGTTTTTTTACTTTTAGTATTTAGGAAAGCGTCGAGTGAGTATTGAAAAAAATAATTAAAGGTTTACCCCCTTATTCATAAACGTTTATTAGCAACGTTTTTGTTAAAATGTGTTTTGTTTCTTTCTATTATTAGTAAAGACAGGTTTGTTAGAGAGTGTCAAAACATATTTTAACAAAAACGTTGCTAATAAACGTTTATGAATAAAGGCCTTAGAATGTAAGTGTAAAATTGAAATCAGTATAATTTACCTCGTTTGCCAACATTTTGCAGGAAAAGTCGATTGGCGACGGCTTGTCTCTGGTTAGCTTCCCTCATCTGCTTACGAGCCACTTCAAGGAGAAGTCGTTGACGCAACACTTCCATTGGATTGTTTATTGACAGGGAGGGCATCTTCCGTTTTGGTCTCAGACGGCGTTCGCTGCCTTCAACACTTAATGAATTCTGAAAAATAGAAAAATATTTTGATTTAAATATAAGTCAATTTAAAATTTATTAAATATAGAATAAATCTTAGGTTAAGTTGGAAACATAATTAATCATAATGTTAAAAACTTTCGGCAAATAGCATATAATAAAGAATATTAAAGAGCTTGGAAGCGGATGAAATGACATAAAATTTTAAATATTGTACTTATGTGAATTTATTTGAATTTCACTAACAATTACTTATTTGATTATCATAAATCAATTGAATAATATTTCCGCACCAATAAATGTTTGATTTTTAACAAAAATAAAATAGAGTCTACTGCCTAATTCAGTGCTGTCAATATTTTAAAACTCTTATTCCAAATAGAGCCAAATATGTTGAGCTGAAAAGTATATACTGCGCTCCATACTCTAACTAAGTATTCAATCTGCCGTTCGAGCATGACGGGCCTAGAGAAATTGTAGACAATATCTCTGTTAGAAAGAGAAAAAGATAATGTCCCATAGAGACAAAGCAGGATAAAAAGTAGCGTCGCGGAAACCTGTCCTTTTGTCCTGCTTTGTCTCTATTGGACAATATCTCTCTCTCTTTCTAACAGAGATTTTATCTACACCCGTAGACAAAATCTCAGGTGTCGTGCTAGCTGGCTCCATTTATTTGACGCGCACTATACTATAATTTGGAATTTAGTTCATTCAAGAAACATGTGATAAGTTTCCATAATTGCTACTTGCTATCAGCCATAAAAGTAGAAATTTCTATTATATTACAGCATTCAATAAATAATTTACATTTTCCTAAGATTAGGCTGTTTACTGATAAGATATAATGTGTCTAAACTAACTCACACCACATGGCTTGTCTTAAAATATTTTGAGATTCAGCTTACAGATATAGCTTTATTTTATTTCTATTTATTTATAAGATATTATAATTTATTGATATTGTTTAATTTGTTATAATAATAAACATTACTAATATATTTTTGGTAACAAGCAAAAACTACCTCGATTTACTGGCTATTCTGTACCTATTTTTCCATGTATAGGACATAGATCAACACGGACATTTTTCTGGGAGTAGCGGTCGCACGCACTTAGGACCGTGTAAGATAATTAAGGATTAAGTAAAACCAAAGTATCAATATTCAGTAATATTTATTGCATCCATTTTATATTTAATCACATGGGTAAGATAATATTCTAATAATTATACATGATATATAAAGACAAACAGCTCTAATATTTTGCAATTGAGTTAATATAATAGGTATGTTAAAAATTGAACTACGTTTAATTTAATTTAATATAATAATATTCTATTTTTGAGATCGCCGAAGACATCTTTTCGTTTCTTAAACTTCAGTAGTTAAATCTCGAGCCGTCCATTGTCCACCCTGAAAGTAATATTACAAAGCAAATTAATACATGTCTTTTTTATACCTATAATATACGTTACCGGCCCATAACGGAAGATCAGTGGAATTTTTGAGGTTATTGTTAACGTGTGGTGGTGAGGTTATTTGAGAAAAAAATAATTTCATAAAATTCATAAAATCCATTCATGGCCAATGTGAAACTAAATGTTTTAAGTATATGGAATATAATTAATTTCTCAGCATTTACATGAAATAAAAACGTAAAAAAAAGTTTCAGGAAATTTCAGAAACCATGAAAATGTACATTTTTTATGGGATTATATGAAAACACGTGAAAACATTTTTCATAATTCTTGAAAAACTATTTTTGAAGTAAGGATATTTTAAAAAGTGGACAAACTGGGAAAGTGGACGTACTGAACCTGAGGGCACTCTGCCACCGAACGCCGCGAAGCACTATCTATTCCTACAACATCTTCTCTTAAAAATAATGATTTTTTATCGAAAAGCTAGCACGAGACCATGGACGTAAAAAGGAGAGGACGGATCGCCGCTAAGACAAAAGTAAAGCAACCAAGTTATGCCAGTTTCATTGTAAATACGAGCCTCACGCACACATTCTCATTCGGTTATGCTGATCAGCCGCATTAAGAAAATAAAAAACAATGCCGTCTTGTGTAGTAAAATTATGCAAAAACAACTCCATTACTCATAAAAAATCTCAAGGAATCACATTTCATAGGTAAGTTAGTAATTTACCACTTATTTAACAATTTAAATATATATTAGAGATAATGCACGCACACATGCACATGCACGCTTGGTGCTTCACTTTTGTCGTAGCGGCGATCCGTCCTCTACTTTTTTACGTCCATGCACGAGACTATAATATATCATGAGTCTGACAATCATACAAGCCTATCTTATGTCTACCTGGAGGTGTTTTCTATAACTTAAATGGTCTGAATTGGAATCCTGGATGTATCCAAAATCGAGTTTAATAGTTTTGATTCAGTCATAAACCGTTGCACTTTAGAGCTAAATATTAATAAAAAATTAGCAGAAATAATTTTGTCATTTTGATAATAGGGAATTTTTTTAAATATGTACACCATTTTTCCTGTAGAATTCATTAAAGTGCTTTCATAAAGACGAAATTCTGTTTGATATTAAATCTCATTGTTTCTTTATTAAAAGAAGTTATAAATAATGTTATAGATATAGTATATTTAATTAACTTTTCCTTGTTTGATATGAAATTAATTTATTCTTATTCGGACTCTGTCAGTAAACGTACTTGAGAATAGAGTTTATAGAGACATTTCAGGTGACAAGAGGCCTGGAAGCATACCTTGGGCAATACGTATTAGCATAGCCATACAGCGAGGAAACGCTGCTATTAGCCTTCTTGGCACTTTACCGCAGGACAGTGATTTCCAGAAGGTTATCTATCACTACATATTCATGATTAGAGAGCTACTCATGGGGTTCCTGTGTTTTTTTTTATAATATTTAAACTTTGTATATGTTAATTAATATTGTTTTAATAAATAAATTGTATAAAAAACTCAAAATAAATAAAATATGAATTACCTATACTTGTATAGATAGATGAGTAATCATAAAATCGTCACAGGCAACCGTATTACGGGCCCCAGCCCCCTATTCCGTATGTATATCTGTTGCTAACAAAAACGTGTTTGTAAACGTTCACAGATTAGTAATGTATGGTAGACCGAGAAGAGCGAGTTTTATTTTGAGTTTTTTATGCAATTGTAAATTATTTATTTTTAAAGCAATTATCATACAAAATGTAATTTAAAAACTAAACATAACACTAAGAATATAAAAAAAGGCAGGTAAGGTGCCAAAAGAACTGGCTACATTAATGCGTCTGGACAGCTCTTTTATAAACTTTCGGGCATTTGAACCCCAGGGACCCATAGTTTCGACCCCAAACGGAATAAAAATACAATTTTCTCCAATGCAATTATATTTCATCCGTTTGAGGGTCTCCGCTGCTTCCGCTACCGCACCTGCTGTTCGGGAAGTGGTATTTAGATGAGAGGGCGCCAGTGTGTCAACACAAGTTGCATCCCACACTAACGATTTCCCACGGCTCCACGGAATCAATGACATTCCATCAGGCCTCTTGCCATCGTCACGTGAAATACCGTTCGGCTCAAGTATAGCCGGCACGTTGACGGTGACAAGCGCCCGACGGATGATGTCATTCAAGGCGGCGTGACGTGAGAGTCGTCCCGCGCTACGGCGGCAAGATAGACCATGGTGACCCATATGATCTACATGGCCACCGCAATGACATTGGTGGGGTTCGGTCCTGAAGATGCCCAGACGCAAGCCAATTGCAATAGCAAAACTGGTGTCATCTAATAAAGTTCCTATATTGACGGAGGGAACAGCTTGCAACCAGTAGCCTGCCTCGCTTGTGGCAAGGAGACAAGCCCGAACACCACTCTCTGCACTATTGTCTAAAATTGATTTTTGTACAATTTTACAAAGTGGCTCGTCCCATTGCCTTTGAGAACGGGGATTTTTAGGGAATTCCTTACCCGAACATAGACCAAGCGTTTCTAGCTTCCGTCGCGCTCAATATCGACATATCTCCTACAGATATATTAAGGATTTTATTGTAAAGTCCGGATGCTGTGAACGGAAGACAGAAACGCTGGTAATGAAACGCGAAAAATTTTTCGAATGCCTATTCCACCAAACCGTATGGGAAGGGAGGCTTGACACCAACAATTTTCAGAAAAAGAACAATTTAGAATTTGGGTTAAAATATTTTTGATAGTTTCATCTAATTTTAAAATCAAATTAATGTTATTCCAAAGAGGGCAACAGCGAAGTACATAAGAAAATTTTGGAACAAAAAGACAAAAACGGATGATATGAAATGCTACATGAGAATGAATTTTAGTAAGACGGATCGAAGATTCTTCAAATTTTGAACTCTGTTCGTTAACATAAGCCGCGTATGAATTATGCAATTTATTTATTAAAACAAAATTAATTAACTGACACGTTTTTGTTAGTAGCAGAGATACGGAACAGGAGGCTGGTCACTTAAAGGAAGACATGGGTACTTATTGTACTTTATCCTTTAAAAAAACTTCGCCGAAAATATGAAGTCACTATTTAGTATAAAAATCCAAACTTACAAACTTTACCATCTACCTACATTTTACAGTATCTATAAGTCTAAATGATAAAATTTAAGTGTCAATGTGATTTGAAAATGAATAACTTCCAACGATATTTTAAACATAGTATAATTTTTATATGTCTATCTGACTGAATAAATGTTTGTTCACAACTGACTACAAATGGGTTGAGATAATTTTGAGGGATTAAAACATATATTAATTTAAAATCAGAATGTTTTTTGGTTTATTTTAATAGGGTTCCGAAGATAAAATGGGATGAGATTAGCAGTTGAAGTACCAAAATTGGTCAGAATCTAAATTTTTTTGTTGATAGAATTTTATTTTTACTTAAATTAAATTTTTTCCAGGTATTTCAGGGCATTTAAATTCTAATTCTATGTATTGAATTGTCAACTAGACAAATTAGCATTACCATCGCATAAAACTAAGATCCCCAAGTCCGTAGAAACGTAGACCCAAATATATTCAATATATAGCGTAATTTTTCTTAAATTTTTTCTTACCTCGCTTTCCGATCTCTCTTAGGAAGTCCCTATTAGCGGCCGCCCTGAGAGCTTTTGCCCTGCGAGCTGTCTCCAAATTCAGTTTGTTCCGCAACACCGCCATGGGCAGCTCTATGGACAGCGACGGCATTTTCCTCTTCACCCGTCCAATGGCTGCCTCTCCGAACTTCACAGTTCAGACACTCAAATTAGATGAAATAATGATGATGGACGTTTAACGGGCAGGTAAAGGTTAGGTCAGCTCTATTTAGGGTTGCCAATTTTATTATAATTAGACATTATTTTAGAAAGTTCTGCTGTGTACAAAATTCTATAAAATTTTGTTAATAACACTATTCAAAAACAGTTTTGATATTCTAAGAATAAACACGAGTAAGTATTGTATTTTAAATTGAAATTGTCATTTTATTTCTTCTTATTTTATATTTACGTCTGTTAAAGAAGTGACACATCTAAGTCAATTAAGTATAGAAACGGGCTTGCCACCTGTTATGTTCAATATGGACAAATACAACTGGCAAAACTGTTACATGGTGTCTTTGGCCACACCGCAAGGCCGTGAAGGTGTGTTTGTTTGTTTGTGTTCTATTTCAGACGGCTCGTGCGATGCAATGATTTGGAAAGAAATTTGCTTATCATTTCAAACTGATCTACATAAAATTAGTTAAAGATTTTCTGCAAATCCATTTTATCATTTCTTTAGTATCACATGATCCAATACCCTATGTATTTAAATAAATAATAGTGATATAAAAAAGTTGCCAACCCTATAGTTATGCGAACCACACTCATTTATTACACATGGATTTTAAAAGGTGTTTTGCTAAATTGATATTTTTAAATAAAGGGCCATTATATTTATTTTGCAATAAGAAGAATTTTATAACGATACTTTTATTACTGATACAACAATACAATTTAACGGCATTCTAAGTACATAATATATTATAATAAATGTTATTAAGTATAATGTTTATTTGTATTTGTTATTATTTGTTGAGTTTAAGGAATATTGTACAATAAATTTGCGGCTTTAGCTTCTTTCGTCGTTTCGTTGTTTGCCTTCGTATTGGAAACCTGTGAAAGATTAAAATATTTGTCACAAATATATATACCAAAACCAATGTAAAAATAATTCTAAGTATTTGTTATACTAATTCCAATACTTTTCTAAAAAAAATGATTAGTAATTAATTTCTGTTCTTGAAATATTTAAACAAAAATAATAATAACATACCTCGTTTACCGAGTCGGTTTAGGATATCTCTGTTGTTATGTGCGATTCGGCCCCAAAATATGTTGTCCGCATTTCTTTGAAGCAGCTCGAAGGCTGGATTGATTGCTAAACTTCTCTGTTGGCGACGCAGGTACTCTGTCTCCTTGAACTTGGAGAATTCCCCAAATAAGTTACCTTATATCACAATAAAAGTTTCAAAGAAATTTTCATGGAGGGGCAGTTTACATTGTACTTCGCAGAAAGAAATCCGTAATAAAATATCAACTAGTTTTCTAAGTACAAAGATTCTCTGTGATTTCAAAATATATTATTTTTTAAGTTTAGAAGATAACTGTCTGTTTGTTTGTCTGTCTATCTGTACAAATATAAATCAGAATAGACTCCGAAATAGCTGATTTTCAGCGATCAAAGAATAAATAAGTAAACCCACAAATGTCTAGATAACGGAAGGGAAGCCGTGGACAGCTTATAGTTTTTAATAAAATTCACGTCTAATTTATTTTCAGGTATAGACGTCGCAAGTTTAACTCCATTTGCATTTCATATCAGATTTTACCGGAAATAATTCTAGTTGCACAAGCATTG
Source organism: Nemapogon koenigi (assembly GCA_963924495.1). Lineage (NCBI taxonomy): Eukaryota > Metazoa > Arthropoda > Insecta > Lepidoptera > Tineidae > Nemapogon > Nemapogon koenigi. The sequence goes on along the minus strand of OZ004632.1, from coordinate 8,380,733 downwards.
GACAATTTTTGGTTCCTAGGGAGTCAACTTCTCTGACATAACTCGAGCTTTCAGACGCAGACAGCACAAAATCAAAAGTCTGTCTCGGTTACTTTCCTCTATAAAATGGAAGGTAGAGAGAAATATTTCATGGAAAATGTATCGGCAATTTGTATCTTTCGTCGATTTTTGCAGTTACATTTCCATAAACAGTGAATATTTCTGTAGGTAGCTTAAGTAGATACTCGTATTTTATCGTCTACTTGCGATTTGAATAAAAAATGCAGTACGCGGGAGCAGGGTATTGTTTTATTTTTCACATTCTTAGCTGCAGGCAAAATCTCATTTCGTTCTTGTATTTCCCATCCCAGTATTTCTCGGTATAATAGGGAGTTTCTAAGATTGTGCTATGTTGCTTTTTTATGTAAGTATAAAAAAATTTGTTTGTAATTTCAAAATCAATGCAAATATCTAAGCAGGGATGCTATTTAAGTTTGTTGTTCTTCTAAAGGTATTTTATTAGAGTACTAGCGGCTTGCCCCGACTTCGCCCGGGGTAACAATTATATACAAACTTCACACTAATGTTTTTAATTTATTTGATGAAGTTGATAATGTTTGTATGGGTTTTAGTTTTCTTTTTTTTTCTAAAGCCATCTTTGCATTATTGCCTTTCAAATGAAACCGGTTTAGTGTACATCGGTTGGATGGTTTCAAAGTCTATTATGTGAGAAGTATCGGCTAGATATCGGCTAAACTCACGACAAAAATTATTTTATTCATACTAACGTACTTAGTCTTTATAAAATTTGACCATAACCAAAGCACCTTTGTAAACTTTAACTGTTTAATCAACAAACGAAAACTTTTGCGTTCTGACGAATTAGCAATATAAAAAAAAAGATTGCTTTGCTTTATATTTTCGGACTTCAAAAGTGGGAAACTTTTAAACTTGAAAGTTCATCTGGAAGTGAAATTCTCTCACAAAGCAGATAAAATATTATTTTTTTAGCTTCGGTTTTGCTTACAGTTAAAGGAAAATTTCATTATTTTCTAGAAAAAGGGTGGTTCGTTTCACAATCGCCATATAGAATCATATAGGTTAAGTCACAGTTATTTAAGAGTTTGATGAGTATGATTAAAACTTTGATTGGAAAAAGTTTAAAGAACCTTTCAGTAGCCAAAAAGACCCTATATTGAGAAATATAGACCTAAGTTAAGTTCAATTTAACTTATAGATATTGAATTACAACTTTTTCAATTTCGCTCAAGTAGATTTACCTATATTACGTAGCGGTACAATGAGATATTAATAGTTGTTCATCAAGTACGCAGTTTTAACGACTTAGAACGACGTGCTTCAGTTTAATAACGAGTAAAATCGGTGCGAATTTTCGATAAACTTTGGCCATTTCAATTTAAGAATTAAAGAAGTAAAATTACCTGAGAATCACGTGGTACTTCAGACAGTAAATAGAACCAGGGTAGTCCCGGTGAATATCTTGCACTCATCGGGGGCAATCCATAGGCCAAGCTTTCCTGCAAATATAACTTTGAATTAATTATACTGATTGACCCTCATTAGTCCCAAAGGGGTATACTAATCTAATCCATTATACCTATCTAGTTTTGCGTGTTTGTTTCTATTAGACTTGTGGAACAAGTATAGTTTTCGGTACTTCCTGGAATCTACAAAACCTTTTACTAACAAATTGAGGTTTTTTAAGATATAAATTTTCTCGGATTACACAAGTTCGGCCATTTCATGATATGGGGCCAACTGTTCATATCGTTAAATAATTAACGTTTGTCAATTTGTCAAAGCACGTTTGGCCATTTCATAGTAAATAGTAAAGGATGTTTATAAGAATATATATTTATTTATTTATTTCGTGTGAATTCAACGATATATGGCGGATTTTAATTAGCCATATCATGAACAGGCGGATTCTACGATCGGTCTATAACAGATACAAGGTAAGTTAAAATCAAAAGTTAAACCAATTTGTAAGCAAAATCGAAGCTAAATAACCAATCAATAAATACTAACTGACTGGGCATCTTTGTTTAACAAAGTTTCTGTTTGTATTTAACCATTATTCAGGGTGGGCTAAATGTTGTTTTAGTGACGTCATATTCAGCTGAGGTCAAAATACCAGCCATTACAAAATAAATTGGTTTATTTCTGGATAGGTTAATATGATTTTTTTATTGTACTGTTATGCTAGGTTCATACGTCATTGTACTGCACGTTTTTTAGAGTACCTGCTCGATTTTAAACATACAAATATCGGGAATTTTGTTAGGTATAGCATCACATACCATCGGCTAAACAAGGGAGACTTGGTCTTCCGCTGGGTAGGTACCCTGGAACCGTAACCCGTGAAGAAAAAAAAATTGTGCTGTTCACATGATACATTTTCATTCGTGTAAAAAACTAATAATAATACAGCGTTCTCCTTGAGTAGACCGGATATACGTTTAAAGTTCATTCCGTTTGATTGACAAGTCCGTTGAGTATTCGATAAACCGTATTTAGCTCGTATAGAGGTTTTTTTGCAGTATATACGACCGCACCGTGAGAACGGTTCTATACTCAATGTATAAAAAACGTGCAGTACAATGCCGTGTGAAACTAGCCTTAAATGAATCGACTATTATTATGTCGCTTATATACTTTGAGTATTTACCAAAGGAGACGTGAAGGGTGTAAATCATAGAAAAATTAGGGGGGAGGTAAACGGCCTAGTACTAGCCCCTGTACCACTGTATTTTTCTGTCGTTTTATTGTCGCAACGGATTTTACGTTATATGATGATTATGTTAAAATACAAACATAATAATTATAATTAATGATTGGAAACACTAAGTTTGACGCCCTAGATCGCCTTTCCCGTTTAAAACATCACAATTAACTATTTTCCTAGAGCTCTGTTTCGCGACAGAAAACGATACCAACGAAATCTAAGGTTACTTATTACTGCGCACCTGGTCAGTATAACTGGTCAAAGGGGAAAAAATTGGCGAAAGAGGGAGCCCGTCTATGGCCCCTCCAAAGGCTTAGTACTCTATGCTTATATACCTCTACATGTATTCAAATGACAAACAAACATACTTTCCTATTCCTACTGAATTTATTTTTATACTAGAGACAAACCCGGTTTCGGTCGGGGTGTGCTTTACTGTACCTTTATTTACAAATAAAACGCTTCATCACATTATTATTTAATGATTATGTGATTAGAAGCGTTTTATTTGTAAGTTAAATTAAATTTTAATCCAATCAAGCAAAAAGAGCTTCATTAGAAGTTTTTGATACAAAAACAAAACACAACAAAATGACTAATGACACTTTTCGTAGTAGGTATGCTAATCTACATATTGTAATATGCTCTATGTTTTTTATTTTACTGTATTATTTAATGGGGATACACTATCCTCTCTTCAGGATAAACATCCACTTTCTTCACCTAACTTATGTCTCCCCGACCCCAACTCTCTTTCAGACCCTACCCTAGAAATTACGTGTGATGAAATTTATATGGCTGTCATGACCTTCCCAAACGGTTCAGCTAGTGGTCTGGATGGTTTAAGCTCACAACACCTAAAAGATATGCTGAGCCATGGATGTGGAGAAGTAGGCGACACCTTGCTGAAGGACTTGACAGCATTCATAAATTTCATGTTGAAAGGCCAAGTGACCGACTCTATATTGGATGTGCTATATGGAGATAGATTATGCGCCCTAATCAAAAAAGATGGTGGCATTAGACCTATTGCTGTTGACACCATATTTAGACGCTTAGCAGCAAAAGTCTGTTGCCGGACTTCAATTGGGGTGCTGGTCGACTACTTTCAACCCATCCAACTTGGAGTTGGCACAAAAGGTGGATGTGAAGCCGCTATTCACTCCACAAGGACCTTCCTGCATACAAGTGGAGACAAGGTAATGTTGAAAGTGGATATAAAAAATGCTTTTAATTGTGTGGATAGAGGAGCATTGCTGACACAAATTAAATTAAAAGCACCTAAAATTTATAAATATCTTTGGCAATGTTACAGTACACCATCAAAATTAGTATATAAAGACAATTTATTACTTTCGGCTGTTGGATGTCAGCAAGGCGATCCCCTTGGGCCGGCTATATTTAGTTTATCCATTCATCTAATCATTCAGCAACTTAAGTCAAAATTCAATATTTGGTACCTTGACGATGGGACCTTAGGAGGCGAACATGAGGCGAAGTAGAATCTGTTATACAAGATTTAGAATTCATAATTAAAGAGTTTCGGTCTATTGGGTTAAATATAAATTTTTCAAAATGTGAATTATTTATATATAACGAAAATCCAAATAGTATAAATATTATAAATAAATTTAATTGTTTGGCTCCGGGCATCAAAATTATTACTAAGAAATCCCTTCGTCTCTGGGTCACCCATCTTCGAGGAATCTTTCCCAACTTTTGTTGAAGAAAAAATTGAAAAATTTAATAACATGTCAGAGAGATTACTCAAAATTAACACCCATATGGCATATATCATACTAAAATATTGTTTATTTGTACCTAAGCTCACATATTCACTAAGATCATCCCAGTTTTGGAAACACAAAAATTGTATCAATAGTTTAGACAACATAATCAAACAAACACTTATTTCGATA